>JAHSUH010005184.1:0-35989 GCA_025388415.1 Cynanchum wilfordii
AATAGTTATTGTACTTGGTTGTTATGATGTTTGAGTGATCGAAGTACTATCGTTTTAATTGTCTAAAGGGAAGTCTATTGTTTGGATGATAAGTCAAATTAGAGCACACACTACACCAAGGGAGATTCTATGATTGAATGTGTGTTGAGTTAATATGAGTATTTTTAATTATTTCTTCTCGATTCATGCATGATACATTTGATGAGGCATTACGAGTATTTTACTCTTTGATATCTCATTTTTATGAAAACTTACTTGAGTAGATTGATTGTTGAGATTCTGTGAACACTCTCCGAGGTTAAATGATGAGCATGATTATTTGAGTTATATGTGTTTCCTTAGAACTATGTTTATTGGTTTGCTTGGGGACAAGCAAAAACTAAGTGTGGGGTATTTGATAACTCGATTTTATATCATATTTTTGAATGATATTTGCGTTCAATTCGAGTTAATAATGGAGTTAATTGGATGAAATTAGTTGAAAATATCATCTAATTACATTATTTTGGTTTCGGAAAAGTTTCGGGGACTAAATTGCAAAATTGGACAAAATTAGGGGCAAAAGTGCAATTTTTGAACAAATTTGGACAGCCATTCACAAGCCTAGACGACCATTCAAAGTCTAGGGAATTTGAATGGCCGTCCAAGCCCTTGGACGGACGTCCAGAGGCCATTAGAGCAACTAGACGGCCCTGCAAGATGCTGAACGACCGTCTAGAGCCCAGATTGCACAATTCTCGAGATTTTCACCCGAAAAATGTCCGAAATGCCCCCAAACTCACCCCTATAAATTGAGGCATCATTGCAAGCTTTTAGCAGATCGGAATCACTCGGAACAATTACAACACGAGTCCCAACGATAGATCCGAGTAGAATTCTCGTAGTTTTTTTGTTTTCGCTTTTTGTTTCTTCTCAAGTATAGGATTTGAGCCTCCACCATAAGGGATAAATCTATAGTTTAGTTGAGAGGAAGGGATCTCTAAAGAACTTTAGAGCAAGACAAGGATCTGAAGTACAAGTCTCGTTGAGATCTAGAGAATTAAGTCATCCCGTGGAAGCAATGAGAGCAAAACAACAACTTTCTTTCTCATTTTCTTTACATTCGTGTATTACTTTTCCTTTACCTGTTATGATTCTATCTCCTAAGATTCTCTTTATCAGATTGATTAATTAATGATTTATACATTTCGAAAAGGATACGTTTTAATATTCTGTGAATTCGATTTCGTGACACTATTCTCGTGAATTTATTTGCTTTAATTGATACTATTTTCTACACACTTCAAACACACACCACTTTGCTATTTCATCTGAATCCCTCTCTTTTTTAATGTCCATAAAATCCTAAGGCTAGCCAGTTGAAAGAACATTAGTGGAGATTTTTCATCATGCTCAATGATTTTAGAACTTATAAATTTGGAACATGATTCTAACTAACTTGACCTAAAACTTTTTCTTTACTTTACTTTTAAGGGAAGCTTTACATAACTTTAAAAAACAAAAATATCATCAGAAAGATAAACTTGATATCAAGATAATAAAAATTAAAATCTTTTAATTAAATTGTAAAATCAGAAAACTAATATATTTTTATCAAAATTTAAAATAAAAAAAATATATCTTTTTATCAAAATTTAAAATTAGAAAACTATATCTTTTTATCAAAATAAAAAATAAAAAACTATATAAAGCAATAAATTAATAAATAAACTATATATAGATTTTAATAAATTGTAAAAATTAGAAAACTGAATAGAAAACAGAAAACTTTTAAGAAAATATAAATTTTACAAATAAATAAGTTTTAGAAAACTTGAAAATCTTTTTAAAATAATATTAATAATAAATAAATAACTTTTAAAAAGTCAAACTTTTGAGAAAAAAAAAAAAAAAAATACAGGAGAGTTAAGTACAGTACAAGAATAACAAATCTTTAAAAAATTTGATTTACAATAAGAAAAAATCTAAATTTTAATAATATAATAATATAATAATAATATTTGATGACAAAATCATTTTCAAACAAAACTTTGGAACATTCTGTAATTTGATTTCGAGAAGGAAACTCAAAATGATAATAAATTTTTTTTTACATGAATAATAAAATATTATTAAACACATCAATTTTCTTTCTGAAAAAAAAAATCAATTTTTGTAAAATTTCATTAAAAAATAAATAAGATGCTCGAAAAACGTAATCTTTTTCAAAATAGTTGGAAACAAAAGAGTTTAATCAAACCACCTACCTCTATCATCAAAATTATTTCAAAATTATTGAAATCCACAGTCTTCTGTAATCTAAATCGCGAAACGATTATTTACCTAAAATTATTCAAAGCTTAATAAATATTTAAAACTTAATAAATCTAATTGCAAGTTTAATTGCCTCTTAAATTTATCAAATTCTAAGAACTTAATTAACATACGATTTGAAACCAAAGTATTAAAAATATTCAATATCACTAACCTTAATTGTAATTGACGACACAATTTCTCCAATTTCAAAATCTTAGTATTCGAATCTTCTTAGCACTTGTTTCTCATAATACAACAAAGACGTTAAATTATCTCTTAAATTATATCTCTTAGCGTGTCAAGATATATAAAGAATACACAACTTAATAAATTGCTGAATAAATCCCTCGAATATTTAAGTACTTAAAATAAGAAGCTAAACTTTATAAAATTACTCTTTTCATTTTTTGATCACGGGTATCACACTTTGGAGGTATAACAAACTTGACTGCCTTGAGCCCATCAATACGTGAGCCGAATTGTGAGATTTAACGTGTATCTTGCAATCCATTCCTCCCCGTTTTTCACAACTAATACTTATTTGTACAAGCAAAATGGACACATGAACGCTTGTCTTAATTTTCTCTATGCAACTCCTATATATTTGTGCCGCGTATATTGTGCACCATGTTAAATAAAAGTTCATTAGAATAGAGAAATTATAATTATGAATATATAAAATAAAGATTGAAAGGAGAAAAAGATAGAAAAATCTAATAAATTATTAATATATAATATTTTTTCTTTCCAAATAAAAATTGTACTTTCAAGCTCAAAACTTTTGTTGTATATATATAAGTAATTAAATGTACAGATTAGCTGGTAGGTTCCCAAAAAGACATTGATATTTTCTACTGTTAGGCGTTTCTTATACTCACATTGTAACAGATATTTTAAAAAGATCTTATCAGGAAAAAATAAATAAATAAATGGCATGTCCCTTATAACCCCTAGCCGTATTCTTTGGCCTTCGCGGAGATTCTTGGCCACATCTACTTAGGTACAGAAACACTAATTTTTCCGATCAATTAATTTTATGTTATATTCATAGAAATTATAATGTTTTTTCCTCTTATTTAAAATTTTCTACTAGACTAACATGAGCTTATACCTATATATAAAAAAATATATATACATGTTGGATTTGTTCTTTTTCCAATCTCGGATGAAGAAGGAAAGAGAGAATGAAATCTCTCCTACAAAATAGGGATGAACCTCTTTAGGTTAAGTGCACAAAAGAAAGGAGTTTTATGAATTATTTATTTTTAACTCTAGTTAAAGTTTTTACTGGGTGAGAGTTAAAGTTTTTCCTTGTAATTCTTTGTCGGTGTCATAAGGTTATAGGTGTGAAGAGAAAATTTGTGTGATTGTAACAATTTTTAACATAGTGGATTTTCTTGTTTTGCCTTGGTTGCTCTAGTAGTTTTTTTCCTATTTTAGGGAGTTTCCCACAATAAATAAATGTTTATGTTATTATTTTCTATATTTTTATATTTCTTGTATAAACTTTGGAAGGGAATTTAGGTGGTTAAATTCCTAACAAGTAGTATCAAAGTTTCAAATTTATTGTTTGGGCATTTCGATCCTAACAAGTGGTATTAGAGCCTAGTTGACATTTACGAGTATGCTCTGGGTTGCAGTAAATAGAATGTCAAATTTGGTGAAATTTGACGTGGAGAAGTTTGATGGAAGAATCAATTTTGGCTTATTGCAAGTTCAAGTCCAGGATATTTTGATTCAGTCAAGGTTACACAAAGATTGTCCAAAAGGTGGATTTTTAGTTCGGCAAGAGACTCCAAGTTAATAAATGGAGATACTAGCAATAACGCTAATATTGTCTCTCTCTATGGAAGATATTCTTTGAATCGAGACAAATACATCTTTATGGCATGTAGTTAAGTTGTCATGATAGAGGACGTGTTAATATTAGCAGTCCACAATTTTATACACGAGCATTGGTTTGGCATTGATGAAAGGTGTATGGTAGAAATTCTTGTTGATAGTTGATAAACTTCCAAAAAAGCCAAAAGTTGCACCATAAATTTTTAGCAAGGATGATTCCGAAATGGACCAAAGTAAAATGTTTGGAAATGTTTATTCTAATTGTGGATGCTTTTATGGTGGAGCATGATAGCAAAAGTTAAGAAAGATCTTCATCAAAGTGAAGTGCAGCTATGGGATTGACCAAAGTTGCAAGGTGGAGATTGTTGGGTTTTCTCTTTTCCCAATCCTACATCGGATAAGAAAGGAAAGAGATAAGGAAACTTCTCCTAAAAAGGGGATGGACCTCTTTAGGTTAAGTGCACCAAAGAAAAGAGTTTTATAAATTATTTATTTTTAACTCTAGTTAAAATTTTCATTGGTTGAGCGATAAAGTTTTTCCTTGTTGTGGGTGTGTTGGAGGTTATAGATTTGAGGAGAAAAATTGTATGATTGTAATAATTTTTCATATAATGAATTTTCTTCATTATTATTCCATCCTAACAATATATATATATATATATATATTTGATTAACATAAATTATTAAACAAAAACTAATTATTTAAATTCAATATAATGGGGGACCAAAAGAGTAAATTATCCAATATATATATATATATATATATATATATATATATATATAATATTTTATCGAAAGTGTAAACATGTGTAACAAATTCATAAAAAAAAAAAAAAAAAAAAAGTAAACATGTGTAACAAGTTGGAGTCCTATACGGCTCGTTCCTTTTTCTATTTTTCTTTCTGGCGGAGAAATTTAAAAATCGTCTAATATCCTCATCATGTGTTATGAACTTTATTACATTATTAAAGTCAATAACAACCAACTAACAACTTAAAAAACGTACACACTTAAAATAATTGAAATATTAATAAAATGATGTATTTATATATTTATATTAATATTAAAAATTATAATAAAAATCTCTATATTTTATTAATATAACATGGAATATTAACAATATATATATATATATATATATTTATCAGTAGCCAAACTTTTAATTATATTTATAGTCAAAGATTTGCATGATACATTTCGCTTTTATTTTATTTAGGTTAAAAATGTTTTATGTTTAGGATAGAAACATTTGGGATCCATTTGAGAAAAGGAAAAGTATTAAATTTATTCATTAAACCTTTTTTCAATACATTATGTCTTTATTTTTATTTCTTTTATTATTCTTTTTTTGGCTAACAGTAAAATAGGTTTGAGCATTTAAATTTTTTCTTATTTAAATAAAATTTATATGAGTAAACAAAAAATTTATGTTATATAATTATATAATAATAATAATAATAAATAAAAAATATATGATTTTTCTGTTCAAACCTTGTAGCTTCCATCTCTAATGTAAGTATATTTATAAATTTTAATTTAAATATTTTTATTGAAAAACAATTTAATGGGTTTTTTTAAAAAAATATATTAGTAAAAGAAAGTTCAAATAAAAAGAAATATATGAATATATATCATATATATTTTTTTTAAAAAATAGTAATAATAATTTTTTTGGAAATGAACCTTGAATTCATTTATAATGATATTGATAAGTTATTTACCAAAAAAAAAAAAAAAAAAAAAAAAGATAAAGATATTGATAAGTTTGGATTCTTGAAATTGACTACTTGAAAACGTAGGCAACTAATAACTGTAGCAACTTTGTGTATATAACTACTATCGTCATAATCCTTAGAAGCACAGTTTCCAACGCAAGGGTTGCTTACTTTGGTTGATCATCGTTCAGGTACTTTTCTCTCTATTCATTCTTTTGAGTAGTTGTTTTGAATTGCTCGTGGAATTTGAGAAATTAAATACACAAATTTTTCATATTTTGTTTCCTCTCAGTTTTTATTATGGAGTGTTTCTTGTTAATATTTTGAATTCAATTGAAGTTACAACTTATAGATTTATCAATACACACATTATATAATTATAAAAGTGAATAATTTTATTTATATTAAAATGAAAAAGTTATTTAAAAACATATAAATATACAGTGTGAACTTGGTAACTTCTATTGCAGGTGGTCAAACGTTGGAAAGTTTGTGGAAAATTTTGTTAACTTCTTCATCCCTAAGTGGAATATATTAGTTTTTTACCCAATAAATAATAATAATAATAATAATAAAATGAAATAATTTACCTTTTTAAATACATAGCATGAAATGAAATAATTAAATATTCTCTCTCCCTTCATTTTTATTTATTTATTTATTTATTTTTAAATCTTCATTTTATAAAATAAAACGTAAAGATACATTTATAATTTTTTCTTATTATCATTTAAGTATTCTTATTTTTTAATAAAATTACGAAATTAAAAAGAAAATTTTAAAATTTAATATTTTATAAAACGAGTAAAATTCTTGTGTTATATAATATTTTACTCTACCCATGAGTTGGCGATTTGCTGAATCAGAATCAAACTGCAGAATTGTAGTAAAGAAGCGGAGAGGATGTGGAAGCTTAAGATAGCAGAAGGCAAGGGACCATATCTATACAGCACCAACAATTTTGTAGGCAGACAAATTTGGGAATACGATCCAAATGGTGGAACCCCTGAAGAACGACAAGCGTTCCAGACGGCCCGAGAAGAATACAGAAACAACAAGAAAAAGGGTGTTCTTCCTTGCGGTGATTTGTTCATGAGAATGCAGGTAATTGAAATATATTTGTCCCCCACCAATACAACACGAATCTTTAGGCCCGGCCCGGCTCGTTTACATTAACTAACCCCCCCCCCAAAAAAAGAAGAAAAGATTAATGATGAATTTTACGGTTTTTTTTATTATGAATTCTTATCTGCATGCAGCTAATCAAAGAAAGCGGTTTGGATCTTCTGAGCACTCCACCGGTTCGATTGACTAATGATGAAAACGTGACTTTTGAAGCTGCAACAACAGCGGTTAAGAAAGCTCTTCGGTTAAATCGTGCCATCCAAGCCAGCGACGGTCACTGGCCGGCCGAGAATGCTGGTCCACTGTTCTTCACACCGCCACTGGTAATAATTCATTTTCAAAAAAAAAAAAAAAAAAACAAAACAAAAGAAAGTGAAGGAAAAACAAAAGGTTGAAGAGGATCTTCAATTACTTGTTTAATAATTTGAATGTTAACTTTTATAATAAAGAACAGTTTATTTATGTTTTTTGTACGTAATTGTTATATTATCTGGAACGACCAGCCCAAAATAATTATTGCATTTCTAACCGGCCGCAAACCTGATTTCAGGTAATATTTTATATAGTATTCTATATATATCAAATTTTATTTAATTTTTTTTAAAAAAATAAATTAGAAATGTTATATATATATTTTTCAGTTTAAATTTGACTTTTATTTCTATATATTTAGTTCATTATTTTCTATATTTCAAGTTATATTTATTTTTCTTTCTCATTTTTCTACAGTTAATTGCGTTGTATATCAGTGGAACAATTAATACAATCTTAACATCAGAACATAAGAAGGAGTTGGTTCGGTACATCTACAATCATCAAGTATGTATATCCTTTTATTCTTTTCTTTTTCTTTATTTTTATTTTTTTTTAAATTTTATTTTTTATATAAAAAATTTCAAGTTACTTTATTTATTTTTTAAATCCTTAATTATTCAGCCATTTTGAGAAAAATTACTGGTTCCAAACCCTTAGAGAGTTCAAGTCATGTCACTTTTCATGGTTTTCAATGATCCCTTTTCTCTTTCTTTTTCTTTTCAAAGAAATAATATAATAATAAGAAAAAAGAGAGAGGGAGAAACGAAAATAATTTTGATGGATATGAAAATGTATTACATGCAGAACGATGATGGAGGTTGGGGATTCTATATAGAAGGACACAGTACAATGATTGGTTCAGCGCTCAGCTACGTAGCATTACGGTTGCTTGGAGAAGGACCTGATGATGGTGATGGTGCAGTTGCTAAAGCTAGGAAATGGATTCTTGATCATGGTGGTGCCACAGGCATTCCTTCCTGGGGAAAGACTTATCTTTCGGTAAGAAATTTATTTTTATCTTTCCAAAGTGATAAATTTTTATGTAACACGCAATAATAATTTACATTAAGAATTTCTACATTCCTTTTATATTGAAAATAATAACACTTAAATTCTTTCTTACGATTAATTTAATATTACAAACTTATATTTTAGATAAAAGTATTTTAAAATATTTATTGGATATGTCATTTGATACAATATTCTTGGTGAAAATTTTCAAACAAGAATTGCTTTCAGAAGATATATTCTTAAAAATTTTTTCAATTATTTGCTTGCTTTTTAATTAGGTACTTGGAGTGTATGAGTGGGATGGATGCAACCCATTGCCCCCAGAATTCTGGCTTTTTCCTTCAATTTTTCCTTACCATCCGGCTAAGATGTGGTGTTATTGTCGAACAACCTACATGCCTATGTCATATTTATATGGTAGGAAATATCATGGTCCCCTTACGGACCTTGTTATGCAATTACGTGAAGAAATTCATGTGAAGTCATATGACCAAATTGACTGGAACAAAGCCCGCCATGATTGTTGTAAGGTTGGTGAAATTTGTCTACTACTCTTGAGTTATTTGAAAGAACGCCATTTTTTTTTTTTTTTCGTCTGAAGGAGAATTCTTGGTTTTAGGATGACTTGTACTATCCCCATTCCTTCGTGCAAGATCTTCTTTGGGATACACTAAATTATATGACTGAGCCAATTATGAGACGATGGCCTTGCAACAAGATTAGAGAAAGAGCTTTGCAAAAGACAATCAAATACATGCGATATGGAGCAGAAGAGAGCAGATATATTACTATTGGATGTGTTGAAAAGGTTAGTTGTTATTTGAATAAAAAAAACAACCTCGGCGGAATTTTCCATTTTTCTTTCTTTTTTTTTTCCTCCTTTCTGGGGTAAAAATATAAAAAAAAAATTTAAAAAATAACTGACTGAATCAATTTAAAAAAAAAAAAAAAAAAAAAAAACTAAAAAATGAATCCAAAATCCCTGAATTGTTTCTCTTTTTCAATGCTACAGAGTCTGCAAATGATGTGTTGGTGGGCACATGACCCAAATTGTGATGAATTTAAGTATCACCTTGCTAGAGTTCCTGATTATTTGTGGCTTGCTGAGGATGGAATGAAAATGCAGGTTGTCAATGTGTATATATATATTTATAAAATTTTACATTAGCAAACGTGAATTTTTGTTTAGACCAAATTAAATTTATATATTCATTTATATAGAGCTTTGGAAGTCAATTGTGGGATTGCACACTTGCCACACAAGCAATTATGGCAACTGGAATGGTGGAAGAATATGGAGACAGTCTTAAGAAAGCACATTTCTACATAAAAGAATCACAGGTTCATTCCTATAGCTATGCGAAGAATATGACATCATTGAAGTAAAGTTTTTCTTCTTCTTTTTTTTTTTTTTCCCTGAACAGTATTATCACTAATGACTCAGGTTAAAGAAAATCCAGTAGGAGACTTTAAATCCATGTATCGTCACTTCACCAAAGGTTCATGGACATTTTCTGATCAAGATCAAGGGTGGGTTGTGTCTGATTGCACAGCAGAAGCACTTAAGGTTAGTTTGATTAGCTATCAAAATTTGGAGAAACAATTTAACTAAAACACATATATACTTACTAAGTTATCTTTACCATCTGCTAGTGTTTGCTATTATGTGCACAAATGCCACAAGATCTTGCCGGAGAAAAGGCTGGTGTTGAGCGCCTCTATGATGCTGTGAACGTCCTTCTGTATCTACAAGTATATATAATTTCATTACATACCTTCCTAGTTTTCTACATTTGTCAAAATAAACAAATTTCGGAAAACTAAGTAGTAATCATTTCAATATTTCCATCCTATTAGAGTCCAGAGAGTGGTGGTTTTGCTATTTGGGAGCCTCCAGTTCCACAACCATACCTTCAAGTTTTGAACCCTTCAGAACTTTTTGCTGATATTGTTGTCGAACAAGAGTAAGTTAAAGTCTAATTCATATGTTAAAGGGTATACTTTATTGATGTTTACTAACCTTTTGTTATTTTGAAAATCAGGCATGTTGAAAATACAGCATCTATAATCCAATCACTCCTGCTATTTAAACGTCTACATCCAGGCCACCGCGAGAAAGAGATAGAAACTGCTGTCTCAAAAGCAGTGCGTTTTCTTGAAGGAAGACAATGGCCTGATGGTTCATGGTGAGCTAAATTATAAATCATAAACTTGGTGTAAATGGAAAACAAAAATCAATTATTTACTTGATTTACTCTTTATATGAAAATAACAGGTATGGCTATTGGGGAATCTGCTTTCTCTATGGTACTATGTTTGTGATTGGAGGTCTTATTGCAGCTGGAAAGACATATGAAAACAGTGAAGCCATTAGGAAAGCCGTTAACTTCTATTTGTCAACTCAAAATGAAGAGGGTGGTTGGGGAGAATGCCTTGAATCATGTCCTAGCATGGTAAGTTTTACATATCTAATAGAAACAAAAGGTTGACTAAGTAATTTAGTCTCATGGTAAATCTTGTCTTAATGAACAGAAATACACACCCCTCGAAGGTAATCGAACAAATTTAGTACAAACGTCGTGGGCTATGTTAGGTCTAATGTATGGAGGACAGGTGATAATCACTATTCTTGTTGTATCAAATCCATATGCTTATGCTTTTGCACATCCCATCCACACTAAATGAATGTTGTGTCTCATATATTACTAACTAGGTGGAGAGAGATCCAACACCATTGCACAAGGCAGCCAAGCTACTAATAAATGCTCAAATGGACAATGGTGATTTTCCTCAGCAGGTAAATTGTTAGCCCCAAGCTTTTTTTCTTTTTTCAGGGTCACATATGCATACTTTGAAAATTTATTCAATTTCTTTCTTGATAAAAGGAAATAACAGGAGTGTATATGAAGAATTGCATGTTGCATTATGCAGAATATAGAAATATCTTTCCATTGTGGGCTCTTGCAGAGTATCGTAAACGTGTGTGGCCAGCACAATCTTTGTAAACAAAAATTTGTCTAATGACAAAAGAATGAGAGAGCTAGTTATATTATCAAATGTCCATGGATATGTTCCAAATATTATTTTCATTTTAGGAGTGTTATTTGTATGTAAGAAAGTTCCAAGGAGCAATGAAGCTTTGAGGAAGAGAGAATGTCAATTTGTGGAAATAATGAAATCTAAGAAACTAATCTACTCTCACTCTTTTTTCTATATTTTATAAATGTGCATAAAGATATATTTTTACAAATTTCATCTACTTCACATGATCAAGATTCTGAAGTGGGCTGTGTCTAAATACCCAACTAAAACGCTCTAGGTGCGTTATTTAGCTGAATTATGTATAAAGAGATGTATAAACTTACAAAACAGTCTGAGTTATAGAAATCAATCAGCTAATTTGGACAGAACTGGATGACTCGGTTCCACTAGAATGTGCTTATTTAGCTGAAAAGTTGCAAAAACAATATACATACAACAATTATATTTAGGATGTCATATTTATCAATCACTTCCATTTATTTTTTTTCCATCATAATGTAGTCCTAAGTACGGAGGTGATATTTAGTTTCACCCCCAATAAAATCCAAATCAATAGGAGAAAGAAATAGAAATTGATTTATCAAAAGTACTGTCATCTAAATTTTATCTATCTATTAGTGTGGAAAGAAGAAAAAAGCATGAAAGATCAATTATTTATTTCAACCAAACTTTTTCCATGGAACTAAAAGATATGACTAGTAAGGAATTTATTTTTCTAGGAGCAAGGGTCTAATTGCATCTAGAAGGTAAAATATTAATAGAAAAAGTCATGAAATAAGTTGTATACTCTATTCTTTAAATCCATCGTAAGGTTTATTATATCTCTAACTCACTACAAGAAAAATTGGCATTTGCGACCAAATTTTGCGACGACCTCAAATCCGTCGCAAATTGCGACCAAATTTGCGACGGTCGCCTTGGCCGTTGCAAATTGCTACTAATTTTTGCGACGACCACAAATCCGTCGCAAATTGCGACCAATTTTTGCGACGGCTGACTTGGTCGTCGCAAATTGCAACTAATTTTTGCGATGGCCACAAATTGCAACGGCCTTTTGTGACGGCCACAAAAATCCGTCGCAAATTGAGATGAATTTTTGCCACGACCACAAATCCGTCGCAAACCGAGACCAATTTTTGTGACGGCCACAAATCCGTCTCAAATTGTGACCAAATTTGCGACGGCCGACTTGGCCATCGCAAATTGCAACTAATTTTTGCGACGGCCACAAAAATCCATCACAAATTGCAATGACTTTTTGTGACAGCCACAAATCCGTCGCAATTTGCGACCGATTTTGCGACGGCCTCAAATCGGTCGCAAATTTGCGACCAAATTTGCGATGGCCATCTAAGTCGTAGCAATTTGCGACCGATTTTTGCGATGGATTTTTTCGATGGATATATAAAATTCAATATATTTTATATTCAAATTTAAGTTTTTTGTTTTATTTATATGTGTAATTATAATTTGATAGATTAAATTTTATATTTTTATATTCTAATAATATAGCAAAGATAATATAATTTCTCCTTCGAATGTAAACTTGCGATTTTCCAAGTAAAACTATTTGCGAAGCACTAATTATAATTAAAATTAATGCTTGTATCTAAAATTTCTATAAAACATAATAAATTTAACTACATCAACTATATTATTATTATTATTATTATTATTATTATTATTATTATTATATTATATATAATATTATAGAATTAATGAGAAAGATAAGATGCAAATATTCGATATATTTAGTTAGCAAAGATAATATAATTTATATTTTGATTTTCTAATAATATAGTAAAGATTTTATAATTTTAAAATGAGGTTTTAGTTTATTTCAAAATGTGTAGGAGGGAAAACTTTCTTTTGTATTCATTTTGGTTTTGGCGGGAGAATTTTGGAAAATTTTGAAAGTTTTTGATTTGTTTAGACTTTGGTGGGAGAATGACTAATGTAAAAATTAAATATATAATATTAGCTTAATATATATATACGAATAAATGAATTAATTAATAGATTCTTTAATATATATATATATATTTACACATTATCTAAAAACAAACATATTCTAATGATTGAAGTTATTAGAACATAATAATTTGGTGGTCAACATTTATATATAGTTACCTCAAATGAAAGCTAAGCATTAATTTGAGGCCGTAATCATGGAGTACTTCCATCCAATATACATAAAATATAGTATGATATATATATGCTTATTGTGTAACTCTAAAATAATTTAGTAACTTTTTTTTGGTATATTAAGCCACTTGAAAATAATTTAGTAACTCTTAATATAAAATAAACTAAAAAGATTAATGAGTTAAAAATAATATTACTGATGTATTATATTATTTTAATAGTTTGGTGGCTAAATTCGACATTTTATGCTACATTTTATAAAATTTAGGAAGAATTAATAAAATAAATTATTACATCTAAAATTTAAGGAAACAAATTGGTAGATATCATAATATTAATTTCCTATAAATATTATATTTTATATCTTAATATTTATCTTTTATATTTATATATATCATAATATTTGTTTCACAATAAAAATAAATCTCTTAATCAATTAGAAGTTTATTCTGATGTCTTTCCTCTCGTTTTGTTTATGACTTAAGCATAAGAGGAGCGTCAAGATATTGAGGATTGAGACTAAGGCGATTGGAGATTGAATGCCACATCACAAATCATACTTTTTTATCATAGGAAACATAAGATATTTGACTAATAATAAAATTAGATAAATGAAAAACATATTTAATAATAGTTGAGACAAAAAATTCCTATGACGATTTTGGTAATATGAATTCAATTAATATTGTACCTTAAATAAAAAATTCAGTAGCTTAGCAAATATATATATTGAAAATAATTATTAAAAATACTGAAAAAAAAAATCCTTAAAATAGCAAATGTCAAATTCACCAATAATATAATAAAAAAATATGACTTGAAATTCAAATCATTTTAAATTAGTTTTTAGAGTTTTGTATTGATATTATTTTTTTTAGTGAAAAAAAAAACTTTTATATTAGAAAATAAGTATCATAGTGAATCCAAATCCACCATTTGTTTGATATTTATATTTTTAAAAAATATTTATATTGATAATCAAGAGTTAAGAAAATTATTTTTATTATATATAATATTATAAAAAATTTATATTATGAAAATTTATAAATAAAATATATTAAAATTTTATTAATAATGATTCAAAAGTAAAATTTAATTAATAATTATGAATTTTTATATTTTGGGTTTTTTCTATTAATATGTATATATTTACGTTCAATAAAATTGAGTAGTGGAAGTCTAGGTTTTTTCTGTTTTTGTTTCCTTTCTTTTCTATTTTATTTTATTTTTGTTTCGGCGCTGCACTTTTGAATTTTGGTGAAGATTTGTTTGGATTTTGGAGGGAGAATGACAATGTGAAAATTTAACATTTAAAGGTTTCCTCAGTCTTCTGCTAGGTGGTGTAACGATCACCGTTAAAATTTTAAAAGACCCTCCACTATTATGCCACGTGTCCCAAGTTCCCTCATATTACTCTTGTAAATATTCCCAAATCTTCTGCAGTGGCTTCTTTGACCTAAAAAACCCTTCGTTCCTCATTTCCCTTGGGAGGGACAAATGAATGCGGCCGCTGCAGCTAAGAGAGCAAGAAAATCTGGGGCATCGGCTAAGCAAGTCAAGGAGGCTGCGGCCGCTGCCTTGCTTCTGCTGCGTCAACAGGTGCAGACAATGGAAAGGCAAATAGTTTGTCCGATGGAATTGGGGAGCTTCAGATATTGGAGCGGACGTGTATTGGTGTGCTTTGTTCGCATCTATTGTCTAGAGATATTCGGGTGAGTCTGTATGGAAGATGTAATTTATTTTTTATCATTCTTGTTGTTATTGTTTATTTTTTTTTTTTCCTTTAAAATGATTTGTTAGGTTTTAAAGATAGAGTGCCCTAATTCATTGAATAATTTGAATATTAGTTGCAAGAGATTTTTATTCACTTTATGATCCTTTTCCATTGAATTTCCCGCACTGTAAATTGCAAGGAAAAATATTTTATATCTTTGTCTCTAATGTCCTTAGAGAGACTGTTTCGTGTTTCCCTTTCTCAAGCAGTAGTTGCTCAAATTGTTTAGATTGGTCTGGGTGAATGAGAAGAATAAAGGAAAAGAAAATGATATGTTTATGAGAATTCATCAATGTGCTTGTGATATGTATTTTTTTAGCAGGTTTCTTTTATTATTATTTTTTAAAGTAGTTTCCTTTTTTCCTCAGGAGACTTTTGAATTTGTGAGCTCCGCCTTTTCGGTTTGATCAAATTTCAAATTGAAATCTTGCTTTCTAATTTGTCAATTTTATATCAATTTAACTGTAAATGGTATGGTATGTTTTGTGTGCACAAACACAAACGTGCTCAAGACAATTGCCCCCACAAATTGCATACCTACTTATGATATTTGAATTCTCTTGCAGACAAAAGATTAAAGGGGAGAATTAAAGGAGTCATTGCACAGGTTGCAATTGCAGCCACTTCTTTTTTTGCTGGAAGAAGGCCTAAGAAATGAGATAAACATTTCAAAGAAGATTTGCTTAATCTCTGAGTTATTCTCAACATCCTTGTACCTTGCTTGGATCCTGACAATTTATGCAATGGCATCCAAGTTGTGATTACCTTCTGTTTAGAATTTTTTAGATAAGATTAAATATATTTTAAAATGTGATCTTCTTGTCAGCCATTTCAGATTGGTATGTCATGAGAAAGCTTCCCATAGATTCCATCTATAGGAAAACCATAGGTGAGAAATCAGATACTACTTAAAACAGAATCTACTTGGGAACAGAAATAGATAGCAAATTTGGCTGCTTTCCATTTGAGTAATTGATGATGTGGCCTATTCTTTTGTTCTTCAAGAGAAAATATTTAACATTTCTGAAAAAAGGAGGCTAAGAAACATCCTGGTAAATTCTATTTCTTTGTAGTAATCTCATGATTCTTAAGTTTATATCTTTATACTGCTAATAAAGTTAACGTAATCTTGCATGGAATATTTTGGCTTGTGGGATAGTACACTTGTTTTCTGGACAAAACTTGAAGAATGATTTTGGTTGTGATTAAACTTTATAGAACCTGACTTCCAGACAGTTAATTGTTATTTGATTCAGCTTCCATTTCTTTTGGGAGTCCCCTTCTTGGAGAAGATTGCTGCTCCTCTAGCTCCCGTGTTCGTTGGCAGAACTGGCAGTCAGCTCTTCCTCACTGATGGAAAACCCAATAAACCTCCTCTTCTATTACGTATGGCTTCAGATTGTAAGGATGGCAAGTTTATGTGAGTGAGGAGAGGTCATTGAAGAGTTTTTGTACTGTTTGCCTTTCTATATAATGGTTTAATGGTACTCTTTATCTGCAGATTTTCCCTTGGTGCTTTCAGATGTCATGTTCTGTATGCTAATGTCTCTTTTGACCGTATCCTGTTGGATGTTCTTTTGATGTCCCTTTCTTCTTTTGCACTTGTGCAGAATATTTCCTTTTTACTTCTTCCTTTTCCATGGATGAATTATTTCAGCAAACCTGTTCATTCTTTATTTATTGTGTTTAGTTGTAAAATGGTCCTTCAGATAATGATTTTTTTTTTCCTCTAAAAGATGATCTCCCTTTAACAAGTACTAGTTGTTTGTATGTATATCCTTAATAAGGTGGTTGTTAAGATTATGGATGGCTTATATTGCAGGTGTTTTCATAGAACTTATACAACATATGCAAGTAAAAGGTGTACAGGTATATCTCTCAACTTACCAGTCTCGATGTTCTCTAAATTATTGACTTGCAAGTAGGTGTGCATCTGTACTTAAAAAAAAAGAATCATTACCCATATAGGGTTTTCTAGAGGTGGGGGTTTGGTTTTTCTATAATACACCATATGCAAGTAAAAGGTGTACAGGAATCTATCACCTACCAGTCTCGAGGGTCTCTAAATTATTGACTTGCAAGTAGGTGTGCATCTGTACTTAAAACAAGAATCAATACCCATATTGGGTTTTCTAGAAGTTGGTGTTTGGTTATTCAATACTGATTCTTGAAGACACTGACTGTTCAGAATCCCCAATTTGTTCTTCATCTATAAATATTGATGTTAACAAAGGAAGATGATACTTGTTGACAGAAATCTTACTAACATTTTATTTTGCATATTCAAATTTATTGCAGGTTTAAAAAATTGGTCTTGAGTACATGGATGAAGGTTTGAAGAAGCTCAACACAAACAAGAAATTAGTGAAAAAACATGCAAGAAATTAATGAAAAAACATGCAAGTATATATAATTTCATTACATACCTTCCTAGTTTTCAACATTTGTCAAAATAAACAAATTTTGGAAAACTAAGTAGTAATCATTTCAATATTTCCATCCTATTAGAGAGTGGTGGTTTTGCTATTTGGGAGCCTCCAGTTCCACAACCATACCTTCAAGTTTTGAACCCTTCAGAACTTTTTGCTGATATTGTTGTCAAACAAGAGTAAGTTAAAGTCTAATTCATATGTTAAAGGGTATACTTTATTGATGTTTACTAACCTTTTGTTATTTTGAAAATCAGGCATGTTGAAAATACAGCATCTATAATCCAATCACTCCTGCTATTTAAACGTCTACATCCAGGCCACCGCGAGAAAGAGATAGAAGCTGCTGTCTCAAAAGCAGTGCGTTTTCTTGAAGGAAGACAATGGCCTGATGGTTCATGGTGAGCTAAATTATAAATCATAAACTTGGTGTAAATGGAAAACAAAAATCAATTATTTACTTGGATTTACTCTTTATATGAAACTAACAGGTATGGCTACTGGGGAATCTGCTTTCTCTATGGTACTATGTGTGTGATTGGAGGTCTAACTGCAGCTGGAAAGACATATGACAATAGTGAAGTCATTAGGAAAGCTTTTTTTTTTTTTGGTAAGTCATTAGGAAAGCTGTTAACTTCTTTTTGTCAACTCAAAATGAAGAGGGTGGTTGGGGAGAATCCCATGAATCTTGTCCTAGCATGGTAAGTTTTACATATCTAATAGAAACAAAAGGTTGACTTAGTAATTTAGTCTCATGTTAAATCTTGTCTTAATGAACAGAAATACACACCCCTCGAAGGTAATCGAACAAATTTAGTACAAACGTCGTGGGCTATGTTAGGTCTAATGTATGGAGGCTAGGTGATAATCACTATTCTTGTTGTATCAAATCCATATGCTTATGCTTTTGCACATCCCATCCACACTAAATGAATGTTGTGTCTCATATATTACTAACTAGGTGGAGAGAGATCCAACACCATTGCACAAGGCAGCCAAGCTACTAATAAATGCTCAAATGGACAATGGTGATTTTCCTCAGCAGGTAAATTGTTAGCCCCAGGCTTTTTTTCTTTTTTCAGGATCAGATATGCATACTTTGAAAATTTATTCAATTTCTTTATTGATAAAAGGAAATAACAGGAGTGTGTATGAAGAATTGCATGTTGCATTATGCAGAATATAGAAATATCTTTCCATTGTGGGCTCTTGCAGAGTATCGTAAACGTGTGTGGCCAACACAATCTTTGTAAATAAAAATTTTCGAAATGACAAGAATGTGAGAACTAGTTATATTATGAAATGTCCATGGATATGTTTCAAATATTATTTTCATTTTATGGGTATTATTTTTATGTAAGAAAGTTCCAAGCAGCAATGATGCTTTGAGAAAGAGAGAATGTCAATTTGTGGAAATAATGAAATCCAAGACTAATGTACTCACTGTTAAAAATATAAGATATATCAATTACTTCCATTTATTTTTTTCCATCGTAATGTAGTCCGAAGTACGGAGGTGATATTTAGTTTCACCCTCAATAAAAGTTTGCTTTCGGTCCATAGCGGCAGCAGATAGAGAAGATTTTGTAGCAGTTGACAACTTTGTTATCTGACGAGCAAAACATGTCGAGAACACGGCATTTAAAATCCAAATCGATATGAGAAAGAAATAGAAATTGATTAATGAAAAGTACTGAGCTAAATTTTATCAATCTATTAGTGTGGAAAGAAGAACAAAACACGAAAGATCAATTATTTATTTCAACCAAACTTTTTTGCATGGAACTAAAAGATATGACTAGTAAGGAAATTTTTTTTTTTCTAAGAGCAAGGGTCTAATTGCATCTAAAAGGTAAAATATCAATAGAAAAAGCCATGATAAAACTTGTCTTCTATCCATCATGATCATGTATGTAATGAAGAGGCTGGTTTGAAAATTTATTCACGCGAGATTGCTGGAATAATATGAATTATTATAAACTCTATTCTTTAAATCCATCTTATGACCTATTATATCACATTATTAATGAATTAATCAATTATTTCATTTGCAAAAGCGTACCTTAATTAATCATGAAATTATTTAACAATCTTCAATTTTTTTTTATATCTTTAACTTCTTTGACAATCTTGAATGTTTGTTATATATGTTCTTAGAACCTACATAAAATAAAGGATTACATTCTATTAAGAGATTGATGGCATGATTGATGATATAGAAAATAATTGAATAAAATAATGAATTAAGAATAAAAGAATGAATGGAATAAAGGAAATGTCACTAAAATCTTCAATTATCTAGGTAGAGTACCTATCATGTAGATATAGTATCAAACAAGTATTAAGATTTTAAAATTTATAAAAATCGTTTTCCCCAAAATCCTTATTAGAGACTAGTGTAGAAAATGTAATATAATCCAATTATAATCATGTTTTGGAGGAATGAATCAATCAATAGTTTGTTCAACCAACATCAAGGATGATGAGATTGAGACTAACAACTAGAAAGTAATAAACAAGAAAGCATAATGAAAGTAGGATTCTCATATCAAATATTAGAGTGAAAGAAGGATACAAATTCAAGTGGGCTAAAATTGATTTTGAATTATTGACCAAAATTATTACCATGCTTAAGCTAATGGTGAATTCTCTTAATATGGTTCATTGCAAGAAATTCAAATATAACAAATACTTGAGATCAACATACTTGGATAATTATAACTTATTAGAGACTTTAAGATTAATGGTGATCGTTATGATTAACAGATTTTTTTTTTTAAAAGTCCAAACAATTGGGCTTTGACAATTACTTTGAAGAAGAAAAAACTCAAAACATGTAAAAGATAATTGATAACCAAAAGAATCATTTAGATAATTGAAGTATTTTTTTGTATCCACGAACCTAATTTTACTAATAATTTACAATCATTAAGGTCATCTATTTCACAAATCATTGAGGTCATCTAATAATGGTAAGATGTTTTAGTTTCTTCTAATAGTAAAATTTATAAAGAAAAGAGTAAGGTATGTTCAAAAAATTTTAAGATGCGTTAGTTTCTTCAAATAGTAAAATTTATAAAGAAAATGGTAAGATTTGTTCAAAAAATGGTAAGATGTTTTAGTTTCTTCAAATAGTAAAATTAAAAAAAGAAAATGGTAAGATGATTTAGTTTTTTCAAATAGTAAAATTTATAAAGAAAATGGTAAGATTTGTTCGGGTAAGATGTTTTAGTTTCTTCAAATAGTAAAATTTATAAATAAAATGGTAAGTTTTGTTCAAAAAATGGTAAGATGTTTTAGTTTCTTCAAATAGTAATATTTATAAAGAAAATAGTAAAATTTGTTCAAAAAATTGTAAAATGTTTTAGTTTATTCAAATAATAAAATTTATAAAGAAAATGGTAAAATTTGTTCAAAAATTTGTAAAATGTTTTAGTTTATTCAAATAGTATAATTTATAAACAAGATGGTAAGATTTGTCTAAAAAATGGTAAGATGTTTTAGTTTCTTCAAATAGTAAAATTTATAAAGAAAATAGTAAGATTTGTTCAAAAAAGGTAAGATGCTTTAGTTTCTTCAAATACTAAAATTTATAAAGAAAATAGTAAGATTTGTTCAAAAAATAATAAGATGTTTTAATTTCTTCTAATAGTAAATTTTATAAAGAAAATGGTAAGATTTGTTCAAAAAATGGTAAGATGTTTTAGTTTATTCAAATAGTAAAATTTATAAAGAAAATGATAAGATTTGTTCAAAAAATGGTAAGATGTTTTAGTTTCTTCAAATAGTAAAATTTATAAATAAAATGGTAAGTTTTGTTCAAAAAATAGTAAGATGTTTTAGTTTCTTCAAATAGTAATATTTATAAAGAAAATGATAAGATTTGTTCAAAAAATGATAAGATATTTTTGTTTATTCGAATAGTAAAATTTATAAAGAAAATGGTAAGATTTGTGAAAAAAATGGTAAGATTTGTGAAAAAAGTGGTAAGATGTTTTGATATTTTCATCAATAGTAAGGTTTATGGCAAAAATGGTAAGATTTGTGAAGAAAATGGTAAGATGTTATTAAAATTGATAACTTACCATTTTTTGTATCAAACTTATCATTTTTATGCTAGTGTTTTACTATAAAATGACTAAAAATTACTATTACAATATAATAATATTATTTTATTTTGTCAAAATTTGTTGGTAACCTATTGAATAGGTAATTTTTTTTGACATGTTAAACGTAGAACATGTCACATCTCCCTTAACTTGTTAAACTACTGTTGCAGGTTATCAAAATTCACTTGTAATTTATTTATTGGTTTGGTCCATGGTTGTATTGAAAGGATTGCACCACAACTCTATCCTTATTATCCCACATCCAAAATTAAATATTTTTTTTTTTTTTTTTTTTCACAATGTCTTGCGCTATAAAAAGGTCTATTATGTCAGAATTCGAATGAGATTTTACAGTTCTATTGCTTTACGAACTGTAAAAAACTCTTTTTAAGTTTAACATTATAGTATAGTCAACCCAGAGATACGAAGGATGACGCAATTAGGTTGGAAGACACAACGTGGGAATTAAGGATGGATAGACAACATTAGAGTAATCGGGATTTGAGAGTAATTTTAAACAATTTTTTTTTTTAAATTTTTTAATCAACGATCAGTTAAGGCTTGAGTTTTCACAATTTTGGCTTTAATTTTTGAATGTTGTAGATAATGTTGATTGTTTTTCAAAATATTTAAAATAATATAAAAATAAATAGTTATTTCCTCTATAAGACCGGAAATTTTAAACTATTACTATTTTTAAAGATATGTATCTATCATTATATTATTAATTAATTAAATCTCCTAACATTAAATAAATCAAATAGATACTAAATTTTTACCACAGGAAAATAAAATGATCTCATTCCTAATAACTCTTCAAAGGCCAATTGTTTATTCTTTTATTCATATTTTTACTGTGTACAAGGTACACATATTTAAGACTTTCTTATCATGCTAAAAAGAATTTGAGGATCCTCGGTTTGGACTATACAAAGGGAAAATTTAGTCACGGTTTGTAAAATACAATTTAGAATCAATTCTTAAATTTTGTTTTATTCTTATGTTAATATTGCAACAAAGAATAGGTATTCTTGTGAATATGTTTCAAAAATACAACAAAAAATATTTAAGCTAATTTTGAATCTATATTATAAAAAAAAAAAAAAAATAATTTCTATATATATTTTTTCATTAAATATATATATCATATATCATTTTGCTACGTGTGTTATAAGATACATCTTACAAAAACAAACATAATATATGCATTTTTCATTTACATGTAACATTTTTTTGAATTATTATATATTTATTAATCTTATTAAAAAATATACGTACCATGCGCATTAAGGCCAGCAGAAGAAGAAGAAGACATCCATTAAAACCTTGATTGGTACACTTTTGAATAATCTACAATTTAAATTTGTTTTTCACCTATTCTACCAAACTGGTGGATGATTCGTTAATCCTCATCGTCATAATGTCACGAAAATACAATGAATTCTGTACATAATTTGATAGGAAGATCTATTAGTTTTTTATAGTCTATTTTCATTTTAAAATCGATTCTCGAGTACTAAAGAGGCATTCTTATACCCACTTGTTTTTTTAATGTAGAAATTACTATATGATTAATTATATATGTCAACAATATTGTGTACTTATTCACCAAAAAAAAAAAAAAAAAAAAAAAAACAATATTGTGTAATTTTCTCATCCCCAATATATAGTACCTCCAAAAGTGGTTTGCTGACACCATCATCTATATTTTAAACACCACCATTTTTTAATTTTCATATTTATGTCCAAACCCTAACCTAAACCTTACATTAAAACAACAAAAAAACAATGGAGAAACAAATTCTATCAAGATTTAAAGGACTACCTCTCAAATCACATGAAAAAGATAATTGTATATATTCCAGAAAGTTATATTAAATCACGAATAACATCTTCTAAGTATAATTATATATAGAGACAAGAAGAAAATCTTAATGGATTGTTACATATCTCTCAAAAGTATATAATTTAACCTCTTGTAGAACATGAGACTCTTAAATTTGGAAGTACTTAAATTGCTATATAATGTGATATGTCAGAGTCCTTGGTGTCATAATTTCCATTGAATAAAAATTTTTAATGCTTGGCAGCACGGTATGTCTACATATGATATGGAATTTCATCAACGTAGTTTTTTTTATTTTTTTTATTTTTTATTTTTATAGAAGTTGACTTTACTGTAAGATAGTGACCCATGAGGTTCCCAAAGTCATTGGGGAAAACCTATTGATTTCATGACACCTCATACATTTCTAAACTCACAAATTAAAGAAGCAGATAAAACTAGGGCAGAACAATAAAAATGGGAAACCTGCAGTAGAGACAAGCAAAACCATGGATTAAATGCACAACAAAATATACATAAATATTCCAAATCATTTGACAAAATCACAGTTCAAGGATCAATATGACCAAATTTAATTAATTTGTGACAAATTTAATACAAATTTTACATTGATTAATGCATTACATGGCTAATACATGCTTCATTTTGACTAAACATTTTAATTGAAATATATATATGAATTTAAGTATATGGAATGTAAAATACGACTAATTTGTCATTCATGATTTGGTAGTTGATTTGAAGTTTACAATCTTATCTATAAAATGGATACTTGATGGAACTTTAGGTATAATAATTTAACTCACCAACTTCTTTAAATGCTGAGATAGATTTTTTTTTTGATTGTTTCTTTGTTTTTTTCCTTGTTTTGGCAAGTTGGTAAGGTAGATTGTTACTTAAATAATATAATATCGTTTTGGTATTATTGGACACTGACTTTTAATAATGTAGTCTTGAAAAAAGTATTAATTAATGTGAGACTAGTTAAAAAAAAAAAAAAAAGACAGAGTATTCAATATTGTATATATATATATTTTTTTTTTGGAGAAATCATAACTTCTATTGTGTCTCGAACTTATGACGTCCAAGTCATAAGTGAGGATGCTTACCAATTGAGCTACACCTTCTTGACAATATTGTATACTTAATTGGATTTTTTTTTTTTAACATTAAAATTTTTAAAAAAAAACTATTATAACATTGGAAAGAAATTGATGCTTTTCTTTTACTTATCACATGAGTAAATCAATATGCATTTATTGATTTCTTTTTTTCAGACTCATATAATTAATATATTACCATTTATATTTATTAATTATTTTTATTTTTTAAAAGAAAAATAAATTCAAAAGTTATTTTAGTTTTTTTTTTTAAATTTTAAAATATTATTTATATATTATTTTAACATATGTGTTTCTTGTGCGCCAAAAAAAGAAAAAAGAAAAAAAGACAATAACGGAGGGAGTTATACTAAAGATAGGTGGCAAATTCGGGTCATTATTATGGGTAATAATTAAAATAGGTGGCAGATATATATAATAATTAGGACCGGTGTGACACTTATAAAAAAAAAAAAAAAAAATTAGGACCGGTGTGAAATTTCGGTCAAATTAATGCTGGAGATTGTGCCCGCCTACATATGTCTCCAATTTATTTATTGCGCAACCAACTATGTTGATATAAACTCCATCAACAAGTTTTTTTTTTTTTTTTTTGAAAAAATCCTAACTTCTAATGTGCGTCGAACTTATGATCTTTGAGTCATAAGTGGAGGTGTTTACCAATTGAGTTACACCTGCCAAGAAACACAAAATATTAAAATTAAAATATTCTTAATTTTTTTTTAAAACATATAAATGATAATTAATTAATATTAATTTCAAAATATTAATTTAATCTATTTTGAGAAAATAGCAAATAATTATTACTTTGACTTTTTTATTTTTGTTTTTTATTAAATAGTTAGTGATAACGCTAAATTTGGTAATGTTTTGGAAGGGTATTTGTGCATAATTGTTGAGGATTATTAGAGTAAATTGAGATAAATATGTTAATTGTACACTTAATCTTGATATTTTTGTTTTCGGGAAGTTTGTGGAGTCAATTAATCAAAAGAGCGAAGTTCGGGGACTAAATATGCAATTTCCGGAAAGAAATACAAATCCAGTCCAGAAACACGTGCTCATACCAAGAACACGACCAGAAAGAAGGATGAACACGCCCTGCCAAGCTATTGAACACAGGCTCGGTTAATGAACACGCCGCAGAGCAAGAGAAGAAGAACACCAAAAAACACGCGCCCCCGGCAATAAAACCACCCGAGCCCGTGTTGCGTGTTAACACTGAGCCCGTGTTTGTGTGCTCGTTCCGAGATTTTAGAGAATTTTGTGTAAAATTACTATTTTACCCCTGTTTTGGTTATCTATAAATATTGAGATTTTTACCATTATTTGAGGTTGGATTAAGTTTGGATTAGGCTGAATAGCTAAGTAATTGTAGAGGTTTGGTAGAACTTAGAGAGAGATCTATACTTTGATTTTCCAATTTTCTTAGAGATTACTCTCTACTTATTGTAGTATTGAGTATCTTGGGATTAATTAGGTAGGTTTGCCTCAATCCGTAAGGAGATCTACTGAATATATTCTAGGGTATTTGGGCTACACAAATTGAAGATCCAAATTGAAGAAGCAAAGAAGAATCAAGAGAAGGAGTTGAAGAGGAAGAAGGTTTAATGTCTATGTTTCACTTTCCCCTTTTCTTCTATTATTCCTTGTTATTCTTTGTAATTAGTTAACCAACCTTAGGAATTCTCATTTCAACATTTCTTATAGGTAGATTTGGTTGGTTTTATTTTACAAATTACTTGAGATATTGTGATGTTCTTGGATTGAATGATTGTGGTTTTATTAATTCGAATTGCAATTTCATTGATGACTTTAGATCTGAATTTTATCTTTAGTACAAGCTTTGATTTGAGGTTGTAGTTCCGGATTAACACTAATTGTTAGGCCGGGACTAGGACAACAATTAGTGCCAAGTTGACGTGATTAGTTTCCTTTTGATGGACCGGACTAGGATGATTGATGGGAGATTTGATCTTGTCAACATTCAAGTGTTCTTAATCTAGGAATTTCTTGCCACGATCCGTATGGAAGAGATTCTACTTTAGACTTGAATTTGGTGGAGCTATGATACTAGATCCAAGATTATTCTATACTTGGTATTTTGTATCCTCTTATCTCACCTATATTTTACTAAGAATTCCTCCCAACCTCTTTACTTGCTTTATTCCTTACATTGTTCTTTACTTTGCTTTCTAGAAATAGAATTCAATCTTATCATTCTTGATATTGGTTGATTTACTTGTTGAATGATCCTTATTCACAAATCATATTCATAATTAGTTTGATTATATTTTCCACACTAGAATTTAATAGAAGTCTTAGGGAAAAACGATTTTTATAAATTTAAAATCCGAATACCACCTTATTTACTAAACTATTTCGATAGGTGCTCTGCCTAGTTGAGTTTATTTTATTAGTGACAAACCTATTTTAATCTTAGAGATTCCTATTATTTTTAGTATTATTTATTTGATTATTTATATTATTTTTATATATATAACTCGCACATCAATTAGTATATATATATTCCAATTGTGACAAATAGTCATTGTTAGGATTTCTCAAAGAATCAACATAAACAATCATAGTGATTTCGTTTCATTCCATAACAAAGAACACCACAACAAAGAAAATCTTTAGAAGTATCAAACCACCATATATAAGAAATTTCGGAACGTAGAAAAAAATATTAAAAAAAAACACTGTTTGTTTTTTTTTTTTTTTTTTAGGTTTATGGATATTCAGCCTTCTATTTCATCAGTGCCCAAAATAATTAAAAAAGAACTCCACTGTCACAAAAAAGAACCCCGGGGATATTGTCAAGATTTAAAGCACCAAAAAAATTAACATTTTTAGCCCATTTTGCTAGATTTTGGGCACAACGATTACCACTACGAATAACAAAACAAGCAGACCAAACCATGTATTTTTTTAGCAATTGCTTTCCTCTCTCCAAATTATCCCTCGACCCCCAATCATCCTAAGAATCAATACCATTTAGTGCCGGAATAACCCCAAGTGAATCTCCTTCTATGCACACCTTCAGTAGCCTCGGATTATCCGCCATTTTAAGAGCTTGGATCATCCCTTCCATCTTGCATAACACATTAGGGGAATAGAAGTGATGTGTCCAAGCTCCTAATATCTTACCATTGTGATCTCTCTTGACAACTCCTGCATAAGACTCATTACTATCAAAGGAAGTGATGACACCAAATATGAAAATATTTTGGAACATTATTTGTGCATAATTGTTGAGCTTTGTTGTACTAAATTGAGATAAATTGATTAATTTTGGATTTAATTGCAATTATTCTGTTTTAGGTGACTTTCGGGCTGAATTGATTAAAAATAATAAATTAGGGGTTGAAAATACAATTTTTTGGAAGATGACTACGCCCTTAGAAGATGTACTACGCTCGTAGCTATTAACGAAGTCTCTATGCCCATTACACCTTAGCTCACTATGCCCATAACACCTTAGCTCACTACGCCCGTAACAGAGGAGCTGAATACGCCCGTAGTGAGGGTCAGAATCCTGTTTTCAAGTGTGAAATGACTATTTTACCCCTGGTTTCGGTTATCTATGAATAATAGGATTTTCAGCGGTTTTCAGATTGGCTGGTAGTATTAGCTAGTTTTTGGTTGGTTTCATGTGTACACTTTGAATTCATTTTGATTTGTTGGTTAGACTTTGAGAGTTTTCTATACACCTTGTAAATCCTATTTTGCTATAGATTATTCTAGATATTGTTGTAGTTATAAGTGTCTCTAGTTGGCTTTTGTGAGATTGCCTTGATACGTAAGGACTTTCATTGAAGCTACCACAAGAGAAGCTATTCTCCATCAATTTTGGAGCTAGAAGAAGAACACGAAGAAGATCAAAGAGGGAGTTAAAGAAGAGGAGGAATTCCCGATTCAACGACCAATTGATAACGACATCTCTCTTCTCCTTACTTCTAGTACTTTTTGTGTTTTCTATCTTGTATCTAGTTGCCAACCTTAGGAACTCTTCTTTCTACATTTCTCTTAGGTAGAAATGGTTGGTTTTATGTTACTTGTTACTTTGGGCATTTTATGGTTTTCATGGATCAATTGTTATAGTTTTATTAATTTGAATTACAATTTCATTAATAGCTTTGGATTTAAATTTTATCTTTAGTTTGAGCTTTGATTTGAAGTTGTAGTTTCAGATTAACACTAATTGTTAGGTTGAAACTAGGACATATGATTAGTGCAAAATTAATGTGATTGAATTTTCCTATTGATGGACCGGAACTAGGATGATTGATAGGAGATTTGATTGTATTAATATTCAAGTGCTTTTCATTTATGAATTTCTTGCAACGAACCATATTGAAGAAGTTCCTCCTTAGACTTGAATTTGGTGGAATTATGATAGTTAATTCATGATTATATTGCCCTTAGTATTGCACCCTCCATTTTACCTATGATTTTACTTGAGTTTCTACAGTTTGCATCCTCCATTTTACCTATGATTTTACTTGAGTTTCTACCATCCATTACTTGCTTAATTTCTACTTTGCTTTATTTTACATTGCTTTCTAGTTGATGTTGATGTTGATGTTGGACATCATTGTTGATGTTGGACAAACTTTAGATTGATTCATTCCTCCAAAACATGATTATAGTTGATTTCATTATATTTTCTTACACCTAATCTTAATAAGGATCTTGGGGAGAAACGATTTTATAAATTTTAAAATCTTGATACTTGCTTTGATACTATCTACATGATAGGTACTCTGCCTAGATGATTGAAGATTAGTGACAAGTTCAATTATACTTATTCTTATTTTATTAATTTTATTATTATTTCACTCATTTATTTATTAATTTTTATATCACTTCAAAAGAATCATCAAGAAGCATCACAATTCAATTTGAATTCCCCCAGGAGTGGGGGTTTCCAATTCACTTGAGCCTTCCTTGTCTTTCAAGTCAACAGCCTTTGTTGGAAATTTTTGTCGATAGTTGATAAACTTCCAAAAAAGGCAAAAGTTGCACCATAAATTTTTAGCAAGGATGATTCCGAAATGGACCAAAGTAAAATATTTGGAAATGTTTAATCTAAGTGTGGATGCTTTTATGGTGGAGCATGATAGCAAAAGTTATGAAAGATCTTCATCAAAGTGGAGCAACTATGGGATTGACCAAAGTTGCAAGGTGGAGATTGTTGGGTTTTCTCCTTTCCCAATCCCACATCGGATGAGGAAGGAAAGGGAGAATGAAACTTCTCCTAAAAAGGGGATGAACCTCTTTAGGTTAAGCGCACCAAAGAAAAGAGTTTTAGGAATTATTTATTTTTAACTCTAGTTAAAATTCTCATTGGTTGAGCGATAAAGTTTTTCCTTGTAATTCTTTGTGGGTGTGTTGGAGGTTATAGATTTGAGGAGAAAAATTGTATGATTGTAATATTTTTTCATATAGTGAATTTTCTTCATTATTATTCCATCCTAACAATAAATATATATATATTTGATTAACATAAATTATTTAACAAAAACTAATTATTTAAATTCAATATAATGGGGGACTAAAAGAGTAAATTATCCATATGTATATATGTGGTAAACTATCCCGGTGACACTCCTTAGATGCCAAAATCCAGGTTTAGCACCTCAAAAATTTTTTGTTAACAAAGTGTCCTCCAAGATTTAAAACGTTCCACAACATGCCATTCTGTCAAGTTTGACCGTTAGGTCAGATTTTTGACCGTTAGTCAATCATTTTCACTGTTTTGGGCAGGGGCATTTTTGTCTCAAAAATTATGAGCGGTATTTTTTTGTTTCCCCTTCCTTTTTTCCCTCTTGTCGTTTTCTCACATATAAAATCAGTTTTCAACCTAAAAATCAATTTCGTTCAACCGAGAAATTGGCATTCGATGTTGCAAAGTTCCGGGAAAGATTCAATCGTAATCCGACATCTTCTTCCAAAAATTTGCGGTTATAAGCGAAGCCCATGACCAACAGACCACTATTACCCTTATGTAAATGTGGAATCGGATGTACTGTGAAGAACTCTTGGACGGAAAGAAATCCTTCAAGAAGGTTCACGATTTGCGGAGGCGAAGAGGTAAGATTCACATTCTATTGTTATGTAAATGAAATTTGATGAGATGGTAAAGGGTTACCATTTTGCAAACAGGATGATGGTAGAAGGTGCGGTTTCTTCGAGTGGGTAGATCCAGAAATGTGCGGAAGATCAATTGAGGTTATTCCTGGATTGCTTCGGCGAATTCGAGCAATGGAAGAAGAAATTGCTGACCAAAAATCATCTCCTTCAAAAATCAATGAGAAGAATAATAAGTTTGGGTAAAAAATCGAGTGTTGAAGCTACAGAACGGTAGATTGCAACGTTGGTGTTGGGTTCTTGGTGTATTAGCTTTGTTGAGCTGGAGCTTTTGTATTTGGATGATGGCAATAGCAGTAATAGAGCAAAAAAAGTTGAACAGAAATGTATGAGGTGGAAATAGTACATGGCAGTGTCAATGTAAATCTTATATTTAGTGTTTGCTGTCAATGAATATGGTTTTTGTATGCTTACAACTGTATGTTACTTTGCCTCTGTAATGGGATGATGAATGAATAAGAAAATATTATTGCCAAAATAGAACACGTGATTGCGCAATTACAATGACAGTAATATTGACATTACCATTTCAAAAGTGATCTGAAGTAGTCGAAAAGTATGCCTTGAATTACATTAATATTGACATAAAGACAAAATAATGCCCTACCAAAGATTCCTTTCAACTTGTCTACTTGTTCCCTAACAACAATTACTGTCTACTTGTTCCCTAACAAAAATTACTCTTGCCACAACAACAATTACCCTTGCCACAACAACAATAGCAATTACCCACTTTGCCTATACCTTCTTCCCCTTCCTCTCCCTCTCCCTCTCCCTCTCCCTATGCCCCTGCCTCTACCCCTGGCAGATCCAGATCCACCAAGCATCAGCAACTTGTGTTTCTTCTTGTCTTTGCTGGACAAATTCAATTCTGGAACTTCCAGATCCACCAACAAGCAGTATGACCAACCCGGGCATCATCATGATTATGGGCAGCAGTATGACCAACCTAGGCATCATTATGATTATGGGCAGCAGTATGAACAACCCGGGCGGAAGCATCTACAACTTCAACAACATCATCATTCTGGGTACCATCTAATTGCTCACGTTGTGTTACGGATTCTTGCTGCTGTTGTTCGGATTCGTTTTGTACTTGAGCAGATCTTGCGTGCTACAGTTCATAGCAAATAAAAGAGAAAAAAAAATAGCATTATAACACGGTTAAGGACCTTTTTGTATGAAAAACAGTATGAATGACAAACATATAGGAAAGAATCTTACAAATCTTCTTCTCTTTGTGGGCTGCACCTGTGGTGCATCTTCTCTTCGTCTTTGAGGACATTTTCTTATATTATGACCAAATTCCTTGCATGCTCCACATCTAACTATAAATCTTTTCCTTATTCTCCTTACACTTCCATTTTCATCAATTTGCCTCTTTCTTGACTTCCTTGGTCTGCCAGGTTGTTTGAACGAAATGGGAGGGTCAAGTAAAACACCCTCTGCTCTAGGCCACATATCTTTGCGGTTAATAGGCAACAATAGGTTATCATACAACAAAACATATTTATCAACATTGTAGTAGTTGTCAACCGCCTCATGGGGATCCAATCCCTTGTTATGAGATGCTGCAATTTCATGCACACAAGGTATCCCAATCAATGACCAAGACTCACAACTACACCAACGTTTTTGTATATCAACAACAAACTGTTGTTCCCTTGGCCCCATGGCTTGAAAACCATGTCTGCCATTCCAAATTGGTTTCCAAGATCTAGAAAGAAGCACAACTTCTTCAATTTTGTTCCTTATCATTGGGCATTCACTATTTTTGGGCTCTCTTCTCATTCTATTCCTCCTCAAAACAATTCTCTCCATCAATGAGACTCTAATACTCTCCATCATAGATAATATAGGTTTATGCCTTGCTTCTAGAATGAATGCATTAAACGACTCACATAAATTGTTGCAAAGCATATCTGACCTGGTATTAATGGGGAAGATTGCCTTGACCCAGTGATCAGGCTTCGGGCCACTCACAACCCAAGTCCAAGCTTCTTTATCATAAAGCTCTAACTCTCTCAAAGCTCTTTCATATAACTGTTTATTGGTGCTTCCAGCTATCTTCCATAGCATATCCTTCAAAACCTTCCCTCTGTGTAGTTTTTTGAAGTGGCTATACATATGTTGCACACAGTACCTATGCTCAGCCATAGGCAAAACCTTTGCTAATGTTGCATCAAGTCCCTGAAATCATAACAAAAAACCGTATCAGAATGCTACTATCCTTCTATATAATGCTAGTATCCATCAATCATAACAAGAGAAAATTACACTTACCTTTTGTCTATCCGATATGAAACTGTACCCAAAACCCGCATGTCCCTCAATTTCTAAATCGGTTGCTAGTAACTTGAAAAACCATCTCCATTGTTCGGTTGCCTCTTTCTCTACCACTGCCCAAGCAATGGGCCACCAACCGTTGTTCCCATCCATTCCAACTGCTGTAAGTAGTTGACCCTTATAACAACTCTTTATGTGACAACCATCCACCCCTATCAAGGGCCTACAATGGTCTAAAAACCCCTTTTTCAATGGCCCTAAACACATATACAACCTCTGAAATCTAAGTTGTCTTCCAGCCTCTCTGAAATTATGATGTTCAATCTCAATTGTAGAATAAGGATGAGTCCGAAGTAATTCAGCTCTATAGTCCCACAAAAGTTTGTATTGTTCTGCCTCATCTCCAATTATCAACTTTTTAGCCATACATCTTGCATTGTATGCAGATGTCCTTGACATCTCTACCTTATATTCCTCATCTATGTTTTGCCTTATAGAACTGATAGGCATATTTGGGTTTATTTAATCCTTTCAATATACTTGTTTGCAACCCATTTTGCAGTAATAAACCTATTTTTCCATTGATGGTTGCAATTATTATGAGTTAAGTTCATGGTCTTAAGAACAAAATCCTTGATTTGTGTCACTCTTTCAATGGAAGCAAAAACAAACCACTTGCAATCTTTAGATTTGCAAATTTCCCTAACTCTTTTAGGTTCCGATGGTCTAAATCTGCACACTTTCCCTTCATTAATGTAGTAATTTTTCACCGCCTCTTTAAACTCTTCCCTACCAGAAAATCTCATCCACACCTCAAAGAATGGTCTTTCCATGTTTTTGTTCTCAAAATATGTATACCTACCACCCAAATTATTTTCATATCCATCACTGTCTGAGTCCTCCTCACAACTGTGTAACTCATCCACACAAACACTGTTATCATTCAATGCATCATCTCTGTTTTCATCCTGTCTTGTTTCCTGCACTGTTTCATTTTCTTCTACAGTAATCTTAGTGTTCATGTCAAACATGGAGTTATCTCTGCAGTATTCTTCATCTTCAGAGAAATGTTCTTGATTGTAATCATCATCGGAATCGGAGTCATCTACTTCATCTTCTTGCCCTTATGTTGATGCTTCATTGTCAATGTCTGCTGGTTCTTCATTATCAATGTCTACTGCTGCAGTTACTTCATTATCTTGGGTAATAACTTCTCCTTGTTCCACCCGATGTTGATAAACTTGTCCATGGCCTCCAACTTCCTCATCTGCCCCAACCATGGCATTAGTCTGTTGCACTTGAGTCACTCCCTCAACTTGACTCATTACATCCTCAAATATTGCTTGTCATTCGAAGTCATCGTAATAATTAGCAGGATGAACTTCAATATTATTTCCGGATTCATCAAAAGTAGGCAGTTCAACAACAGGAAATTCTATATTGTTTCCGGGTTCATCAAAAGTAGGCAGTTCAATATTGTTTCCGGGTTCATCAACCACAATAGCACATGCAATATTAGGTACGGGTAATTGAGTTTCAAATGTAGGCAACTCTATATTGTTTCCAAGTTCATCAACAACAGCGTCACATGCATTATTAGGTACATGGAAATAAGTTTCAGGTGCATCACTTTCAACAGTTACAGATGGTAATACCTCATCAGCATGTACAACATTCACAGTGGGTAATACCCGATCCACAACATTCACATGTACAGATGGTAACACATTTTCGGAATCAAACACCTGTTCAAAATTCTCACCAGTAACATGTTAAAATGGTAATCCACATACCTCCATTTTCCATCCTTATAATTTCTATACCCTTTCTCCTCCCAAAATATCCCATCAAAGTACAATTTTAAGGTAAAATAATCATCTTCAGGATCTCGCATATTCAATACAAACAAAATAAATATCATACTTTCTCGATCTGCATATTCAATACAAACAGAATAAATATCATACTTTCTATCACAGAATAAAGCACAAAAAAACCCTCCATTTTCAAGCAATTATAGCGACAACACAGGGAAAAAAATCGACTTTGCTCTTGAAGAAAAGTTTGAATATTTACCGTAAAGCGTGTAGGGATCAATGTAGTTGTTCTTGCTTCGCATAATAACCCACTCGTTAAACCTTCGAGCCATTTCCTTTTAGAAATTTCACTTCCTCGGTTCAAACGACGATTCAAATGGGACTTTTAAATTTCACTTCTTCAGTTCAATTTTTACAATTGAACGCTTGTATTGTAGAAATTTTACAGAGATTGACACTTTGAACGAGTTATTTTTCATGCAAACACACAACAGCTTGCGGAATTCAAACACACAACAACTAGATTTTTTGTAAAAACAGTGCAATGTGAGAAAACGACAAGAGGGGAAAAAGGAAGGGGAAAAAAAATACCCTCAAAATTTTTGAGACAAAAATGCCCCTGCCCAAAACAGTGAAAATGATTGACTAACGGTCAAACTTTACAGAAGGACATGTTGTGGAACGTTTTAAATCTTAGAGGACACTTTGTTAACAAAAAAATTTTGAGGTGCTAAACCTGGATTTTGACATCTAAGGAGTGGGTGTGTTGGAGGTTATAGATTTGAAGAGAAAAATTGTATGATTGTAATAATTTTTCATATAGTGAATTTTCTTCATTATTATTCCATCCTAACAATAAATATATATATTTGATTAAATAAATTATTAAACAAAAACTAATTATTTAAATTCAATATAATAGGGGACTAAAAGAGTAAATTATCCATATGTATAAACAAAA
>JAHSUH010005186.1:0-10701 GCA_025388415.1 Cynanchum wilfordii
AGACTCTCAACTCACAACTTATGAAAGAGATCTCAAAATATGGAAAATAGCAAAATATAGATCTAATTCAAAACCCTAAAACAAGTATTACAAAATCACTTTAATAGCATAATCCTTCCAAATACAAGCCGATCTTACTAATGCTAAAAATCCTAATATTTATAGATAAACTAAACTAGGGGTAAAATCGTCTTTTTACACAGAAAACAGAGATTCTGGTATGACTACGGGCATTGCCCTTTCTTCTCAACGGGCGTATTGATGCGGTTATGTCCTACGGACGTATGATCCAGAGTGAAACGGCCGTAGAGAAGGTAGTTAATTCATACGGGCGTGATGCACAAAAGGGCAACGGGCGTATAGCTCCTATGGGCGTATGACGGCTTCCAAGGGCGTAGCATATTTCCAGAATGTTGCACTTTTGCCTCTGAATTTGTCTTTTTAAACCAATTTACCCCGGAAGTTACCTGAAACAGAATATTTGCAATTAAACCCAAAATCAATCAATTTATCTCAATTTAATACAATTATATTCACAAATCATGCACAAATTATATCTCAAAACATGATCATATTTGATGTTATCAAATACCCCACAACTTAAACCTTGCTTGTCCTCAAGCAAATCAAATGGAAGAGGTTTTAAGAAGAAACAAACTAAACCATCAAATAGATCAAAAAGCAATTTTAACTTGATTAAGATGTGCATGAAATTTCTCAAAGATTTCAACATCAACTAGTTTACTTTTCAAAGATCTCATAAACAAAGTGCTAAGGGATGATTCACTTTTATGCCTCATCAAATGTTTTATGTCTAAGTCAAGAAAACTCAATTTGAACAAAATATTTTCAACTTAAATACGAAAAACGATCATAAAAGCATCTTGACTGAAGTGTGTGCTCTATCTCAATTGATGATCCAAATAGCAAATTTTCTTTCAAAGCAAACTACTCAAATAGTGGTTTGGTAGATCAAAAACTTCAACAACGAGAAATAATCACAATCAAATCACAAGAAACAAGCCACTTATTCAAAAGTAAATTTTTATTCAATTTTTTTTTTAATTCAAGGTTTTTATTGTTTGCTTAACAATATCAACTTTAACTACCCTTGTAACGAGTTCCACTCCGATGACTCCCAGATCCCGAGGACCTTAGGGCACCGGGCATTCAATTCCCATAAGAAGTGGTGCTCAAGTACCAAAGGATATATGCAAAATAACCTTTTATTCAACAATTTATTCAACGAAAATTAAAAGTGTGGCAAGTATCTCAAAGAATTTTTCAAGTGAAAATTCAAGTCATTTCCATTCCCAAAAGACTTAATACTATTCAAATAAGTTGTCCAAAAGTAGTTCACTAATCGGAACAAACAACCAAAAATAGCTATGTCAAAAGAATTTCAGGATTTTTCCTATAATCATGCTCGTATCAAGTATCAACAAGATGAAACAAATCAAATCTTGAGACTTTTAACAATCATCAAATAGTTTATATCATTGGCTAAGCGAATCAAATTCCCACAAAAAGTTCACAAAATAATCTTTTTAAGTAAACTAATCATTTTGAAAAATTCGAAAAATCTAGCAATTTGTTTGAAAATATTTGCAAATTGAGATAAAACGAGCATACACCTACCCCACAACTTGAAAATTGCACTGTCCTCGGTGTAAAAGCTAATACCCCACAACTTATTTGAAAAATAAATAAGTGCGAGAAAACAATAAATACAAAACGGGAATAAGTTCGAAAAACTAGAAAAATAAAAACAAGAAAATTTTATTTAAAACGGGAAAGTATACTATGAACACAAAAGATAATCATATAAATCCAAATAAATCAAATAGTACATGCCAATTAAAAAAAAAATACAAACACTAGCTAAAAAGCAAATAAATAAATAAATAAACCCTATCCGGAAAATCCGGGACTAATATAACAAACAAGATAATAAAACCTATACTGGAATATCCAGCCACTAATAAAGCGATATAGACAAATATTGAACGCCAAAAACCAAGTATGACTCGATAAAAGCGGTAAAAGGAAAGGGAAGAAAGACAAATCTTATTTCCGAGCAAGCATGCTTGGAACTTATTTTGTTCCTTTCTTAGGAACTTCTTCCTTCTTTAATGACTTTTATAAGGCTCGCTTTGTCCTCCCTAACAACCTCATCTTTTGATTTATTCGATGGAATTTTGTTCGGTGCTATTAGGGAGTAATCATTTTTGCTTGTTCCGAAAATTGCCTGGACAAAAATCCCACTTGCATTTCCGGGTTTTGTAGCGAAGCCTATTGATTCTTGTATTACCTTCAACAAATGATGTGTGGTTTATTGTATATAAAATTAATAAATAATCGGATAAATAATACTAAAAAAAATAGGAATCTCTAAGATTAAAATAGGTTTGTCACTAATAAAATAAACTCAATTAGGCAGAGCACCTATCGAAATAGTTTAGTAAATAATGTGGTATTCAGATTTTAAATTTATAAAAATCGTTATTTCCCCAAGACTTCTATTAAATTCTAGTGTAGAAAATATAATCAAACTAATTATGAATATGATTTGTGATTAAGGATCATTCAACAAGTAAATCAACCAATATCAAGAATGATAAGATTGAATTCTAAATCCTAGAAAATAAAGTAAAGAACAATGTAAGGAATAAAGCAAGTAAAAAGGTTAGGAGGAATTCTTTGTAAAATATAGGTAAGATAAGAGGATACAAAATACCAAGTATAGGATAATCTTGGATCTAGTATCATAGCTCCACCAAAATCAAGTCTAAAGTAGAATCTCTTCCATACGGTTCGTGGCAAGAAATTCCTAGATTAAGAACACTTGAATGTTGACAAGATCAAATCTCCCATCAATCATCCTGGTTCCGGTCCATCAATAGGAAATTAATCACATCAACTTGGCACTAATCGTATATCCCGGTCCGGCCTAACAATTAGTGTTAATCCGAAACCACAATCTCAAATCAAAACTTGTACTAAAGATAAAATTCAGATCTAAAGTCATCAATGAAATTCGAATCAATAAAACCACAATCATTCAATCCAAGAACATCACAATATCTCAAGTAATTTGTAAAATAAAACCAACCAAATCTACCTATAAGAAATGTAGAAATGAGAATTCCTAAGGTTGGTTAACTAATTACAAAGAATAACAAGGAATAATAGAAGAAAAGGGGAAAGTGAAACATAGACATTAAACCTTCTTCCTCTTCAACTCCTTCTCTTGATTCTTCTTTGCTTCTTCAACTTGGATCTTCAATTTGTGTAGCCCAAATACCCTAGAATATATTCAGTAAATTTCCTTACGGATCGAGGCAAACCTACCAAATTAATCCCAAGATACTCAATACTACATCAAGTAGAGAGTAATCTCTAAGAAAATTGGAAAATCAAAGTATAGATCTCTCTCTAAGTTCTACCAAACCTTCACAATTACTTAGCAATTTAGCCTAATTCAAACTCTATCCAACCTTAATACAAGCCAATCTAAATAAAGCTAAAAATTCTAGTATTTATAGATCTACTAAACCAGGGGCAAAATTGTCATTTTACATAAAAAATATTCTGGACAGAGCATCCTTACGGGCGTAGCCCTCTCGCTACTACGGGCGTTTGATCCAGTGCCACGGGCGTAAGGAAGACGGTTAATTCATACGGGCGTAATGCACACAGGGCAACGAGCGTTTAATCCGATACGGGCGTTATGCACAAAGGGCAACGGGCGTTTACTCGGATACGGGCGTAAGACATCATCCACGGGCGCGAATTTCCAGAATGTTGCGCTTTTGCTTCTGAATTTATCTTTTTTCACCAATTTGCCCTAAAAGTTACCTGAAACAGAATATTTGCAATTAAACCCAAAATCAATCAATTTATCTCAATTTAATACAATTATAATCACAAATCATGCACAATTTATATCTCAAATCATGATCATATTTGATGTTATCAAATACCCCACAACTTAAACTTTGCTTGTCCTCAAGCAAATCAAAATAGAAGAAGTTTAAGAAGAAACAAACTAACATCAAAAAGCTCAAAAAGCAAATTCAATTTATTTAAGATGTGCATGAATTTTCTCAAAAATTTTCAAATTAGACTAGTTTACTCTTCAAAGATCTCATCAACAAAGTGCTAAAGGAAGATTCACTTTCACGCCTCATCAAATGTCTTATGTCTAAGTCAAGAAAACTCAATTTGGACAAAACATTTTTAACTTAAATACGAAAAACGATCATAAAATCATCCCGAGTGAAGTGTGTGCTCTATCTCAATTGATGATCCAAATGACACACTTTCTTTCAAAGCAACTATCCAAATAGTGGTTTGGTCGATCAAAAACTTCAACAACGAGAGATAATCACAATCAAATCTCAAAAAACAAGCCACTTATTCAAAAGTAGAATTTTATTCTTTTTTTTTTTTTTTTTTCAAGGTTTTTATTGTTTGCTTAACAATATCAACTTTAACTACCCTTGTAGCGAGTTCCACTTTGATGACTCCCAGATCCCGAGGACCTTAGGGCACCGGGCATTCAATTCCCATAAGAAGTGGTGCTCAAGTAGCAAAGGATACATGCAAAACAATCTTTTATTCAACAATTTATTCAACGAAAATTAAAAGTGTGGCAAGTATCTCAAAGAATTTTTCAAGTGAAAACGCAAGTTATTTCCATTCCCAAAAGACTTAATACTATTCAAATAAATGTTCAAAAGAAGTCCACTAATCGGAACAACCAACCAAGAATAGCTGTGTCAAAAGAGTTTTTTTTCAGGATTTTCCTATAATCATGCTCGTACCAAGTATCAACGAGATGAAACAAATCAAATCTCGAGACTTTTAACAATCAACACATAGTTTATATCATCGGCTAAGCAAATCAAATTCCCACAAAAAGTTCACAAAACAATCTTTTCAAGTAAACTAATTATTTTGAAAAATTTGAAAATTTTTGGCATTTTGAGATAAAACGAGATAACATCGGTGTGTGCACCTACCCCACAACTTGAAAATTACACTGTCCTCGGTGTAAAGAATGAATACCCCACAACTTATTTGAAAAATAAATAAGTGCGAGAAAACTGTAAAACAGGAATAAGTGCGAAAAACTAGAAAAATAAAAACAAGAAAAATTATTTAAAACGGGAAAGTCAACTATGAACACAAAAGATAATCATATAAATCCAAATAAATCAAATAGTACATAACCAAGTAAAAATAAATAAAATCATCTAAAAAGTGAGTAAATAAAACAAATAAACCCTATCCGAAACATCCAGGACTAAGAAAGCGATATAGACAATAATTGAACGCCAAAAACCAAGTATGACTCAATAAATGCGGTAAAAGGAAAGGGAAGAAAGACAAATCTTGTTTCCGAGCAAGTATGCTTGGAACTTATTTTGTTCCTTTATTAGGAACTTCTTCCTTCTTCAAAGACTTTTATAAGGCTCGCTTTGTCCTCCCTAATAACCTCATCTTTCGATTTATTTGATGGAATTATGTTCGGTGCTGTTAGGGAGTAGTCATTTTTGCTTGTTCTGAAAATTGCCTGGACAATTGTCCCACTTGCATTTCCGGGTTTTGTAGCGAAGCCTATTGATTCTTGTTTTACCTTCAACAAACAATCAAGAAAGATAGAATACAACAAAACAAAGAAAGATAGAAATTACAAGATTAAAAATGTCCTACTACAAACGATCTAGTAAAGAAATTAAAAGAACAAGAAAAATAAGAGAAATAAATCACATTACCTACAAAACAAGAAAAGAGAGATTAGTAAGGATAAAAGGATATAAAATATAAGATTATTAAATAATGCTAATCTAATAAAAATTAAGGAAAAGAAAATGAATTAAATTAATTGTATGAAAGAAAGAAGAAAAAGAATGAAAGAATGATAAAGAAGAATGGAATGAAATGTAAAGGAAATAAAGAAGTTTGAAAGAATGAAAATGGAGGGAGAAATAAAAGGATTTGAAACTTATGCAAAAAGAATTGAATTTAAAAGAAAAGGAAATGAAATGAAATCGAACTGAACGAAAATGGAGGAAAGAAAGAAAAAGAATTAAATAGCATGCAAAAAGGAGTTTTAAAAGAAAAGAAAAAGAAATGGAAGAGAAATGAATTGTAAAGCAAATTGGACGAAAATTTTAAGGAAAAGAAATTGAAACAAAAAAATAAAGCATGCTGTCGGGTAGAATAAAAACAGAGGAGATTGCAGGGGAAATGAAATTTTCAGTTCTGGAATTATGCAAAACAGAGGAAAATACAGAGATATACAATAATTAGCTACTGGAATTTTGAATAAAACAGAGGAATTAATCTTTATAGCTACTGGATTTCTCTTCAAAACAGAGGAGAATGCATGCTGGAATTATTAGAATGACCAAAACAGATTGCAACTCACAAAATTCTGGGCACTTTCAACAAAAACAGTGAAGAGGGTTCACTGAAATTTGACAAAAACAAAACAAAACATGTAAAATCTACTGGATTAAATATAAGGCAGCAGTGATGTAAAAATTCTTCCACTGCACTGCCCAAAATTTCAGCAAAAACTGAACAAAAACAAGCATACCATAAATTTCTGGATTAAAAATTTCAGCAGCAGTGCAAACCAAATGTTACTGGACTGCCCACAAATAATTTTACTGAAAATGCAGTGTACAAAAGTATACAAAAACATCTAGCTACTGGAAAATAGAACAACAAGGTTCATGCATTTGAATTTTCTAATTGATCATGCAAAATGTCTATATGATAGAAGTGAAACATATACATACAACTATATGCTAATCATGAAGAACAAAAAGAAATGCAATTACATCAACTAATATATCTATATGCCATTAATTATAATATCATGTAAAATGAATTTACAAGCAAACCATACACTAATCTAATGGAAAAATGAAGTCCAAACAAAATCATCATGTATTTAAATAAAGAATAAACTGGAAAAGATTTTGAAATGCATTATGCATACAATATCTATATCTATACATTGAACATTAGATACAGTAAAGAGATGAGATATACATCTAATGTATCTATATGTACTAAATGCTATGCAAAATCAAAAAGAACAAAGAATATGCACTACCTACTGGAAACTACAAGTTGCAAAATATACATAAATAAATATACTATTGAAAACATAAACATCATGCATAAGAAAAGAAAATATATACGTTATCTATATTTCATGCAAGAGTAAAACAAAGCATGCAAATTCATACAAGTGTACTAAATAGCATAAAAGAAAAGGCAAAGCACAAAGATCAATCATAGCTACTAAAATGAAAAGGTACTAAGGTAAAATCCATGTAAAATAATTCACCTAAATGCTATGAAATTCATGCAAAGAGATACAAAAAGACATACAATTTATTCTAGCCACCTAACTAACATGTAATCTATCTAGATATCATGAAGGTCATGCAAACTAAATCTATCAAAATACCTAAATCTAGCTTACTGAAAATCAAGTAATAGACAAAACATCATATGCAAAAACAATCAATACAAAATACTTGAAATCTGAAAATGAAATGTAACAAAGCTAGTGAAGTGAATTAAATAACTAAACTAAAAATGCTGGTCACTAAACTAGCATTTCTTAGAATTAGTTTCTAAGAATGCATACTACTCAACAAAATGCTATACATTTTTATTACATAAAGAATTCAAAGATTACTAGATAAATTCCTAAAGATGCAAATCTAAATAATAATAATGGTGACCTTTTATTGAAAAATCTACTACATGCAAAATCTAACAAAAATTTCAAAAGAAGAAATTAAAAGCAAAGCTATACCAAAACTTATATCAAATACACGTTAAGGCTAACATATAAAAGATAGAAAACAAGAAAAACATATAACATCAATTCCTAACAAAAGTAAGTATCTAGATAATAGTCTTCATAAATTGAAGATATTATTAGAATACTAACTAAACTAGAAAGCTCTTAAAGAAAATAAAGGAATGAAAATAAAATGACAAGAACATGCAAAACTAACTAAGAAATGTAAGACAACTAAAGAAGATGCCAAACAAGTAAATGATAAGTAATGAAACTAAGATTAAGAAGAGAAGTAAACTAAACTACTCTAACATAATACCTAAAAATCAAGATAATATCTATAACAACTACCAAGAATCATGAAATGAAAACATGGAAATACATCTAAGAACATGAATTAGAAATCAATCAAGAAAGAATCAAGTTAGAAGACTAGTTAGATCTTAAACTAACCATACCTAAGAACTAAAAAGTTAGAAGGATTAGAACAAACTATGTCAAGTTAGAAAGTAAGAAAAACAATTAGATCTAAAAATTATAAACTAAAGATTAAACTAAGATGTTAAACCTAAAGATCTAAGTTACTCTAAAGGATAAGGATCTAAAGAATCAAAAGCTAACCTAATCTAAAGCACTAAACTAACTAAGCTATCTAATCTAAATCAACTAAAGGTAACCTAAATCCAAAATATCTAAACTATATCTAACCAAAATCTCTAAGTAAAAGTTTACCTAAGGGATCTAAACTAACCAAAACACTAACTAAACCTAAAAATCATTATACTAAATCATCTAACCTAAGATCTAAATCCAAAAATCTATAATCTAAGCAAAAGAAATTCTAAGAAAAATGAATCAATAAGAAAACAAAAGAAACAAAATACAAGTAACAAAAGAAAACTACTAAAGTAAGAAAAAGAAAAATCAAAGAATCAAAATTAAACTACTCAACTAAAAATAAGAAACAAATGAAATAGAAACATCTAAACTAAAAGAATTAAAATCGATCAAGCAAATATCCAAGATCTATCAAAGAGATAAAAGATATTCTAAGAATTAGACATGAAAAGTAAAAGTTACTCGAGAATGATATCATAAAACAAATCATATCAAAATTAATTCGTTATAAATTTCACACCGTTGATGAAAATTTTTCCCGAAAATTACAAACGAACTTAGAGGAAAAACATCACGAAAATTAATAGGATTCCCCGGCAACGGCGCCAAAAATCTGATGTGTTAATTTGAGTTATAAAATATTAATATAAATAATATAAATAATCGAATAAATAATACTAAAAATAATAAGAATCTTAAGATTAAAATAAGTTTGTCACTAATAAAATAACTCAATTAGGCAGAGCACCTATCGAAATAGTTTAGTAAATATGGTGGTTTTGATTTTAAATTTATAAAAATCGTTTTTCCCTAAGACTTCTATTAAATTCTAGTGTGGAAAATATAATCAAACTAATTATGAATATGATTTGTGATTAAGGATCATTCAACAAGTAAATCAACCAATATCAAGAATGATAAGATTGAATTCTAAATCCTAGAAAGCAAAGTAAAGAACAATGTAAGGAATAAAGCAAGTAAAAAGGTTGGGAGGAATTCTTTGTAAAATATAGGTGATAAAAGAGGATACAAAATACCAAGTATAGGATAATCTTGGATCTAGTATCATAGCTCCACCAAAATCAAGTCTAAAGTAGAATCTCTTCCATACGGTTCGTGGCAAGAAATTCCTAGATTAAGAACACTTGAATGTTGACAAGATCAAATCTCCCATCAATCATCCTAGTTCCGGTCCATCAATAGGAAATTAATCACATCAACTTGGCACTAATCGTATATCCTGGTCCGGCCTAACAATTAGTGTTAATCCGAAACCACAATTTCACATCAAGACTTGTGCAAAAGATAAAATTCAGATCTAAAGTCATCAATGAAATTGCAATTTGAATCAATAAAACCACAATCATTCAATCCAAGAACATCACAATATCTCAAGTAATTTGTAAAATACAACCAACCAAATCTACCTATAAGAAATGTAGAAATGAGAATTCCTAGGGTTGGTTAACTAATTACAAAGAATAACAAGGAATAATAGAAGAAAAGGGGAAAGTGAAACATAGACATTAAACCTTCTTCCTCTTCAACTCCTTCTCTTGATTCTTCTTTGATTCTTCAATTTAGATCTTCAAATTGTGTACCCCCAAATACCCTAGAATATATTCAGCAAATTTCCTTACGGATCGAGGCAAACTCACCAAATTAATCCCAAGATACTCAATACTACAAGAAGTAGAGAGTGATCTCTAAGAAAATTGGAAAATCAAAGCATAGATCTCTCTCTAAGTTCTACCAAACCTTTACAATGTCTTAACAATTCAGCATAAACCAACCTTAATACAAGCCAATCTAAATAAAGCTAAAAATTCTAGTATTTATAGATCTACAAAAACCAGGGCAAAATCGTCAATTTACATGAAAAATATTTCGGGAGAGCATCCTTACGGGCGTGGCCCTCTCTGCTCTACGGGCGTTTAGGGCAATTACTTCTACGGCGGTGGCCCTCTCTTCTCTCGGGCGTAAGGAAGACGGTTAATTCAAACGGGCGTAAGGAACACAGGGTAACGGGCGTTTAATCCGCTACGGGCGTTATTCACAAAGGGTAACGGGCATTTACTAAGAAGCGTAAAGGCCAGCATCCGAGGCGCAGCGAATTTCAGAATGTTGCGCTTTGGTCCTGAATTTATCTTTTTTCACCAATTTGCCCCAAAAGTTACTCCAAAAGAGAATATTTGCAATTAAACCCAAAATCAATCAAATTATCTCAATTTAATACAATTATTATCACA
>JAHSUH010005192.1:0-22372 GCA_025388415.1 Cynanchum wilfordii
AAACAATCTTCAAGGATGATAAAAATTAAAAAAAAAAAAAAAAAAAGTATTAGATGAATCTATAAAAAAAGGGGTATACAAATCAAGTGTCACCATTTTCCTTATCTCTTAGATTTTATACATCCTAAAAACCCATGCATGCACTATGATCTGGAAAAAAAAAATTAACTTGCATGGCATAACTTCAATAGAAAATTGACCCATGGTAAAACCATTTCAATGTCCGGGATCACATGATACTATCATAGTTCTTACAGAATATCCACACAAAATTTCAAACTCTATATGCACTCCCTGTAAAATACATAAATGGAATGATTGTTTTATATTACACAAGATTATTGTTTTCGGTTGTAAAATCATTATGGCCACTGATTACCTGATTAGTTTACACTAACTCAAAATGGAAAAATTTAATTATTTTGTTAGAAGAGAGGTCCAACCTGTAACAGATACCTATGCTAAGGAGAGGAAGGGAAAATAAAAAGGAGGTTGGCGCTAGAGAAACACAATTAAAGAGTATTATCAAGTCTGTCCATCAACCTGGACAAGTCCTTAACCTAATAATCCCACAAAGGAGACCGTCCAAGAAAGAGTCTAAGTAGTGGTATCCTTCTATCTATAAGACAAAGAAGAGCAATGGTAACTCTAGTAATGCTGAAAATATCCACATATGAATTGTGCAGGTGAAAGTGTATTTCAAACTAAAAATAGCAATTCTTGCATAGAAATTAAAAAGGAAAAAAAAAAAAAGGGATTTTGACAGCTTAAGATTAACTTGTGCTATCCTGAAATAATGCCTCCAGAGCATTTATTTTGTGTAAATGAGTACAGGTCAGTTGCATTAATGATCTTGAAGGAATAATTTATCAAAAAACAAAAAAAGTATCAAATGCAAGCCAAAATACAAAATTACATGAGTCTAATGCATAAAATAAAGTGCCATGCAATGGGTTAGATATCAATATGAAGCTCAGGCTAAAACCTGACTCAATATTTATCTGAGTGTATACACTGTGCATGCACCACTTTTCTCAAGGAAAAATAATAGTGTTCAAAGGAAAACACTTATATCAAGAAATAAAAAAGAATACCAGAGATATATTTGGACCCTCCTCATCTTCAGTAGTAACATGAGTAATCAAAGCCAAAAGTTTCACCAATCCACAATCTTTTACCTTTTCACAGGGACATAGAAATTACCCATTGTAGTTAATGAAGTGACTGATAGTTGGAATATAAGTGTTCCTGGAAACAAAAATAGAAACTAATTAGTGAACATAATATAAAGAGGTCTCTCCAACTTACTCTTGATCCTCTGTATGACTGAATATTCTCCTCTTGTACAGTCCTGGTGGTTACTGGAGGTTGTTGACAGCAAAAGACATGATGATCTAGGGATAAGGATAGGAGGCAGACTGCTTTCTGGCATACTTGATAAATGTGGTGGTATGATGAAATTCAGTATTTTTACTTCAAAATTTACTACTAATATAACGGAAGCTTGAGGGCAGTGCAGAGAGACAAAAACCAGTGGAGAAAGGGTTTAAGATGAAAAGTTTACAAAAAGAGGGAGAAATAATAAAAATGATAAACAGAACTAACATTGGGAAAAAAAAAAAAAAAAAAAAAGAAAGAAGTCCAAGAACTAACCAAGATATAACAAATTAAAAAAAAAAAAAGTTTTAAAGAGGGAGAAATAATAAAGATGATGAAACATAACAAACATTTGAAGAAAAAAAAAAGTCCAAGAACAAACCAAGATATAATAGTTTGAAGAAAGTTAGGAAAATCAATGGCAGAGAATTATGATCAAGATCATCAAACAGAAATAGATTTGAAGATCATGAGGGAGAATAAAGATGATGAAACAAAACCAAGATTTGAAGAAAATGATTGAAGAAATTTAGAGAATCAAACTGCAGTACATAAGAGAATTGTAATCAAAATAACAGAAAAATGAACAAAGGAATAACCTGTCTTAAAAATTGAGACTTATTTGGTTAAAAACAGACAGAAACAAAAACGTAATGGGTAAGCTTGTCCTATTTAAGCCATTGGAGCGGCCTTTTAGTCCACCAGGGGAAGATTCTGTTGAGTAAGCTTTCCAAGAACTTCTTGAGGGTGCCTGCATGATATATATACCATACATTTGCACATTATAGGCAAGTAAACTGATAAATGCAGTTAAATCCCAAGTAGGTAACTACTGAACACTAAAAAAGAAACGAAAAACCCTAAACTTTGGGAAAGAATAACAGAGAGAATCACATCATTCTTCCAAGGATAATAATCATAAATTGTGACTTACTTCAAGTTTTCGTGATTTCCCCTTCAATATTGCAAGCTTCCTTTCGAATGAGTTACCAAGCATCTGAGATGAAAAGATATTCAAGCAGCAAAAACATGCAATAACATTATCAACTCTGGAAGAAAATTGAAGAAAATGACATACATTTGCTTTTGAGGAATCCCATTCAAAGAAACGAGTGAAAAATGGTGGTTCACACCCTTCAGTGATGACATAGATGGGAATTTCTGAATGCACTTGTCCAACTGAAGGTCCCTTCTCAAGGAACTCCTGTTTTCTCCAGGGAAAAACCAAACAAATAAAATTTTAGATACAGAAAGCTTGAATGGCTAGTTCAAGATCAGAGTGTCCAGTGATTACCAGGCCGAGATCAAGAGCTGTTTGCTTTGAATCAATAGACGAATGGCGCCCAACCCAGACATAAATTTCAGAGTGGCAGTTGAGTACTAGCACATCCTCTGTAGTTAAATCATCTTGGGAGAAGTTAAATATCTCTTTAACCTACATTGTGAGGATAATGTTAGAATAATACAAGATAAATGAGATTCCCTTTCCTTAATCAGTGACTTTAACATATAATATAGTTACAGTTATCTTCTTTATAGTGAATAAGTTTGCAAATATTTTGAACTTTAGCCAGAATTTGCCCTCATCCATCATGTATATAATCATATAATATAATAATCTCCACTATAGTATCTAAAGGATGTTTGTTGTGTCAATATTGTAAAGATTCTATCACTGTGTTGCTTACTAACCCTCAAATGTCATATTTCAGACAAAGTAAGATTGAGACATACCTTGAAGTCACCTGAAGTAAAGGTCAACCATGTTGCAGAAAGATCCAGAAATCACCATTAGATACAGTTTTAAAGCACTTCAAATCTGGATAATAACCAATACAACAGAATTACATTATTTACCCAGAGAGAAAATTGAGAGCAAAAGCCCTGCTCACCCTTAGAAGATGAGATTAGAAACAGACGTGGGTCTTCTGTATATTCTTTAACTTTTTTCTCTCTAGGATATTCTGCTTTTCCACCTAGAGCAGTCCAGAAAATATCAGGTTCATTGCCTTCTCTGACCAGTACAGCTTGCCATGTTGGCTGTAAATGACACATGAATGCATTTTAGACACTCTTAGGAGTAGAATATAAAGAAGCAAGAATACATGTTTCAGATGATATGCATTACATTAATCAGCGTAAGCATTCTTCTGTCAAGAAGATCATGATCTCTCTCTGAAGAAGGATTCCCGATCCAAGTGTAAGTAGAATTCTCAGTCTTTAGTATGTAACAATGGGATGAATTAAGAGATCCAGGAACCTGAAATAGTATTACCAAGAAAATACATGTATGATAAATGAACTTCCAATTGCAAAGAGATAGGAAGGTGGGTGATGGGATTTCATATATATATTATATAAATTTAAACTTTAACATACTTGATCAACTTGAATGGCTTGCATATTGGATAAACTTGTTCCTTGGACTCGGTACAGAGCAGTTTTAGAGTCATGATAGATTTCATCAGCAATTCCTTTTTCTTCATTGGATATCTTGTTCCTTGAACTCATACCCCCCTTCATGAGAAAGAGAGAGAAGCAAAGATAACAACAGTCTTTAACACGATAAAATCTGGATTCATGCTAGACAATTAGACTGAAATAAAGTATCCAGATCACAAACCTTAGAGATAATCAATGTTTTGAGAATCATAAAAAGGTGTTGTGGCTCTTCACCCTCAACAATTCGAGCCTGAAATTAACAGCCTAATAGTATAAGGAATGGTCCACTAAGACATAAGCAAAGAGGAATTTGTTAGCTTAGAAGGTATACTATACATCTCATGCTGAAGTTCAGAGATGAGTAGGGAAGGAAAAAAGAAACTAACCATTGCAGGATCCCCCTTGGTTGAATTAACAAAAGCATTCATACGAGAGATGGCCTGAACTTTATCTTCCTGAAAAATTACAGGTTGTATATCAGAAGAAGATACTCTAAAGCATGTGGATGAAAATATCTATGGAATGAGTTGCTTTCCTGCAAATCCCATCAGCTTAAATATTAAATGACATAGGACTTGATAGATAAACACAAAATTCCAATTTATGCAGTATTTGAAAGAATATCTTGCAAGTCTATGCAGTCCTCACCATAACACTGTTTTTACCAAGCCAAGCATAAAACAAATGCTCTTCCCTCCCTTTGGTAGGGTATCTATGCTGAATAATGTAGCAATCCCCACTGTAGAATATTGTAGGTTCTGCAACAGGCATAACATATGTAGCATCACCATCCACCCGCCGAACCTGAGATTAAGAAAACATTTTAGGGAATGGCTGGACAACTCAAGCTCGTCGCATTAAGATAAAACCAAAATGCTTTTGAGCAGAAAAAACCTTCGTTTCACCAGGTAGATCCACCAAAACATGAACTTCTTCATCATCGTCAGGCAGCTCCTTCACTTCATAACCTTGGTGCTTGAATATAGCTGAAAGTACAGATACTCATTAGCCAGTCAAAAAGATAATGGACAAATTGCATCATGATTTTCTTCTTTGCATTTAGAAACTTTCTGCACACCTGCTACTTTTCCTCGACCTTCTTCATAAAGCTTTATCTCTGCTTTGTCAGGCCAATCACTAAAATATGATCGAAATAAAACAGTTTCCGATCCTTCAGTCAGGACAGTTAACTGGGTGTTGCTTGATCTTCCCTCAGATCTCATAAACTCCTGTGTACCAATGAGCAGAAATTTAGCATGGAAACATCTTATGAAGAGTACTTGAGTTTACAGATGAAATTTCTTCATCAGTAGAAAAGAGCATTCTATCAGATCAAGACTTGCATTAAGTATCTTTGAGTTGGTTTTGCTAAGAACAGTATTATTTATGTAGTGAATTACTTGGTAATGCTTATTCTGATCGTTTTAATCTCATAGACTGTTAAAGGTTAAATGTTGCATTAGTTGGTAACTGATCAGTATCATTACCTCTACAGCTGAAATTGACGTCCTGCGTTCTGTCATTAAGGAAGTTCTTCCCAACCAAACAAACATAGGTGTTTCGCAATCTAACATGTAACACCTGTCTGAATTTAGCATTGCTTTACTCAGTTCACCAGACGCAGTCTGACAAAGTTTTCCCTGAGTAGTTATCCTGCTGATCAGAAAACCTTAAAGCTACCCTAAAGTAGAAGGGACATTCTGCCAAGCAAAAGGAAATGGAAAATTTGAAAGCTACAAATAGCTCAAACTGTCAAGTTGGGTTTAACCATTCAAAGTATTTTAAATATGGTAATATCAGAACATCATAACTTAATTCAAAAAGGACTAAGCTGATATGTTTATAGCTTAAGAATGAGACTTTGTCATAAACAAAAAAAAATAAATAAATAAGACAAAAAACCCAATAAAATCTCACCAGAACAATTTTGTGGCTGCACTTTCAGGCTGTCCTTTAAGAGCAGAAGGTAAATCTTTAGGAATCGGAGCATATCCACCAAATAAGCTCCAGAATTCCCCAACATCAGGATCAGCAACAAATTTTCCATCTTCTGCATCAATCAAAAGCTAAAGTTAGTATGTAATGCATTGAACATTTGAGCATGAGTATCTGTGTCTGTGCGCAAAAACCTACCTATTGTGGCAATGTCACAATGTCCACCATGCTTAGTTTCTTTAATATATTCAACAACCTCCAACGCCTTAGCTCTTTCTTGAATGCTGGAGTTGCATCCACTGAAAAGAAATATTTTGGATGTTGTATCAAGTATGAACACATCATTGTGGTTCAGGCGGAAAGAAATAGGCAAACTTCATCAAGCAAGTCCTCCATGCCAAACAGTACACAAAAAAAAAAAAAACTAGATTGGAACCGAACAGGACACTTACTAAGAGTCACATTGAATGAAGAAAAAACATGGATGCTACAATCCTAATTAAGATATAGAACCAACAGAAGTTAAATCAAATTGAAATAATGAGAAAAGAAAATTAGAGACAAGACTAAAACTAGTAAAAGTGAGACCAAAGAGCTAGCAATAAAATATTTCACTTGGAAAAATAGCAGACCAAATTAAGCAGTTCAAACTAGATAGGTAGTAATAGACCTTTTCCAATTCAGCTTCCAATTGATCTCTTTGCTTTTCAAGACCTGATACCTCAACTACTACTTCCTGGAAGTTTGAAAGAGAATATAAATCATTAATTTCACAGAAAGTAATAAACTCTAATAAACAAATAAGACTTCCTTTAATGATAATGAAGAACACTTAAACAAGGACCATAATGTGGTAATTTTACACTTTTATCATGTCTATATTATACCAGAACGTTTCAACTAAATACACGGAACAAAAAAAAATGGGGGAAGAAGCCATTCCCACTTCATCAATCATTCATCACTATAGCAAGCATACTGATTAAATGATCTACAACAAAACAGCAATTACAGAACCTGTCCCTCAGATGGAACAATAACAGGTGTCATCTCCATTATTTTGTTTCAAATGATAAAATATTGAAGGTACTATTACTTTTCTTTGTGGCAATCTTAAAAACTCAGAGGAGATGGTTTTCCTAGGTTTCAGTTTTGTCTTTAAAGGAATAAATAATAGAAGATCCCAGCGCTACAAAATTATGTTATAATGAACAATCTTCACCTCTGAACCATGAAATTAAATGGGAAGGAAATTAGCACAGAAAATGATCTTTAGCCAGAGAACTGGGGATTGTTTCAAACATATGTATTGGATATGGGAATAACAGATCATATAGCAGAAACTGGCAGAATTTTCATCAAATTGGATTAGCAAGTCCATTTCTATCCTGTTTGTGCCTCAGACCAGATAGTTTAGCAAGGAATATTAAGTACGGCCTCCTATTTTACAACCTCATTCTGTGTAGGAGAATCTGATTTAAATGTCAAATAGCAGTCAAGACATAGCTGAAGTGATTTATGAGGTCTTATATGGTCCCTCCTCCCCCAAATAGCAAATGAATAAAGTTTGGGGGGTATATTTTCTTTTGCTAGTAATAATCTTTTCTCACAGAAGGGAATAATCTATTGGCACTTTGTATTACAAAAGGTACTCGAGCACTGAACCACCATACCAGCGTTGGTAGCACACAGTTTCAGTCAATGATTTTTCCTGCTGCAGCAAACTAATAATATATAAGCAAATGAATCGCTAAGAGAGAAACAATAAATACCTTTTCTATTTCGCTGACTTCACTCGTTTTTGTAACACAAAACTTTAGTGCCTCCTCTTTCTGAGTTCTGCCAAAAGTTTGGATAACCAAATTACATATGAAATCTTATGACCATATACATTATACAAAAGTACATTATCATCTTTAAAGATCTGATAATCCAATAAGAAACTCACATCTGTGAATCATAAGAATATTCTTGAAGCACAACAGAAATTTATGGTCATACTCAATATTATTTACAGAAAACGAATGCTTTTAAAACCTCATGCGCAGGCACAAGCAACCCAGCAACATAAATTCAAAATAAAGTTCAGAAAAAACATCATTTTCAAAGCCCAGAAGGTCTCAAAATCATGAAACAACAGCAGGGTACAATGACAATCAAGGAGTAAGGTAAGAGGCAAAATATCTACACAAATAACACAAGCTTAAGAAGTACGCAGCTCTTCTTTAGTAAGAGAACCATTATACACAGAACTTTGATGTCGAGAGAAAAGCTTTGCTAACCTAAGCAAGTAAGAAATAATTCATCATTTCAATTTCCAATATGTAATCGCATTTCTCATACAACAGAACAACTTCATACCGAAACCTTCAATCAAATGAGATGCATCATCATTTGGCTGTGTAACTTGACTTAAAGGGATTCTCTTGCAGAGACATGATTCACAAGGTGAATCAAGCAAATTGATGTTGCTAATCCAATTTGATGAAAATTCTGCCAGTTTCTGCTATATGATCTGTTATTCCCATATCCAATACATATGTTTGAAACAATCCCCAGTTCTCTGGCTAAAGATCATTTTCTGTGCTAATTTCCTTCCCATTTAATTTCATGGTTCAGAGGTGAAGATTGTTCATTATAACATAATTTTGTAGCGCTGGGATCTTCTATTATTTATTCCTTTAAAGACAAAACTGAAACCTAGGAAAACCATCTCCTCTGAGTTTTTAAGATTGCCACAAAGAAAAGTAATAGTACCTTCAATATTTTATCATTTGAAACAAAATAATGGAGATGACACCTGTTATTGTTCCATCTGAGGGACAGGTTCTGTAATTGCTGTTTTGTTGTAGATCATTTAATCAGTATGCTTGCTATAGTGATGAATGATTGATGAAGTGGGAATGGCTTCTTCCCCCATTTTTTTTTTGTTCCGTGTATTTAGTTGAAACGTTCTGGTATAATATAGACATGATAAAAGTGTAAAATTACCACATTATGGTCCTTGTTTAAGTGTTCTTCATTATCATTAAAGGAAGTCTTATTTGTTTATTAGAGTTTATTACTTTCTGTGAAATTAATGATTTATATTCTCTTTCAAACTTCCAGGAAGTAGTAGTTGAGGTATCAGGTCTTGAAAAGCAAAGAGATCAATTGGAAGCTGAATTGGAAAAGGTCTATTACTACCTATCTAGTTTGAACTGCTTAATTTGGTCTGCTATTTTTCCAAGTGAAATATTTTATTGCTAGCTCTTTGGTCTCACTTTTACTAGTTTTAGTCTTGTCTCTAATTTTCTTTTCTCATTATTTCAATTTGATTTAACTTCTGTTGGTTCTATATCTTAATTAGGATTGTAGCATCCATGTTTTTTCTTCATTCAATGTGACTCTTAGTAAGTGTCCTGTTCGGTTCCAATCTAGTTTTTTTTTTTGGTTTGACTGTTTGGCATGGAGGACTTGCTTGATGAAGTTTGCCTATTTCTTTCCGCCTGAACCACAATGATGTGTTCATACTTGATACAACATCCAAAATATTTCTTTTCAGTGGATGCAACTCCAGCATTCAAGAAAGAGCTAAGGCGTTGGAGGTTGTTGAATATATTAAAGAAACTAAGCATGGTGGACATTGTGACATTGCCACAATAGGTAGGTTTTTGCGCACAGACACAGATACTCATGCTCAAATGTTCAATGCATTACATACTAACTTTAGCTTTTGATTGATGCAGAAGATGGAAAATTTGTTGCTGATCCTGATGTTGGGGAATTCTGGAGCTTATTTGGTGGATATGCTCCGATTCCTAAAGATTTACCTTCTGCTCTTAAAGGACAGCCTGAAAGTGCAGCCACAAAATTGTTCTGGTGAGATTTTATTGGGTTTTTTGTCTTATTTATTTATTTTTTTTTGTTTATGACAAAGTCTCATTCTTAAGCTATAAACATATCAGCTTAGTCCTTTTTGAATTAAGTTATGATGTTCTGATATTACCATATTTAAAATACTTTGAATGGTTAAACCCAACTTGACAGTTTGAGCTATTTGTAGCTTTCAAATTTTCCATTTCCTTTTGCTTGGCAGAATGTCCCTTCTACTTTAGGGTAGCTTTAAGGTTTTCTGATCAGCAGGATAACTACTCAGGGAAAACTTTGTCAGACTGCGTCTGGTGAACTGAGTAAAGCAATGCTAAATTCAGACAGGTGTTACATGTTAGATTGCGAAACACCTATGTTTGTTTGGTTGGGAAGAACTTCCTTAATGACAGAACGCAGGACGTCAATTTCAGCTGTAGAGGTAATGATACTGATCAGTTACCAACTAATGCAACATTTAACCTTTAACAGTCTATGAGATTAAAACGATCAGAATAAGCATTACCAAGTAATTCACTACATAAATAATACTGTTCTTAGCAAAACCAACTCAAAGATACTTAATGCAAGTCTTGATCTGATAGAATGCTCTTTTCTACTGATGAAGAAATTTCATCTGTAAACTCAAGTACTCTTCATAAGATGTTTCCATGCTAAATTTCTGCTCATTGGTACACAGGAGTTTATGAGATCTGAGGGAAGATCAAGCAACACCCAGTTAACTGTCCTGACTGAAGGATCGGAAACTGTTTTATTTCGATCATATTTTAGTGATTGGCCTGACAAAGCAGAGATAAAGCTTTATGAAGAAGGTCGAGGAAAAGTAGCAGGTGTGCAGAAAGTTTCTAAATGCAAAGAAGAAAATCATGATGCAATTTGTCCATTATCTTTTTGACTGGCTAATGAGTATCTGTACTTTCAGCTATATTCAAGCACCAAGGTTATGAAGTGAAGGAGCTGCCTGACGATGATGAAGAAGTTCATGTTTTGGTGGATCTACCTGGTGAAACGAAGGTTTTTTCTGCTCAAAAGCATTTTGGTTTTATCTTAATGCGACGAGCTTGAGTTGTCCAGCCATTCCCTAAAATGTTTTCTTAATCTCAGGTTCGGCGGGTGGATGGTGATGCTACATATGTTATGCCTGTTGCAGAACCTACAATATTCTACAGTGGGGATTGCTACATTATTCAGCATAGATACCCTACCAAAGGGAGGGAAGAGCATTTGTTTTATGCTTGGCTTGGTAAAAACAGTGTTATGGTGAGGACTGCATAGACTTGCAAGATATTCTTTCAAATACTGCATAAATTGGAATTTTGTGTTTATCTATCAAGTCCTATGTCATTTAATATTTAAGCTGATGGGATTTGCAGGAAAGCAACTCATTCCATAGATATTTTCATCCACATGCTTTAGAGTATCTTCTTCTGATATACAACCTGTAATTTTTCAGGAAGATAAAGTTCAGGCCATCTCTCGTATGAATGCTTTTGTTAATTCAACCAAGGGGGATCCTGCAATGGTTAGTTTCTTTTTTCCTTCCCTACTCATCTCTGAACTTCAGCATGAGATGTATAGTATACCTTCTAAGCTAACAAATTCCTCTTTGCTTATGTCTTAGTGGACCATTCCTTATACTATTAGGCTGTTAATTTCAGGCTCGAATTGTTGAGGGTGAAGAGCCACAACACCTTTTTATGATTCTCAAAACATTGATTATCTCTAAGGTTTGTGATCTGGATACTTTATTTCAGTCTAATTGTCTAGCATGAATCCAGATTTTATCGTGTTAAAGACTGTTGTTATCTTTGCTTCTCTCTCTTTCTCATGAAGGGGGGTATGAGTTCAAGGAACAAGATATCCAATGAAGAAAAAGGAATTGCTGATGAAATCTATCATGACTCTAAAACTGCTCTGTACCGAGTCCAAGGAACAAGTTTATCCAATATGCAAGCCATTCAAGTTGATCAAGTATGTTAAAGTTTAAATTTATATAATATATATATGAAATCCCATCACCCACCTTCCTATCTCTTTGCAATTGGAAGTTCATTTATCATACATGTATTTTCTTGGTAATACTATTTCAGGTTCCTGGATCTCTTAATTCATCCCATTGTTACATACTAAAGACTGAGAATTCTACTTACACTTGGATCGGGAATCCTTCTTCAGAGAGAGATCATGATCTTCTTGACAGAATGCTTACGCTGATTAATGTAATGCATATCATCTGAAACATGTATTCTTGCTTCTTTATATTTTACTCCTAAGAGTGTCTAAAATGCATTCATGTGTCATTTACAGCCAACATGGCAAGCTGTACTGGTCAGAGAAGGCAATGAACCTGATATTTTCTGGACTGCTCTAGGTGGAAAAGCAGAATATCCTAGAGAGAAAAAAGTTAAAGAATATACAGAAGACCCACGTCTGTTTCTAATCTCATCTTCTAAGGGTGAGCAGGGCTTTTGCTCTCAATTTTCTCTCTGGGTAAATAATGTAATTCTGTTGTATTGGTTATTATCCAGATTTGAAGTGCTTTAAAACTGTATCTAATGGTGATTTCTGGATCTTTCTGCAACATGGTTGACCTTTACTTCAGGTGACTTCAAGGTATGTCTCAATCTTACTTTGTCTGAAATATGACATTTGAGGGTTAGTAAGCAACACAGTGATAGAATCTTTACAATATTGACACAACAAACATCCTTTAGATACTATAGTGGAGATTATTATATTATATGATTATATACATGATGGATGAGGGCAAATTCTGGCTAAAGTTCAAAATATTTGCAAACTTATTCACTATAAAGAAGATAACTGTAACTATATTATATTGTTAAAGTCACTGATTAAGGAAAGGGAATCTCATTTATCTTGTATTATTCTAACATTATCCTCACAATGTAGGTTAAAGAGATATTTAACTTCTCCCAAGATGATTTAACTACAGAGGATGTGCTAGTACTCAACTGCCACTCTGAAATTTATGTCTGGGTTGGGCGCCATTCGTCTATTGATTCAAAGCAAACAGCTCTTGATCTCGGCCTGGTAATCACTGGACACTCTGATCTTGAACTAGCCATTCAAGCTTTCTGTATCTAAAATTTTATTTGTTTGGTTTTTCCCTGGAGAAAACAGGAGTTCCTTGAGAAGGGACCTTCAGTTGGACAAGTGCATTCAGAAATTCCCATCTATGTCATCACTGAAGGGTGTGAACCACCATTTTTCACTCGTTTCTTTGAATGGGATTCCTCAAAAGCAAATGTATGTCATTTTCTTCAATTTTCTTCCAGAGTTGATAATGTTATTGCATGTTTTTGCTGCTTGAATATCTTTTCATCTCAGATGCTTGGTAACTCATTCGAAAGGAAGCTTGCAATATTGAAGGGGAAATCACGAAAACTTGAAGTAAGTCACAATTTATGATTATTATCCTTGGAAGAATGATGTGATTCTCTCTGTTATTCTTTCCCAAAGTTTAGGTTTTTCTTCGTTTCTTTAGTGTTCAGTAGTTACCTACTTGGGATTTAACTGCATTTATCAGTTTACTTGCCTATAATGTGCAAATGTATGGTATATATATCATGCAGGCACCCTCAAGAAGTTCTTGGAAAGCTTACTCAACAGAATCTTCCCCTGGTGGACTAAAAGGCCGCTCCAATGGCTTAAATAGGACAAGCTTACCCATTACGTTTTTGTTTCTGTCTGTTTTTAACCAAATAAGTCTCAATTTTTAAGACAGGTTATTCCTTTGTTCATTTTTCTGTTATTTTGATTACAATTCTCTTATGTACTGCAGTTTGATTCTCCTAAATTTCTTCAATCATTTTCTTCAAATCTTGGTTTTGTTTCATCATCTTTATTCTCCCTCATGATCTTCAAATCTATTTCTGTTTGATGATCTTGATCATAATTCTCTGCCATTGATTTTCCTAACTTTCTTCAAACTATTATATCTTGGTTTGTTCTTGGACTTTTTTTTCTTCAAATGTTTGTTATGTTTCATCATCTTTATTATTTCTCCCCCTTTTAAAAATTTTTTTTTTTTTAATTTGTTATATCTTGGTTAGTTCTTGGGTACTTTTTTTTTTTTTTTTTTTTTTTTTTTTTCCAATGTTAGTTCTGTTTATCATTTTTATTATTTCTCCCTCTTTTTGTAAACTTTTCATCTTAAACCCTTTCTCCACTGGTTTTTGTCTCTCTGCACTGCCCTCAAGCTTCCGTTATATTAGTAGTAAATTTTGAAGTAAAAATACTGAATTTCATCATACCACCACATTTATCAAGTATGCCAGAAAGCAGTCTGCCTCCTATCCTTATCCCTAGATCATCATGTCTTTTGCTGTCAACAACCTCCAGTAACCACCAGGACTGTACAAGAGGAGAATATTCAGTCATACAGAGGATCAAGAGTAAGTTGGAGAGACCTCTTTATATTATGTTCACTAATTAGTTTCTATTTTTGTTTCCAGGAACACTTATATTCCAACTATCAGTCACTTCATTAACTACAATGGGTAATTTCTATGTCCCTGTGAAAAGGTAAAAGATTGTGGATTGGTGAAACTTTTGGCTTTGATTACTCATGTTACTACTGAAGATGAGGAGGGTCCAAATATATCTCTGGTATTCTTTTTTATTTCTTGATATAAGTGTTTTCCTTTGAACACTATTATTTTTCCTTGAGAAAAGTGGTGCATGCACAGTGTATACACTCAGATAAATATTGAGTCAGGTTTTAGCCTGAGCTTCATATTGATATCTAACCCATTGCATGGCACTTTATTTTATGCATTAGACTCATGTAATTTTGTATTTTTGCTTGCATTTGATACTTTTTTTGTTTTTTGATAAATTATTCCTTCAAGATCATTAATGCAACTGACCTGTACTCATTTACACAAAATAAATGCTCTGGAGGCATTATTTCAGGATAGCACAAGTTAATCTTAAGCTGTCAAAATCCCTTTTTTTTTTTTTTCCTTTTTAATTTCTATGCAAGAATTGCTATTTTTAGTTTGAAATACACTTTCACCTGCACAATTCATATGTGGATATTTTCAGCATTACTAGAGTTACCATTGCTCTTCTTTGTCTTATAGATAGAAGGATACCACTACTTAGACTCTTTCTTGGACGGTCTCCTTTGTGGGATTATTAGGTTAAGGACTTGTCCAGGTTGATGGACAGACTTGATAATACTCTTTAATTGTGTTTCTCTAGCGCCAACCTCCTTTTTATTTTCCCTTCCTCTCCTTAGCATAGGTATCTGTTACAGGTTGGACCTCTCTTCTAACAAAATAATTAAATTTTTCCATTTTGAGTTAGTGTAAACTAATCAGGTAATCAGTGGCCATAATGATTTTACAACCGAAAACAATAATCTTGTGTAATATAAAACAATCATTCCATTTATGTATTTTACAGGGAGTGCATATAGAGTTTGAAATTTTGTGTGGATATTCTGTAAGAACTATGATAGTATCATGTGATCCCGGACATTGAAATGGTTTTACCATGGGTCAATTTTCTATTGAAGTTATGCCATGCAAGTTAATTTTTTTTTTCCAGATCATAGTGCATGCATGGGTTTTTAGGATGTATAAAATCTAAGAGATAAGGAAAATGGTGACACTTGATTTGTATAGCCTTTTTTTATAGATTCATCTAATACTTTTTTTTTTTTTTTTTTTTAATTTTATCATCCTTGAAGATTGTTTTATCTAAGTTCTTTTGCCTGCATATGATTTAACTTCATTGAGAGGTTTTATATTTTGTTGTTGCCTTGGGAGGTTCAAGACTTGTAGCTACTATTTGGACTGGAGAAGAACTTCACGTGCCAAATTTCCTTCTGGTCATACTTGGAAAGCACAAGAAGCCACAGGTATAATCATGAAGAAAGAAATGAAATTCTACACTTGGACCAATGTATTTGTGTATGTTCTCATAATCCAATGATGATTAACTTAAGTTGCTGCTAGAAATAATTAAACATACTATCTAACATGCATTAAGTTAATTGAGTACTATTTCCATTGCTGTAAATTGGTTTAACCGATGTCTTGCATTATTGGTTGTTGAATGATTCTCACCCAAAATTTGTTAATTAATTCTATGAGAAAATTGCGGAGGGCTGGTAAAATTGGACAATTTGTGAGCTTCTATGTGAATGAATAACAGGGAAATTCTGGTCCATTAAGCTTCTATGAGCTTCTTGTCAATATTTTGCAATTCTTTCTTTTTCTTCAAGTTTGGGTTCTTTTTCATCAACTTCATTCTCCCTCCTTTTAAACTTCCTTTTTGGATTCTAGGTTTCTAAATTGCCCACATTAATTTCTTGATATCTTAATATTTAACAGATTAGATAAAAAAAAAAAGAATGCTGGTGCTTTTCTTATTCATTTTGTGTTTTCGATGTTGTGGAGTTCTTTGCATGCTCTTTCTTGGTTGCTGAATAATGGTAAGTGAAGAGACCTCTCTCTAAATATTTTTGCAATTCTTTGAATTTTTTCTTATTCTTCAAATCTTTATTCTCTTTCACCATTTCTTTTTTGGGTGATTATGAAAAGAAATATAGTGTGAGTTAGTACTTAGTAGCCAACCTATCCATTATTTTCTTGGATGAAAAAACGTGGGTAATTCTGGGAGAATAATTGTCTGCGCTATTTATTTGAAGTATTTGACGAGGTAAAGTATTACTGAAACTAATCTCTAGGAAATGTAATTTACATTGGCATGAGATCCCTTTGATTCTTCCTTTTATATTTCTGTTGAATATAATGTACTGTTTTTAACCAAATTAGTCTCAATTTTTAAGACAGGTTCCTTTCTTCTTATTTTGATCACAATTCTCTCATGTATTGTAGTTTGATTCTCCTAAATTTCTTCAATCTGTTATTTCTTGGAATTCTTCCTTTTTCTTTAAATCTTTGTTTTGTTTCATCATCTTCTTTTATTCATTTTTCTTTTATTTTTATCACAATTCTCTTTGATTCTCCTAACTACAATTAATCCTTCCTTTTAATTCTCTTTGAGGTAGCTGTTTTTGTACACATCCCAAGGTTCCTTCTATGTTTCAACTCTGATTGTTAGTGTCTGACCAATCATTTTCTTGTAGGATTTATTCAAGACAGTGAATGATGAAGTTAGGAGGACAGTGGATGTGGTCTTAGCCCAGCCAAACCGTTCAAGCCGCTTTGATATTTCTCAGGTATGTTCTCAGAGCTTAATTTCTGAGTTAAAGGAGTTGAATTGTAGTGGTTCTTAGGATTTACAGCACGCCTAATTCTCAGTCTTGTTGGTTCCTTAGCCTCTAGTAAATAGTAATATATGGTTTCTGAGTGCAACAAACTTTAACATGTCCTCTGTTTATGTATATAATTATTATAGCGCTTCAAGTCACAAAGCACATAGGGGATACTTTTATCTTATCTTAATTTTTTAATAGATACGTTTTATTGGCAATATAAAAGTCTTTTGGGTTCATAGTGCCAGGAAAGGATACCACCTAAAAATTGATCATTTCAGCTCAAACATAACCTTAATGAAAATTAAAAGAATACACAACATATGTTTCTAAGTTGTGGCTACATATTTGGCTTCAAGGTTTTTCCATTATAATATGGATATATTATATTTTTTTACAAAATGGATTGATTGAGATTTCTTTCATCATAATAGGATGTTTTTCTTAAATTTGTTTGAAAACTATAATTTTATATTTCCTTCTTGTCATAAGAAAAGATTGTTACTCAACCTATTAACACTTTGAATTACCTAACAAATGTATTTCATTTAATATTTCTCATTTCGTTTGCAGCTATTATTTTTTCTTTTTACTCTTATATTCTTCTTACAGTACATAGTGAAACATAGTAAGTGTTGGTCTGGAGAGGTCATTTTCTACTGGAAACTGGGATGTCAAGCGATTTAGGATGCACCAGAAAGGCATGACACTGGTTCTCAATCTCTTACCTTGTTGTATTTTCTTCTTTTTCATCTATATGTATCAGTAGTGGTTGCAGAATCTGTACAGGAAATAAATTAGAGTTGGATTTTAATTTTCGTAGGTTGTCGCTAGGCTTTCTTATATTGGAACAGTGGATCACATGACTAAGATCTCTCCTCAATTTGAAAAGTCCAGGAAAGTTAGTGGACCTAGAGCATTGCAACCAAGCCAGGTGAGTTTGATGCATGTGAATAGGTACTGCATTGGTATCTAATCTCAGGAAGTTATAAAACTTTTTTCATTACCTTTGTGACTTCTGGAGCTTACATATATTCCAACTATCAATCATTGCATTACCTACGGTGGGGAATGCTATGTCCCTGTGACACACCAAAAGGTGAAGCTTGTGGGTTGGTGAAAAACTTGGCTTTGATGACTCATGTTACTACTGATGATGAGGAGGGGCCAATTATATCTCTGGTATTATTATTATTTTTTTTTTCCTGATATTAGTGTTTTCCTTTGAATGCTATTATTTTTTCCTTAAGAAAAGAGGTGCAACTACACATGCATGTCTAGTGTATACACTCAGACAAATATTGCTTTCATGAGAGTCATTTATGAGCCTGAACTTTATATTGAGATCTTATGCATTGCATGGCTCTTTATTTTATGCATTGGACTCTTGTAATTTGTATTTGGCTTGCATTAGAGTTCGTCCAATTTTTAATCTGATCTACTTTTTTGCTTTCTATAAATTATTCGTTCAAGATATTTTATGCAGCTGAAATCTACTAATTTACACAAAATAAATGATCTAGAGGCATTATTTCAGGATTGCACAAGTTAGTCTTAAGCTATCAAATTTCTTTTTCTGAGCTTTATGCAAGAATTGCTATTTTGAGTTTGAAAAGAATTTTTAATGCATTAAACTTCAGGACCTCAAGCATTTCACTGCACTGCTTAATTCATAATTGATACAAGGAACAAGTATAGTTGTTCAATTCTTTCTATGATGTGAATATTTTCAGCATTAGTATAGTTACCTTTTCTCTTCTTGTTGGAATAGTTAGAAAGATACCACTATGTAGCCTCTTTCTTGGACGGCCTTTGTGGGATTATTAGGTTAAGGGCCTGTCCAGGTTGATGGCAAGACTTGAATTGTGTTTCTCTAGCACCAACTTCTGTCCTTTCTTTCTTTTTTTTTTCCTTCCCTTTCTTTCCTTCTTTGATATATATTGTCACAAGTTGAACCTCTCTTGTAAAAAAAGGAAAACTAACAAAATAATTGAATGTTACATTTTGAGTTAGTGCAAGTATTCAGGGAATCAGTGACCATAGGTTATCCCATTGCCTTTGCCAATTCAAGTAGTTAGTAGTGAAACTTATGTTTCAATTAAGGAGGTTAAACTTATTATTTGTTTACATTCGTCTACTCAATTCTTGAGTATCTTATCATCACTCAATCCTTTCTTTTCCTTTTTATTTTTCAAATGATCATTAATATGATGCATGTTTGTTTATCTTCAAAATGTTGATTATATTGTCCTTGTGTTGATGATATCTTTTATGTGAGGAATTCTTCATCTTCTTTTTTTTTTTTTTTTTTTTTTTTCATGTTTTGTTGAAGATCTATAAAAAATTGGATTATCTTTATGTCTTTTTGAGTAGTTCATTTTTTCATTTTTGGCCTTTAAGATCATGGTATAAATTGACTTGTATTGGCTTCCATTTCATTTGCAAAATTTGATTATATGTTTTAAATTACTAAAATCTTTTTCTATCAGATTAGGGAATGCTGGGAAAGTTTAGAGGAAAAGGGCTAGTATTTTATGGTGATTCTATGAAGGGGAGAAATATGTGGGTATTTTTCCCCTTTGTTTATTCATTTTTTTTTATTGGGATGGTGTACGTATTGAGTTCTTCGCACTTTCTTTATGGTCTTTTTAAATTCTTGGTTCACCTTAGAACTTTAATTCTTTTGAATTTTGGAAATATTTTGGGGAAGAACGTAAGTTTTGTTTTTTGATTTTCTTTTCAACTTTGTGGATTTAAATCTTATTTTGATCCTCTATTTTACTAGTTTTATGTGACTTGATAATGTTTTTGGTCAAACATGGTTGCTGCAGGTTGCTTTGTACTGGTATTTGCTCTTAGTTTTTGTTGATGTCCAGGGCAATTTCTTGGTAAGATATAAATGGTTTTCATTATCTTTTGGTGTCTTATGGAAGTTCTGTTTTCATTATCAGGTATAGGGTTTTCACTAATTGAGTTTCATTCCCTAATTCTTGTTTCATGTCTTAAATGAACAAGATTTTTGGGATAAATGGAGTTTAATATATTTTTTAGTTTTGGTGTTGTGCAGCCAACATGCTTAATGACATAGCTAATTTACTTTACTCTCACGAATGTCCTAATATCAGGTTTTGATGGTCTTAGAAAGATTTGAAGTTCTATTTCATCTTTGGAGCACTGCAGTCCGCATGGTTCTGGTGCTTCCTTTTGGATGCATGATGTTTTATGAGCGTTACAAGCTATTTAGCTTATAGAGCTCACATTGTATGAACTTCATTCAAGTTTTATGTATATCGCTGCTGCTGCATAAGTTACTACTTGCAGATATTCATTTTTCTTTTTATCCAGTTGCTTGAACACAATGCCGCTAGACTTAAATATTTTTGCCATGCATATAGTCATTCCTCAAGACTCATTTGGCATAATTAAACTTAGTATGTGACTGATTTATAATAATTACAATTTTTTGTTCTTGTGAAATAGATGTGACATGTTTGCTGGTTATTTTAAAGTGAGATTACCTTTTGGCTATTCCGTGATTTAGATACGTATCTCCAAATAATCAACTTAGTAATTGAGTGAAAAATTCATGCATTACCTGCTAATGTTGATTTTAGGATGTGTATTCTAGTGATTTCAATAATTTATTGATATAGTCTTACTACAGGGAAAAACATTCAAAAAATTTATATGTCATATATGATATTTGTGGAGAACGTAGTGACAGAAAAGTTTTAAATTGCCCTTATAACTATCCGGCAGTAAAGGTATGCAACTTTGTTCTCTCTCTCCCTTATTAACTTTCAAAACCTATTTAATTTATGTTAATAAATTGAGGTGATGAGAAAATAATTGTTTAAATGTCATTTGAAGCTTTCTGTTTTCTGCAAAGAGTTAGAGCCTATGCCGGACACTAAGTGGGAATGTTTGTTGTACAGAAGCTCAGTTCGATAAGTTGGGTACCAAGTCCAACGAGTACAAGTATTTTTCCATTACTCTTCTATTTGAATCAATATTTTGTGGTCAGTATTATTTTGTTTTAGGCCAGAAGTAAATAATTAAAATTTACACTTGCTTTATACTCTTGTAATATTCCTAAAGAGTCTCTTTTCAGTATGAGGTTATCCGTCTCTTCTAGGAGTGGGTTTCTTGCTAGTTGCTTTATTTTGGGTTTGTATGCATATAGGTACATGTGGTCTTATTTGGATTCCAGTTGATGTGTGTTCTACTGTAGTGAAGTATGTTGATCTTCAAGTCTATCTGAAACCTATCTTTTAACTTTTCACGCAGAGTCTTCTTTTTTCTTCCACATGTGTTGTTTAGCTTGTTGATATTTAATTATGTGTATTGCTGTCTTGTTCTTGTGAAACTTTCACAAGCTTGCAACTGCAAGGAACTTCTGCTGTCTGCAGATAGTTTGGCAATGAGCATATATAAAAACAATATGAATTATAAACAATGGGCCAAAAGCAACTGTAAGAAAAGATTATGAATTCACATATTTTGTTGTGGAATCTTTAGCAAAGGCTGTTGGGAATATTTTGAATCACACTGTTGCAATTTATATTTAGTGATAGGGGGCAATAACTAGGATTATTTCCTGGTTATGTGCAGTTACGAGTGGTTTCAAAAGCAATTCCTAGTCTACGTGCACAATAGCTACAACTATTTCATGGCATAAAAGGTATATTATATGCGAACATTTTGTAAACTTACCACTTGTTTACAACACACTTATATGTTGGTGTAGTCTTCTTATATTTTCATATGTTCTCTTCTTTCCTTGTTCATGATTCTAGGGACTATTATCTCATTTACAGATGCTTAAAAAGTAAAAAGTTGTGTAGGCTGTTCCATTTCTTGTCTTTTGTCCAGCCTGCTTAAGGAACCTGTTGGATCTTTTCTGTGAGTTGTCTTGTTCTTCAGATCAGAGTTTGTTTATTAATGTGACTTCTATTGCTAAGTTAGCGTGCTCGAGGGTTGCCCCAAATATTCCAGATATGTATTAATGAATGATTTGAGTTCGATATGATGGATGTGGTGGTCATTGTCATGCTATTTACAGTACTTTCTTTTTTGTGATTAAATTTAACTCCTCTTTATCAGTTTAAGCTTTTAAATGAGGTGAAAATGTAACATGGTATCTGAATAGTGTTTGATTCTTGAGTCCTCTTTGTTTGTATTTTATTGTCCACATGTCAGGCCTCTTATTAAATGATTGTGTGTTCTGCTCCCACATGTGAGGGGCATGTTAATGGATTAAATTCAACTCCTCTAGATAAGCTTATGTTTTTAGATGAAGTAGAAATTCAACAATATAATTTATGAAGGTGGTGCCTGTAAATGTTATTATTATTATTATTTTGCAAAGCTAAATAATATTAGACAAGCTTCTTTGCTGTCTTCCATATGGTTCTGAAGTTGCTTGTATTACTTCAAAGTTTTGTAACTTTTGCTCTTCTGTTACATTTTACATATATCACATAACAATACACAGAT
>JAHSUH010005194.1:0-375000 GCA_025388415.1 Cynanchum wilfordii
TAGAATAAAAAATATTTTGAATTAATTATTCTATATTATATAATAAGAAAATAATTATTTTTTTCTTTTTAAGTAGTTAAATAAAATTTGCTTAGTTTTAGTTTGAAAATTTCTAACTTGATCTAGTCATTATGGCAAAAAAAATTTCTAAAAGTAGAATTATAATACAACCATTTAATTTTATAATCTAGTCAATAAAAACTAATTCAAATCATATTGTGAGTAAAAGAGACTTAATTTTTTTTTTTTTAAAAAAAAAAAAAAAAAGTAAAAGTAAAGTTATATTTAAATCATAGACTATTAAAAAAAAGTACAAATATTTAATTTTTTATTAGATTAATTACACAATTTATGATTTGACCACAAGCTCAAACTCCTCTATATGAAAATAATGCAGCTTGTATAGCTCAATTGAAAGGAGGGTATATCAAAGGAGATAAGACAAAACACATTTCACCCAAATTTTTCTTTACTCATGAACTTCAAAAGAAGGGTGATATTGATGTACTTCAAATCCGGTCATGTGATAATCTTGCGATTTATTCACTAAGGCTCTTCCGATTGCAACCTTTGAGAAATTGAGATATAAAATTGGTTTGCGTCGGTTCAAAGATTTCAAGAGTTCATCTCAACAGGGGGAGTGTTGAGATTAATACCCGTCGATGTATGGATTCTTCATATTCCTCGAGAATGACCAATGAAGGAGGCGTAATTTCAGGAATTACGGTTTTTCACATGCGCATCAGACGAAATTATTACTACAATTGAACAGAAGTTCGGAATGTTTCTCTAACAACAGTACTTTTGCAGAAGTAAAATCTTTCTTAAAACCTAAGATTCTTCTTGTGGAAGACAATAAAATCAATGTGATGGTAACGAAATCGATGATGAAGCAGTTGGATCACGACATAGAAGTCGTAAATAATGGAGTTGAAGTTGTACGTACATAAAGAATATTGTACTCTTTTTCCCTTAATCAGAATTTTTTCCCACTGGGTTTTTATCCGATAAGGTTTTTAACGAGGCATATTCTTTATGTAATGGACATCCAATGAGAAGTGAACCCTAGAGATTCATCACATTGAATGGAAGTGATAAGGTTTTAATGAGACATGTTTATTGTACAATGGACATACAAAAAAAAGGGAGTATTATGAATATTTGTATGTCAACTACCTTCAACATCTTCATCACCTTCACTATCTCCATACCTAAATTATCTCCATTACTTTCACTATCTTCATACCTAATTACTTTCACTATCTCCATACATAATTACTTTCACTATCTTCATACCTAATTACTTTCACTATCTTCATACCTAATTAACTCCATTATTGTTATTATTTACATTATCTCTACTACCTCTTCATCCCTATAAATAGGGGTTAAATGTGTAGTTTTGTAGAGTGAAGAATACACAAGAAGATATATGAAATATACAAGGATCTCTCTCTTCCTCTTCTTTTCATTTGATCTCTCTCTTCCTCTTCTTTTCATTTGATTTCTATCTTACATTTTGTTCTATATAACAATAGTTTTATAACAATGTTCTAGTAGGTCTTCATTATTTGTACTCATTGAGTCATCTTTTTTATAATCAACAATAAATTTATCAGTTGCACCTCGTTATGATTCTATGAGTTTCTCAATTCTTCTTTTCTTTTTTAATTTTTCACAACAATTTTATAAGATTTTTTTTTTTAATAGATAAAAACTAAAGAATAAAAATTTTTACTAAGGGATACTCTTAAATGGGGCTTTTAACTCTGATTTTTGCAGTTTGGTACCTCGTGAACTCACACACTCTTAAAAACAAGGAAAAAAATAGAAACTATAGAAATATAAAAAAGAGGAAACAAACTAATATCAATCAATAAAAAAAAATAAAATAAATAGTTATATTTTATAAAAATAAAAAAATAAAACATGTTAAAAAACTTGAATAAGACTTTTGTTTTTTTTTTTAACATAATATTTTTTGCTTTTAGATTTATCATCTACTATTCAAACACTTGATTTTGGAAGATTACAATAATATATTTTAGATGAAAATATACTCAATGAATATTTAGAAGAGTCTAAGAGTATTGAAGACGTTGTTTGTATTGTTTTAAACTAATTTTAAAAATTAGAATATTTGTTATTCAAAATAAAGATTTTATTTATATATATATAACAGTAATGATAAGGAAAGGATATATGAAAGTTAAAATAATACTAATAAGGAAAGAGAAAGAATTTTTAGTGTTTTTATTTCTTAAAAATATGATATTCTTTAAATAGCATTATTTTTAATAAATAGCAATAATGACCCTAGATAATAATTTTTTTTTAAAAAAAAAACTAATTAATAAACTATAAATAAAATTTTTGGTTTTAAAAATAAATATTTTTTTATTAAACATTAATTTTTTAAAAAAAAAAAAAAATTGGAGTTTAAAACTTTTTTAAAAATTAAAAAATTTGGGGCCCTTTCCCGTGTGGGCTCTGCAAATGACATGGCAAATGACAAATACAAACATTGATATATGTTCTGGGTGTTATAAAACTATTGTTAACAAAAGCAATATAGAACAAAATGTAAGATATAAATCAAATGAAAAGAAGAGGAAGAGAGATCCTTGTATATTTCATATATCTTCTTGTATATTCATCTCACTACAAAACTACACATTTCACCTCTATTTATAGGGATGGAGATGTGGTAGAGATAATGTAAATAATAACAATAATGGATGAAGATAGTGAAAGTAATTAGGTATGAAGATAGTGGAAGTAATTAGGTATGAAGATAATGGAAGTAATTAGGTATGAATATAGTGGAGATAATTTAGGTATGGAGATAGTGAAGGTAATTAACATACAAATATTCATAATACTCGGGTAATTAAACTATTTATAAAATTGTACACACTATGATTTTTATACAATGTTTATCACCTGCATTATAAATAATACTAATGTATATATAATATTTTCATATTTTCATATTTTCATATAAAATATTATATTTGTTATAAATCTATTTATTATGTAAATATTCATTGAGGTATCTTATACCTTCTAGGTATCTTTATTATTTTACATTCCTACTTTCTGAGTTTTATCTCTATAACTATACAAGTCTTGTACAAGAAAAATGAATCAATAATATTACTCTCTATTCTTTCTCTATATATCGTCTATATTTTCTATTTATTTTATCAGTTTTATAACATGTTATTAGCACGAGTCTCTACCAAAAGTTTTTAGGGTTTAAGAATACCATCAAGAATTGAAGATCTGTAAAGGTTCGATTTTGCAAACCAAGAATTCAAGATCTGTAAAGATTTGATTTCGCAAACTATTTAATTCACGAATTCCTTGATTTAGAAATCTTTGATGAGGATTTTGAAAAAAACTTTATTTATAACAAAGTAATACATATGAATAATATATATATATATATATATATATATATATATATATATATATATATATATATATATATATATATATATATATATATATATGTAGAATGCACTACGTGTAAAGTCAGTTTGCATGTCCTCATAGTTGATCATACTCGTTTGTGACAAAAAGACACTACACAAATACCACTAAAAATATGAAGCTGAAAATCTATAAGTCTTGCCAAATCTGAACGTGTTTGAACTGCAAATGTTGTTAATTGATTATTATATTATAATAGATCAGTTGTTCTTTTATGTCACGTAGAAATATTTTCCATTTACATACTGTTACAACTATATTATGGTGTGTTTTAGAAATAACATGTGTTTAGCTTGTTTGCTTATTTATGCACTGCATTTTACGTGTATTAGTATGTGTTAGTAGTATACGGTATTTGCCTGATATACAAATTTTACTTATGCTTTCGTTACTGAATATTTAGAGCAAGACGCCCAGTTGTAGTTATATTAAATAACAATCATTGTGTTGTGAAACACAAACAGAAGAGAATATATTGTTGTTGTTTGATTCACCACCTTGAATTTTCAGTACATCTTTATTATAATTTTATTAAGTGCGATTGTTATCATGTTTAATCACTACGTAGTATCATAGTTTTGGTTTGATATATTGATCTGTTCTTGAAATTTTGCTATGGGACTGAAAGTATTATTCTTGGAATTTCGTTATATAATTGAAATTGTTGTTTTGTTCGAATATATAATATTTATTTGTTTTAATAATTTACATATGGTGACTCTTATATGAAATATTATATTTTATCTTATTATATTATTATTTTAATATTTTAAATATTTTGATGATACCATCCTTGCCATGAAAGAGTGTTTTGTGACCTGAAGTCGCACAATGGTCACCTATGAGATCATTGAGTGGTTATTAAGTAATGAGTTTGAAGCTCTTTACTTATTGACGAGTTTTAAACTTGTGATGTCCACCTGAAGTGGACCAAAACTAACACTATGAGTTACTTTTATAACAAAACCTAAAGTTTGTGATATGATTCTCATAGACACAGCTGATAGATGGTCTTATGAATGTTTATTATTAACTCACAACTTGAAGTTTGTGATATCAGTCTTATGACTGTTCATTATTAACTCACAACCTGAAGTTTGTGATATAATTATAATAGACGCATCTAGTAGATGATCTTTTTAATGTTTATTAGTAACTCACAACCTGAAGTTTGTGAGATTATTTGCTCAAGTAATATGATTATGAGCACAATATATTTTGATAATATTGTGATGACTATTGACATAAGTGTATGTCTAATTGACAGTGGAATTAAACACACCATACTCAAATATGAGAAATTTTCTTATTTGAATATGAGAGGAACAATGGTAATGAAAAACTTATTGAGAGCTCCGGAAGAGCTAATATAATATTATCGAAGGAACTATAATTGTTATTGATAAAATATTTTATCTCCATTTCTCTAAGAAATTTATCGAGTTTTAAATATATCCAATGTAATGGATATCATATTGAGACTATGGAAGGTCATAGCCACAAATATTTTGATATCACTAAAATAACCTTCGGTAATAAGTTTTTTTGTAGGAAAACTACCATTTCTCTCCTTTGATCTATATTATGCTAAAATTAATACTATTGAAACACATCATTTAGTAAACCAGAAGTTTACTAATTCTATTACTTTTGATATTTGACATGATTATTTTGGTCATATCTGGAATTAATTATGATACTGAAAATAATAGAGAATATACATGGTTATCCTTTGAAAAATCAAAGGATTTTGAATTTCAATAAACTCTCATGTGTTGCATGTTCAAAAGGGAAATTAATTGTAAGACCATTACTATTAAAAGTAGGAGCTGAAAGTCCTACATTTTTAGAATGGATTCATGGAGATATATGTAGATTGATTAATCCACCATGCGGGAAAATTAGATATTTTATTATCTTAATTGATGTATCGACATGATGACCAAGTGTCTGTTTATGATCAATTCACAACTTGATGTTTGCGAGATTATTTTCCCAAATAATTTGTTTGAGAGCGCAATTTTTTTTGATAATCCTATTAAACGAATCTGTTTAGACAATGCTGAATTTCCTTTGCATATTTTGATTCTTATTTCATGTCTATATGAATAATTGTTGAACATCCAGTAGCTTATGTTCACATACAAAATGGTCTCATTGTTACAATTGATTGTTATTAAGGAAATCAAATCTCCCCATAACAACTTGAGACATGCTATTTTACATGTTGAAACACTTGTGGTTTGAGGCCATGAAGTTATGATAAATTTTCTCCATTATAGTTGGCTTTTACCATAATATTTTTTTTATTTGAAAATTTTTGTAAGTGGCGTATATATTCCAATTGAACCAATTCCATGGACAAAGATTTTGATTTTTGAAATTAAATATTATGTATGAAAGCTTTTAGATTTATTCTTTTATGAAACATAAGGAGACATGATTGGCAAGTTATAGTATAATTCTCGAGATTGAATGTTAGTAAAATTTATGATCCCCGAAGAGGTCATATTCGTTTATGTGTTTTTGTCTATGATTGTGATAGTAGATATGGATATATCCAAATAGTCATGATAAATTTGGCTATTATATTGCAATTATTGAGATAAAGATTAAGTATCAAAATATCAATAACCACCGAAGTGGAATAGAACTATGTGTTATATTATGTTTGATATGTTATCCTATATTATCTTTTTGATATTCTAATACTATGATTATCTATATTATCTATCTAATATTTATATGTATATCTTACCACTAGAATAATGGTCTTATCACCTGAAGTGATTGTACTTTAATAACCTTACCACCTGCAGTGGTAGTATTTTAATAAACTTACCACCTGGTGTGGTAGTATTTAATAGCCTTCCCACCTGAAATGGGCAAAAGCGGACAATATCATTGGAATATTTATGACTCCCCATTTATTCTAAGGTATATTGATACTTTGAAAGATGATGTTTTTATTGCAAGATTTGCTGATGTCATTTTGATAAGAATTTGTCTCCCAAATTAGGGTAGAAAGTAAAATGGCATAAAATAGAACTTGTGTGAAAAATATTTTTGAGCCATTTAGATCTACGCACAAGCGTGAATGAACTGAAAATTCAAAAGATAATTTATTTGTTACGAATTGCAAACCAACTGCCAGAATCTTTTATAGACTCCAGAAGAGTTACAAAATCGCATATTCCAACTATAGATGCTCCTATATGAATAGAAGTTCCTGAAGGATAAAATGTAAATTCTATAGTTGTTGAATCAAAAACACGCCGGAAGCGTGGCCAACCCCTTTGGTTCTAAAAATAATAATCCTTGAAAGAAAAGAAGATTAAATGATCCAGAAGATCATATTGAAGAAATAGACAAAGAAACCAAGGGGCAATTGATGAAAATATTCCAATTACAAATGATGAAGAGAATTTGAAAATCTCTATCAATTTTACCACTTATAATAAAGTTGGGATGAAAGGAAATTATTATTGATAATATTTTGCATATAATGTAGCCCTTGATATTTTCAAGGATAATGAAGATTTTGATCCTTCATGAGTTAAAAAATGTTGGCATAGAATTGATTGCTTCAATTGAAAGATGCGATTTAATCATAGTTAAATTCACTTGCAAAGCAAGTAGTTTTTGGACCTATAGTCCAAATTCCAAATGGTGTAAAACATGTTTGTTACAAATGGGTGTTTGTGCAAGAACATATTGAGAACAATGAAGTCGTAAGGTAAAAAGTACGACATGTCGCACAAAGTTTTTTTTGTAAAAGTCATGTATTAATTATGATCAAACTTATTCACCCATTATTGATGCTATTACACTATGATTTCTTATAAGTTTGGCAGTTTATGAAAAGGTAGACATGCGTATAATGGATGTTATTACGGTTTATCAATATGAAAGCCTTGAAAATGGAATTTATATGAAAATACCCAAAGGATTCAATTTATCCAAGGCTTCTAATGGCTCTAGTGAAAATTATTCCATAAAATTACAGAAATTGTTATATGGGCTAAAACAATCTGGCCACATGTGGTACAATTGTCTTAGTGAATTTTTATTGAAATTGGGATATAAGAATGACCAAATTTGTCCATGCATTTTTATTAAGGAATCAAAATTTGATTTGTAATTCTTGCTATATTTGTTGACGATATTAATCTCATTAGGACTCCGGAAGAGCTCCATGATAAAGTTATATATTTCTTTAAGCAAGAACTTGAAGTTAAAGGTTTTGGGAAAAACCAAGTTTTGTCTAGACTACAAATTGAACATGTGAAAGATAGAATATTTGTTTATTAGTCAACATATACAACTAAAGTTTTGAAAAGATTTTTCATTGACAAAGCACATTCATTAAGCAATCCAATGGTCGTGAGGTCATTAGATGTAAATCAAGATATATTTAGACCTCGGGAAGATAATGAAGAACTACTTGGTCCTGAAGTACCATATTTGAATGCTATTGGAGCATTAAAGTATTTTGCAAATAGCACATGACTTGATATAGTATTTGCTATAAATTTATTAGCAAGTTTTAGTTCTTTGCCAACATGACGACATTGGAATGGTGTTAAACATGTCCTTAGATACCTCCAAAGAACTATTGATTTCAGATTATTTTATTCAAGTAAAAATGACCCAAAGTTAATTGGGTATGCTGATATTAGTTATCTTTCTTATCAGGATAAGGCACATTCTCAAACTGACTATTTATTTACATTTGGTAATACTATTATATCATGGTGATCTATAATGCAAACTATAGTCGCGACTTCTTCTAATCATGCTAAGATAATGACCATTCATGAAGTAAGTTGAGAATGTGTATGATTGATGTCTAATTCAATATATTAAAGAGTTGTGATTTATTCTCCTGAAGAGATATTCCAACTCCTCTATATTGAGATAATGCAACTTGTATAACTAAGTTGAAAGGAGGATATATTATCAAAGGAAATAGGCCAAAATATATTTCACCTAAAATTTTCTTTACTCATGGAATTCAAAATAATGGTGAAATTGATCTGCTTCAAATATGGTCATGTGATAATCTTGCAAATTTATTCACTAAAGCCCTTCTATCGCAACCTTTGAGGAATTGACATATAAAATTGGTTTGCGTCAATTAAAGATCTCGAAAGTTTATCTCATCAGGGGGAGAGATTTACGCATTAAGAATAGTGTACTTTTTTTCCTTCACTAGATTTTTTTTTCCCACTGGGTTTTTATCTAGTAAGGTTTTAACGAGGCATATTCTTTATGCAATGGACATCAAGGGGAGTTATATGAATCCTGAAGATTCATTGAGTGTTATGAATCCTGAAGATTCATCGCATTCAAAGATTTATTAAATTTAGTGGATGTCCATCTAATGATCATTATCATCCCTTCGAGATCAATGATATTATTAATGAAATAATTCTTGTACAATGAATATTCAAGGGAGAGTATTATAAATCTATTTATTATGCGAATATCCATTGAGGTATCATATACTTTCTAGACTTCTTTATTATTTTATATTCCTACTTTCTCTAGGGTTTTATCCCTATAACTATACAAGTCGTGTACAAGAAAAGATGAATCAATAATATTACTTTCTATTATTTCTCTCTATATCGTCTCTATTTTCTCTTTATTTTCTCATTTTTATAACAATATTATATTATATTTTGACTTCTTGTCTTGTTGATGATGGTTTCTTATTAATTCTTTTATGCACCATAGATTTCCCGTTTGATTTTTGCTTATTTTGTTAATTTTCCCTCATATATTGCAGCGAATGGTTCTAATTTTCTATTTACCTTAACTGTATACACTTGTAAATTATCGTTTTCTTTAAGAGAATTTTTTTTTTTTTTTTTTTTTTTTTTTTGACATTGTTACTCCATTTCTCACTTAACACATAGGTGACACTAGGATTATTTTTTTTCTTTATTTATTGTCCATCATCTTAAAAACAACTTGGATCTTTCAAGAGATGAATCAATTATATCTACTTTCAATCTTCTCACACTTCTCTTTTTTGCGTAACTTAATATATATCACAAGTTTTTATCTTCAGTTTAAAAATATGCATCGTAGTTGATTTGGGTTAAGATAAATAAAGTACATATTCTTTGGCATGACCAATTGAAGTTCATCAATGACTTGACATTGTGCAAAATCTTGTAAGGTTTGCATATGTTTTCCAAGCAAAATCTTGTTGCAATTTGCACAATACAACGAGGACTTTGGATTCAGGAATGTGTGTTTCTTTCAAAGATAATTAATCTGAATGCTTCAGAATTATCGATCCAATTTCAAATTCTGATGCTTCCAGGTATGATTTCTCTTGAAGGTGCTCGCTCCACAGTTTCGAATTTACTGGAAGCTTTGGAGGTGCAGTGGGTATTATAAAAGTTTAGAAGAAGAAGGAGAAAGGAAGGAAAGAAGTAAAAGAAGAAGAAGAAAGGAAAAAGAAATTTTTACCCTTTCAAATATATACAAAAAATACTAATAATTGATCCTCAATAAAATTGAAAGAATAATGAAAATTGTCAAATTTATAAACATAAAAGATGAAATTATATAAAAAATTTTTAAAGAGGATGAATCACAAAAAATTATATAACTTATTGCATGAAATTTGCTAATTTTTTTAATATTTTAATTTAAAAATTAATTAGATATTCGAATTGTCTATTATTATAAATTTTGTGTATATAAAAATATTTATCTTGTACGATTTATTTTATTATATAATAATATCAACATTTAAAAAATATAAACATTATGAAAAGTATAATAATCTTATATAATCAATAAGTAATAGTATAAAAAATAACTATTTATATGAAGAAAAAAAAAAGAATAATTTATATGAAAAAAACAAAATAAAATTACAAAGTAATTAAATTCTTAAATTTTTTTCTTTTAAAAATAAAAATTGCAAATCAAAATTAAAGATCAAAGTAAAAAAAAAAAAAAATATAAGTATATATATAAAAAATAAAAAATATAATAATAATAAAAATTGAGATAAGAGTGAAAGCAAAAAAAAAAAAAAAAAAAAAAGTATTGTAAGCCAATTTAAAGTTAAACACACGCAAAAGTTGCAGTACATGCAATTTTATTATCCCAGTCGGATATATCCCTCCAACGATGTATTGGTTCTGCATTAACAATCTCTGTGACATTCTTATCACTACCATTGTAAAGAATGATTTTTCCTGGCATTGATATCACCAGCTTTGCTTTCTTTTCATTGTTACACCAAAGGAAATGAATGAAACAGAATCCATTGTTTTCAGCATTCATTGAAGGATAAAAGATAGTTAAGGGATTGAGATCGATAGATGCCTTCAAGAACCATCCAGAATATTCCTTCTCCATCAAGAAAATATGGAACAACATTAGTTCAGTGGACCTTTTCTCAATAGCACACAAACAACCTCCACACTCACCAAAATACCAACAATCAGTCCTCCCTTGTCCAACAAGTATTGGAAGAGGAGGCACAGACCTGTTAAGGGATTCCTTATTCAAATCAAAGCAAAAAACATATCTCGACTCTCTAAGCCAATGAAGATTGTCATTCCAAAATATACCATTAGAAGTACAAAAATATTCTTCATCGACATTGATTTTCATTAAGAAATTAGTGTCTTTCCAAATCCCTGTTTCAGAAGAATAGATAGAAAAATAGTATGCTTCTTCTTCATTATCTAAACATATGGACACAAGTTTGTAATGATCTGACTTTAGAGGATCAAAACAAATATTTATAACAGATCGATATAATGTAAACCTTTCATCATCAGCAAATTTGCATTTTGGAATAAGCCTGTGGCAGTTAGTAGTCGGGTTATACACAATAATCTCTTCCTCATTATTAAAAATAAATTCAATGCATAACAACCCATTGCTAGAATGCAATCCCCTGATTTGCCAACAATAATAACTGCTCAATCCGGGCTTTACGTTTTCCCAACTGAAAGAGATAATATTAACCTCATACACATATGACCGTAATAACAGCCACGCATCAAATTCAGGTGACAAGCAGCTGGTGTGAAAGGTCCTACAGTGAAGGCGACGGAAATCAGAATTTGAGATTACCGAATGCCATTGCTTGGAGACGCATTGGAATCGGAGGAGGGACTTTGGAGGCAAACGGAGAAAAATTTGGGTAAATATATCTGCACAGTAACCAATACAAGTTGCGGCGGCGGAAGGCGTTGGCAATGGGGACAATTGATTCGGAGAAATTTTGGAAATTTCTTCATCTGAGACAAGGGTTTGTGCAGAAGAAGTAAAAAACATTTCTCTTATACAAATAAGGTGTTTCCATACTGCCAGTTTTCGTTTTTCTTTTAAACATGAATCATTCTCGGCCATGGCTTACTCGATTGATTTCTAGTTTTTTCCTTTCTTACTCTGTTTTTTCTTCTAGGTTTTTTCCCCTTTTGATGTCGCCGAAAAATACAGAAAATTCACCTTATAATCTTATGGGTAAAATTGTATATTAAATACATATATATATATATATATATATATTGCCAGTAAAATAAAAAAAGAAAATTGTTTATCATTATCTATTTTATTGTTTATAATTAGATATATACATATATTTAATGATATTATATTTTAAAATTATGTACACTTATTTGATTGGTGTTTAATTATTTTGTTATGTAATAGGGGAATTATTTTTTAAGATATGGTTTAAAAACTATCTAAAAATTATAAAATGACTAAAATTATAAAGATAAAGTATAATATTATATAAAAAATTTAAAGAGAAATGAAATCACAAAAATTATATTACTTAAAAGAGATGAAATTTACTAATTTACCTTTTGAAAATAATAAAATTTAATATTAAGTAAATTTAAAAAGTCTAAAAAAATATAGAAAAGAATGAAAAAAAAGAAGAAAAAAGAATAATATCCTTTGCAGATTCTTGTATAGTACGATTAGAAGCTTTTTTTTTTAATTATATCCTTTGTCAATGTTTTTTACAAAAAATATTAAAAAATGTAATATGAAAATGGAATTTAATTTGTATCAAAATTCCTCCATAATTTCTGAAATTTTCTTACTCATCCAATGTTGACATACAAAATAACATTATATATATATATATACCTCATTGTATTTAAGGGAGAATTTTAACGGAAATTATCATACTACATGTTTTGCACAATCATTGGCCAATCTACATAGCGGTGTAGAAGGTTTCCGACATAAGGCGAAAATTTTTTCCCCGCCTTTTAATTATTTATTTTTCTAACTTATTTATTGTATTTTTCCAATCAATATATTTGAATATTTCATTTTTAATTGATAAAATATTTAATTTAAATCTATTTTGTGGTATAGTTGATCTTAAATATGATTTCATTAATTTTAATTAAAAAAATTTTCTTTCAACACTAGCAACTGTTACAATATTGTTGATAATATTCTATATGCAATATATATATATATATATATTACAAAAAAAATCTAATGCTTTAACATAATTTTATATTTCTAAAGGAGTATTAAAACTTCTTTCAATATTTTTAATTCTTAACATTTTCTTCTCTTTCTCTTTTCATTATTATCATTTTTTAAAATTCATGTTCTAGTAGGTCTTCATTATTTGTACTTATTGAGTCATCTTTTTTATAATCAACAACAAATTTATCAGTTGCATCTTGTTGTGATTCTATGAGTTTCTCAATTCTTCTTTTTCTTTTTTAATTTTTCACAACAATTTTTATAAGATTTTTTTTTTTTTTTTATATAATAGATAAAAACTAAAGAATAAAAATTTTAACTAAGGGATACTCTTAAATGAGGCTTTTAACTCTGATTTTTGCAGTTTGGTACCTCGTGAACTCACACACTCTTAAAAACAAGGAAAAAATAGAAACTATACAAATATAGAAAAGAGGAAACAAACTAATATCAATCAATAAAAAAATAATAATAATAAATAGTTATATTTTATAAAAATAAAAAGATAAAACATGTTAAAAAACTTGAATAAGACTTTTGTTTTTTTTTTTAACATAATATTTTTTGCTTTTAGATTTATCATCTACTATTCAAACACTTGATTTTGGAAGATCACAATAATATATTTTAGATGAATATACTCAATGAATATTTAGAAGAGTCTAAGAGTATTGAAGACTTTGTTTGTATTGTTTTAAACTAATTTTAAAAATTAAAATATTTGTTATTCAAAATAAAGACTTTATTTATATATATAAATAATAATGATAAGGAAAGCATACTCACGGACAAGTTGAAAATAATCTAACCAGGAGCTCGCATGCAGAAAACAAATATTTTGGGGGATTCCGGAACACTGCTAAACCATTTTAGCATATGGACAAGTTAGAAAAACATGGGTATCGTCTTCCATAGCAGTACTACATCGGGGACAGTTATAAGGCCCAACAACACTCCGACGCCTTAGGTTAGATCGACATGGTAGAGACTTATGACATAGCCGCCAAAAGAAATGCTTCACTTTCGGGGGGACTGCCAAGTCCCATAGAGCCGTCCCATAAAGAGTCGGTCCGAGATGAAGATGCACCACTTGTAGCCAAATATTTTAATTTCATCCCCAAAGAATAAGCCGATGACACCGTGAATAAGCCGGAGGGAGTATAATGCCATATAACACGGTCCACTCCACCATTAGGACAAAGAGGCGTAGAGAGAATAATTTCAGCATCCCTAAGTTAAAAAGTGCATCTATAACTGGCTTTTTTCAACCCCCATGGTCAATCAGCTCCCCCACCAGCAGTTGATCGGAAATAAATAAAGGTTTAGTAGTAGGCCGAAAGGAAGGAAAACCCCGACATCCAAGGATCATGAAATACTTTAATATTCTGCCCATCTCCTACACACCAGCGGATCCCCTTCTCCAAGCAATTCCTTCCCATGCGGAAAAGATCTCCATAAATAAGAGGGGGAATCTACCTAGTCTTGCCAATCGGAAATCTGTAGATGGAAAATACTTCCCACGCAAGACACGGCTAGCTAGCGAATCTAGATAGTTGATAAGCCGCCAACCTTGCTTAGCAAGCAATGCTTCATTAAACATCGCCAAATCTTTAAACCCTAAGCCACCTTGCTTTTTCTTCATACAAATATGAGACCAAGAAATCCAACTGAGGCCATCTTTACTACCATTTCGCCACCAAAATTGACGGATCTGTTTAAGCAGTCCATTAATAGTCCCTTTCGGCAAGAGGTAAAGAGACATAATATAATTGGGAATAGCTTGTAGAACTGATTTAATCAGCACCTCCTTACCACCACGCGAGAGTAACTTTTCTTTCCAAGCCATGTGTTTTCTTCCAAATACGATCATGAAGAAAAGAGAAGATTTGTTTCTTCGAGCAGCCTATTACACACGGCATTCCAAGATAACTCCTCGAACCATCTACTCCTGACATCCCCAACTGTGCTAATAAAGTCAAGCGCCTTGGTTGTGCAATGGTCTTTGAGAAAAATACAGATGACTTTTGAGGGTTAAGAATCTGCCCCGATGCCAACTCATATTGAGCAAAGATAGATTGCACAGTTGCAACACCAACTGGTCATCCCTAACAAAAAGAAAACAGTCATCAACGAAGAAGCTATGTGATACTATAGGAGCATTACGATCCATTTGAAGTCCTTGCCACAACCCTTGTCTAACAGCCTGACGGATTAAACTAGAGAAGCCTTCCGCACAAATGATGAACAAATAGGGAGAGAGAGAATGTCCTTGACGAAGCCCATGAGAAGGAGTAAACCTTGCTGAAAGAAAACCATTAATGTTAACTCGAAACAAGACAGTTGTGACACACTTCATGAGGAGATTCCTAAAAGAGGATGGAAACCCCAATCTAACAAGCATCCAGTCCAGAAAATCTCATTCGATACGATCATACGCCTTACACATATCCGCCTTGATAGCAAAAAAATTGGATTTTTTCCCCCCTAATCCTTGCTTCAACCAGTGGAAACCTTATGTAGCTATTATTATGTTATCTGTGATGAGTCTATTAGAAACAAAAGCACTTTGTGACTCATCTATGATCTCATGCAGGAAAGGCTTCATCCGATTCACCAAGATTTTAGAAATGGCTTTGTAAATAACATTACAAAGACTGATTGGTCTAAAATCACCCATGGATTCCGGAGACTTCAATTTCAGGATTAGCACAATACAAGTTTCATTCAGGTCTCGAATATCACAAGCACCATTTAAACACGATAATACAATAGAAATGATATTGTTACCTACAATACTCTAGTAAGTTTGATAGAAAGAAGCATGTAAACCGTTAGGCCCGGGTGACTTTGAAGGATGCATAGCTTTAAAAACCTCAATCACCTCCTCCTCCTTGAAAGGTCGTAGTAGCTCCCACTGATGCATACTAGGTAGAGTTCGGAACTCTGCCCCTTGGAATATACCTTCAAAACTCGTTCCACAATGACTAGTAACAAACAACTCCGAAAAGTAAGATACAACAACATCGGAAATTTCATTATGTTTAGACACCTTAATGCCATGTTTGTTCTTTAAGGACTGAATACAATTCCGACGATGTCGTTGTGAAGCATGATGATTGAAGTATGTTGTGTTCCTATCCCCATGAAGTAGCCAATGAGATTTTGATCGAACCTTCCAGTAATCATTCTCAATATCAAGGAGGGAAAGAAGCTCCTTGGAAGCTGTCTGTAACTCAGCATCCGAATTTCCTCGCCCCGTCAACATCTCTATTCTCGACCGTGCAACTTTGATTTTGTACGGTAGGTCCTGAACTTTACCCTGTCCCCAAGATTTGAGACAACCTTTGACAGATTCTTGAAGCTCCAAAAAATCGCTCACATTCCGACCTCCCAGCTGCCATCCCCGCCACACTAAATCCACAGATTCCTCCTCTTTAAGCCACCACATTTCAAATCTAAGAATTCGAAAGCCAACCACACCCACGACACCATCCAATTGCTGATCCCGAAACCCGATTGCAAGTGCGCAGTGATATGAAGTGACTGTTCCAATTGTAACAGTTGAAACATGAGGCTCCAGATCCAACAAAGTCCAATTACCAAAACCTCTATCCAGCCATGACCAAGTGATATTGTTGTCTTTCCTTTTATTGCTCCATGTAAAAAGAGGGTCAACTCCTTTAATATCTATCAAGTCAAGTTCATCAATAACCTCCCGAAAGTTATTTATTTGAGCAATCGGGCGCACATGCATACCTTTCATTTCATTTGGATATAGCACCTCATTGAAATCACCAAACACCACCCATGGTACAGAAGAACCAGGAGCTACCCGCCGAAGCAGATTCCACGAATGAGTACGCAAACTTGCATCCGGATTTCCATAGAAACCCTCCTTTACCAAGCATCCAGTTGCGGAAAACAACATGAATATGTTCGCGAGAAAAATGTACTACTGTGAGATCAATCAAGTCTTGCCAAAATAAAGCTAAACCTCCCCCAAGTCCTTGCCTTCCTACCGCCACTCCACAAGAAAATCCTAAAGAATTATGCAGTAACAAAGATCGTTCTTCCGTCAACTTCGTTTCCATGAGGAACAAAATCGTTGGTTTTTCCGATCTAACCAGGTTCTTAAGTTCTTGAATTACACGAGGAGAACCCAATCCTCGGCAATTCCAAGCTAAACAACTCATAAGGATCGGCGGGACTGCCTAGCAGTCTCCACCGTTGGAAATTTCAGTTTTTTTTGTGCCACCGGATTCAAAGATCCACCATCATCCACCCGATCTATTGTGAGTTTTTGTGGGGTAATTGCCTTTGCTCCTGTGCTTGGAAGTCACCAGAGAAGAATCATCAATTGTAGAATTACCATTAGGAGTACTCACCCCGACATATCGTCTCAAAGCCCCAGTCGATTTACCGAAGTACGATATTGGAAAAAATTGGATCTCGTCCACTTTTCTTCACGTACCTGCATCGCAGAACACTCGGGGAACAACTTGGCTAGTTTTAACCCCACATTCGTAGTGTAGTAGAAGCGTGGAAGCTCCACCACATGAATCCGGAACATCTCATTCTCAAAAGAGACATGAATCCGGAACATCTCATTCTCAAAAGAGATTTCAGCCAGGCGAGCAATACTAAGCCAAGGCCTGACCAGAACTAAAGTGTTTTCAAAGGTCCATGGACCCTGGTGTATAACAAATTCCACAATCTCCTTTGTAGCAAAGAAGATTTGCATGAGGTTGTTCTCTAAATGCTGAATAGTAAAGACATCACAACGCCATGCCTGTTTCATCGTCGAACGAAACCCTACCATGTTAACGCTCTTATCACCAAACAACCGAGCCACAACACTCAACGTACTTTCACGTAATCCATCGCGGATATCATCATCATCATCAAGAGGAACGCAGGGGGATTCATCCACCCCTATCACAACCTTGCCCAGTTTTTTCAAAATTGAGTCATCCATGATAAACCCTAATACACCAAATCACAAAGCACCGACAAGAAAGTCCAAAAAGTTGTACGAAAAACTAAGATGCTGAAAAGAAACAATAGAGGAACAATGATTGGGAACACAGAACAATGCGAAAAGAGCCAATCGAAACGAAAAGTCCGAGAAGGACCAGATGCGCCGCTAGAAAAAACCAAAACCTAGAGAGAAACCCTCATTTTTCGGAGGGAGACGAAAAGGCGTATATAGTTAACGGTTTATATTGTTTAGTTAATTAAAGAAAAGGGTAAAAATGTCATCACATGAATAAATAAAAAAAAAAAAAAAAGGAAGTAGAAGAAACGATGAAAGAAAAAACAAGAAACAACAAAGAGAGATTTGGGTAAATTCAAAACCCTAGTTTTGTGATTCTAAAAGATGACAAATACGAGTTTAAGTGAAAGTGAAATTAGAATGTTAAATTCAAAGATATTTCAATAGATGTTTGACTAAATATTCATATTCTGTAATTTTCTTAGTTTAACTATTCTCACTTCAACAAAAAAAGGAAAAAAAAAATGGATCCAATAAACAAACAAATTAATCACAAAGAAAGCCAAATCAATCTACTCCATCTCCATTAATTCTCCTCCAGCTTTTTCATTAAGGTAGCGGCAAGCCATTTGTACAACGAAATTCTTCATCAATGAAATAGCGGTAGAACTCCCGGTAAATGTCGGACTGCCTATCGTGAGTGAGCATTCAGTTCTTCCATAAATGAGTTCAGACTGCCCTCCATGATATTCCGCGAAAAATCATACTATTAGTTGCTTACAGGTGCAACTTTGTCTTCAATAAAAAAGTAAGCCTCCTTTCAGATGTTACTGTAAGGGGAGAGCTCCAAAATGCCTTCAAGATTTTGCTCATTAAGCAAAAGTTGCTGCAGTTTGTCCTATCGTTTCTTCTTCTTCTTTTTTTTTTTTTTTTTTTTTTTTTCTCCTTTCTTCACACTTTGATAGTCATATTTTTTTAATGTTTAATTTCAGATGCTATGTTATGACATTTTTACCATTTTCTTTAATTAACTAAACAATATAAACAATTAACTAATATTTAGGTTTTTTGACAGAATCCATCCAAAGGGGCTTTATTTTTCTCTAATAAAAAAGTTTGGACTTTAAAAGTTAAAAAAATTATTTTGGGACTAAGTTTACCAAAAGTAAATTTGTTTGGGACCAAACTCATCAATTATTCTAAAAAAAATTAATATTTTTTCACTTGAATCAAAATCTAAAAAAAAGAGAATATATTAAATAAAATAACCCAAGAAAATTTATTAAATGGTTCACTACAGTATTTTACTCCTTTGGGTTCTATTGTGGAGGGCCTTAAATGTTTGGTTCAGTCCTCTATTTACCAAAAAAAATAGAAAGTTCAAAAAAAAAAAAAAAAAAATCTAACAGTAATGATATGGAAATCATATATGAAAGCTAAAATAATACTAATAAGGAAAGAGAAGAATTTTTAGTGTTTTTATCTTCTTGAAAATATATGATATTCTTTAAATAACTCTATTTTTAATAAATAGCAATAATGACCCTAGATAATAATTATTTTTGTTTTTTTAAAAAACAAAAACTAATTAATAAAATATAAATAAAATTTTTGGTTTTAAAAATAAATATTTTTTTATTAAACATTAATTTAAAAAAAAAAATTGGAGTTTAAAACTTGTTTAAAAATTAAAAAATTTGGAGCCCTTGCCTGTGTGTGGGCTCTGCTAATCTAACAAACACTATGGCAAATGACAAATACAAACATTGATATATGTTCTCGGGTAATTAAACTATTTATAAAATTGTACACACTATGATTTTTATACAATGTTTATCACCTGCATCATAAATAATACACATGTATATATAATATTATAATATTTTCATATATAATATTATAATATTTTCATATAAAATATAAAATATTATATTATATTATATTTTGACTTCTTGTCTTGTTGATGATGGTTTCTTATTAATTCTTTTATGCACCAAAGATTTCCCCTTTGATTTTTGCTTATTTTGTTAATTTTCCCTCATATATTGCAGCAAATGGTTCTAGCTCGTTTGTGCTTGGTGGTAGTGTAGGGTCATTTTCATTTGGAAATCTAACACCATAATTTTCTATTTACCCTAACTGTATACACTTGTAAATTATCGATTCCTTTAAGAGAATTAAAAAATATGCATCGTAGTTGATTTGGGTTAAGATAAATAAAATACATATTCTTTGGCATAGCCATTTGAAGTTCATCAATGACTTGACATTGTGCAAAATCTTGTTGCAATTTGCACAATACAACAAGGACTTAGGATTCAGGAATGTGTGTTTCTTTCAAAGATAATTAATCTGAATGCTTCCAAATTATCGATCCAATTTCAAATTCTGATGCTTCCAGGTATGATTTCTCTTGAAGGTGCTCGCTCCACAGTTTCGAATTTACTGGAAGCTTTGGAGGTGCAGTGGGTATTATATAAGTTTAGAAGAAGAAGGAGAAAGGAAGGAAAGAAGTAAAAGAAGAAGAAGAAAGGAAAAAGAAATTTTTACTCTTTCAAATATATACAAAAAATACTAATAATTGATGGTCAATAAAATTGAAAAAATAATGAAAATTTTTAAATTTATAAACATAAGATATGAAATTATATAAAATTTTTTAAAGAGGATAAATCACAAAAAATTATATAACTTACTGCATGAAATTTGCTAATTTTTTTAATATTTTAATTTAAAAATTAATTAGATATTCGAATTGTCTATTATTATAAATTTTGTGTATATAAAAATATTTATCTTGTACGATTTATATTTTTATTATATAATAATATCAACATTTAAAAAATATAAACATTATAAAAAGTATAATAATCTTATATAATCAATAAGTAATAGTATAAAAAATAACTATTTATATGAAGAAAAAAAAAAGAATAATTTATATGAAAAAAGAAAATAAAATTACAAAGTAATTAAATTCTTAAATTTTTTCTTTTAAAAATAAAAATTACAAATCAAAATTAAAGATCAAAGTAAAATAAAAAATTATAAGTATATATAAAAAAATAAAAAATATAATAATAATAAAAATTGAGATAAGAGTGAAAGCAAAAAAAAAAAAAAAAAAAATTGTATTGTAAGTCAATTTAAAGTTAAACACACGCAAAAGTTGCAGTAAATGAAATTTTATTATCCCAGTCGGATATATCCCTCCAACGATCAATCTCTGTGACATTCTTATCACTAACATTGTAAAGAATGATTTTTCCTGGCATTGATATCACCAGCTTTGCTTTCTTTTCATTGTTACACCAAAGGAAATGAGTGAAACAGAATCCATTGTTTTCAGCATTCATTGAAGGATAAAAGATAGTTAAGGGATTGAGATCGATAGATGCCTTCAAGAACCATCCAGAATAGTCTCTCTCCATCGAGAAAATATGGAACAACATTAGTTCAGTGGAGCTTTTCTCAATAGCACACAAACAACCTCCACTCTCACCAAAATAACAACAATCAGTCGTCCCTTGTTCAAGGGTTGGAAGGGAAGGCACAGACCAGTCAAGGGATTCCTTATTCAAATCAAAGTAAAAAACATAATTCGACTCATTAATCCAATGAAGATTGCCATTCCAAAATATACCATTATAAGTACCAAAATCTTCTTCAGGGTTGGTGAATTCTTCAGGGTTGGTGAATTCCATTAAGAAATTAGCGTCTTTCCAAATCCCTGTTTCAGAAGAATAGATGGAAAAATAGTATGCATCTCCTTCATTATCTACGCATATGGCCACAAGTTTGTAATGATCTGACTTTAGAGGATCAAAACAAATATTTATAACAGATCGATATAATGTAAACCTTTCATCATCAGCAAATTTGCATTTTGGAATAAGCCTGTGGCAGTTAGTAGTCGGGTTATACACAATAATCTCTTCCTCATTATTAAAAATAAATTGAATGCATAACAACCCATTGCTAGAATGCAATCCCCAGATTTCCCCAAAAATATTACTGCTCAATCTGGGCTTTACGTTTTCCCCACTGAAAGAGATAAAATTAACCACAGGCTCACACTCATCTAGCCCAAACAACAACAAGGCATCAAATTCAGGTGACAAGCAGCAGGAGGTGTGAAACGTCTTACAGTGAAGGCGACGGAAATCAGAATTTGAAATTACCGAATGCCATTGCTTGGAAACGCATTGGAATCGGAGGAGAGACTTTGGAGGCAAACAGAGAAGAATTTGGGTAAATATATCTGCACAGTAACCAATACAAGTTGCGGCGGCGGAGGGCGTTGGCAATGGGGACAATTGATTCGGAGAAATTTTGGAAATTTCTTCATCTGAGACAAGGGTTTGTGCAGAAGAAGTAAAAAAGATTTCTCTTATACCATTAAGGTGTTTCGATACTGCCAGTTTTCGTTTTTCTTTTAAACTTGAATCATTCTCGGCCATGGCTTACTCAATTGATTTCTAGGTTTTTCCTTTCTTACTCTGTTTTTTCTTCTAGGTTTTTTACCCTTTTGATGTCGCCGTAAAATACAGAAAATTCACCTTATAACCTTATGGGAAAATTGTATATTAAATACTATATATATATATATATATATTGCCAGTAAAATAAAAAAAGAAAATTGTTTATCATTATCTATTTTATTGTTTATAATTAGATATATACATATATTTAATGATATTATATTTTAAAATTATGTACACTTATTTGATTGGTGTTTCTAGTAATATTTTAAATAATTTAATTATTTTGGTATGTAATAGGGGAATTAGTTTTTTAAGATATGGTTTAAAAACTATCTATTCCAAACTTAATTGAAAAATCTAAAAGAAAAAAAAAAAAAAAATAAAAAAAAAAAAAAAAAATTGTTTATCATTATCTATTTTTTTATTGTTTATAATTAGATATATACATATATTTAATGATATTATATTTTAAAATTATGCACACTTATTGATTGGTGTTTCTAGTAATATTTTAAATAATTTAATTATTTTGGTATGTAATAGGGGAAAGTTTTTAAAGATATTTATTCCAAACTTAATTGAAAAATCTAAAAAAAAAAAAAAAAGAAGTATAAATACGAATATATATATATATATATATATATATATATATATATATATATATATTTTCCCCTAAAAAAATTTCGGTTGCAAAAAATAAATGTAAAAGAAAATTATTATTCTTGAAATCAGCTAATCCGAATAAAATTCTCAAATTTTACATTTTATTTCATTAAGTCAATTAATAACTTAATTTATAATTTCCTTTTTTACTAAAATAAATAACTTTATTGGAAAATATTGTATCAGACTACTTATAATTATTTTGATGGAAAATATATCTACTTTTAATAATTATGGTAAATTATCTCGGTAACACCTCAACTTTTCGTGATTCTTGATTTTGCACTTAAACTTTTTTTTTTCTAACTTTTGCACTCGAACTAAAAAAATTCGTCTAATTTGCACCTCCGTCCAAAAATTTTTGTCTTTCTATATTTAAGAATTTTTTAAAATTTTTTTTAGAAAAGAGACGCTCAAGCCACTACACCATCGTCCTATTTTGGATTATTTTTTAATAAATTTTAATTTATTATCTTTCACGAGATTTTTGTTTCATAAAAAAAATTTAATTATCTCAATCATCGGGTTTCAAACTCAAATCTCATAGTTTGACTACACACGCTTTACCACTAGATCACTATCCAATTTTTATTACTTTTTACATGAGTTTTATTTATTACCTTTACAGGAGTTTTTTGTTTTAAAAAAAAAAAATTGCAAGCACCTAAAATTCGAGTTCAAATTCAAATACTCTGTTTTCGAAGCTGAGGATTTCACATCCGTCACACAAAAAAGAGAAAAATTATAACTTTTTTTCTCCACCATTTCTTTTTAAAAATGACCATGAGAATTGGAATAAAAAACTATTCCTAAAAAATTGACGGATTTGGATTTTGGACGAAATTTTTGGACGGATGTGCAAATTAAGCGATATTTTTTAGTTCGAGTGCATAAGCTAGAAAAAAAAAAGTTTAGGTGCAAAACCTAAAATCTCGAAAAGTTGAGGTGTTACCGGGATAATTTACCCTAAAAATTATTATTATCTACTTAACATTTAACATGTATTCTGAGACTTATCAAAAAAATAAAACATGTATTCTGAGGTTTTTTAATTTCAAAAAAATTCGGTTAACATTGCAATACTTACTAATTAATCATATTAAAAAAGAAAATACACAGTTTTTAGTTTAGGTGAATAAATGAATTTAAGTTAGACTACATTCTAAAGATTTTTTTTATTGGCAACATCATAACTCGCTAAAAAAAATGTTGGAATCAAAATGTTTTAGCTATTGTAATGGTTCTAGTGGTTCAATAAATCAAAACTCGGAATAGTTTGATTTTGAAAACATATCTGTTAAAATAATTTATTATTTGAATGAATAAGTTTATCGGAAACATACACATTTATCTAAAATATATGTCATATTTCATTTTTGTTTATATATATTATTAATATTGATGCATAATAAATATCTATGAATATTAACAATAGGATAACAAAATAGGCAAATTGACAAATTTCATTATATAATTTGGGTGATTTCATCCTTTTTAAATTTCATCATTTATCTTTATAATTTTGGCAAGTTTCATCTTAAAAATGTCTTTTCATTTCCTCCTCTTCGATTGTTCTCTTGTCGCAATCACTTGCAGAAATCTCAAAGTTCTTGACACCATAAACAACATGATAACCGATAATTTTCCGATATGGCTAGTGAATCTTCCTCTATTGCAAGTCCTGAATTTGAGATTGAATCGGTTTTATGGAACAAAAAACCCTAATTCGAGTTCAAATTCAAATACTCTGTTTCCGAAGCTGAGGATTTCACATCCGTCACACAAAAAAGAGAAAAATTATAACTTTTTTTTCTCCACCATTTCTTTTTAAAAAAAAAAAAAAAAAAAAAAAAAATAGTGCTAGCTAGTGCCAGTTTGCAACACATCCATACCTCCTCGTCCTCCCCTAATGGTCTTCATCTTTAACAGATTTTGAGAATCTTCTATAATCTTCAAAACCCATTTCGGTGTCCTGTAACTACAATCAGACTTCCCAAGAATAATCCGCACAATTATTTATTTCATAGTAAGAATCTTCATTAAATGTTCGAAGTTTAGTTTAGTTTCGGAGAAATGGGACTTGAGAGTTTAGTTTCGGGTACATTGAATTTAGCGAGAAACCTAAGGCTCTGTAGTTCCATTGGGATCTGTTCGCTGAATTGGTTTAAAGAAGGGTCCAGCAATTCAAGTTCCTTTAATTCTCCCAACGCCGCCGCCAGAATCGAACTGGTGAAACTGTTATGAGATTGAACCAATTGCTCTAGTGCATGAAGATTTCCTATCTATTCCGGAACTTCACCTTCGAATTTATTTGCTGATAAGTCAATGGTTATATAAATTGATAATACTCTTTTAATCTCAACAATTCGATCTCAAAATCAAGACGTGCAATATAGGAAGATTCGCTAGCCACATCGAAAAATTATCGGTCGAGAACTTTGAGATTTCTGATTCAAATTTATTCATTTATTTACCTTTATCAAAAATTTTCCATAACTCCTGATTATTTTTTTACTCACCAAATGTAAGATACAAAATAACATTATAATTATATATATATATAATGTAAGTATTAGAATCAAATCAAAGACATCTTTAAAAGAGAATAGTGCAATTGTATATAACAACATCCACTCTTATCCGTTCCAATTTGAAAGCAATTGTTTGCTACTTCAACTCAATTTTTTTTAGCATAATCAACACATTATTATAATTTATCCGTTTTATTATGAAAATATAATTACCTTGTTGTGTTCCAGGGAGAATTTTAATAAAAATTATTATACTACATGTTGTCAAGAATTATTGGTCAATCTAACAAACACTATGGCAAATGGCAAATACAAACATTGATATATGTTCTTAGGTAATTAAACTACTCAAAAAAAAAAAAAAAAAAAATTTGCGCCGTACGATCCCTATATAGTGTTTATCACATGTTACATTATAAATAATACACACACATATATATATATATATACAATATTATAATATTTTCATATTTTCATATAAAATATTATATTATATTTTGGCTTCTTGTCTTGTTGATGATAGCTTTCTTATTAGTTCTTCAAAGCACCAAAGATTCCCCATTTGATTTGTGCTTATTTTGTTAATTTTTCCTCATATGTTGCAATAAGGTGAAAGAAAAAATATCAAGAATCCAATCAGCCACAAAATCTTTACAATTGATTCAATTGGAGTTTAAATGTAAACTTTTTGTTAATAGAAGTTTTATTCATGAAAAAAGATTGTTGATTTTGGCTCGTCTTTATTTTGTAGCAATGTAGGGCCATTTTTGTTGGGAAACAAATTAAGCAGTTTTGTAAGTTGACTTTATCCAAATGGTTTTTTCTTGTTTGTGCTTGGTGACAACAAAGAGTACTTTTAGTTTGAAAATCTAATATGTAAGACTCTGAAAATTTATTATATATAATTATATTTAATTATATTTAATTATATATTTAAATATATATTGAAGATATTGAAAGATTTTGTTCCTGCAATGAGTGATACGTGACAAATTAATAGTTATTGATTGTCACTCTCTTCATCTATAGATAGAGACCAAGAGAAGCATTCAAGGGAGGTGAAAAATCGGAGGTAAAATCGGTGGTGGCAGATAAGAAAGGAAACTCCGATGATTCCCTTCGGGGATAGTCCATAGTTTCCGGCGCATCCTCCCTTCGAGATCAAGCCCGAGAAGTCAAATCCATTCTGAGATCAAGTCCAAAGACTATCGGAGAAATCAAATCAAATACAGATGGATCGAGATCAAGCCCAAAAAGACCTTCGGATCCACGACGAAAAGAATCAGCGGAGAAATACAAAGATTCGAGCTCAATATCAAATATATATTACTATCTTGTGACATATATATTTTTGATTATTTATTTTGCAGATAATAATCGAAAAGAAAATTTTATTGTTCACACTATCAAAAAGAAACCATAATTTTTTTTATTTACTATAACTAACTATGTACACTTGTAAAATACCTTTTTTTTGACAATCTTACTACATTTCTCATAAGGCATAGGTGACCATAGAATTACTTTTTTCTTTTTTTATTCTCTATCTTCTTAAAGACAACTTGGATCTTTGAGGCAATGAATCAATTATATCTACACTAAAAATATGCATCGTAGTTGATATCTTGACATGGATAAATAGTTATGATTTGGGATAAAAGCAATAAATTATATATTCTTTGGCATGACCAACTGAAGTTCCTCAATATCTTGACATCATGCAAAATCTTGTAAGGTTTGTGTAGGTTATTCAGGCAATCTTAGTAGGGGATTTGAGCTATAATAAATTTTGATAAAGAAGAACAAAAAAAAAAATCATTAAGAACATAAATCAACTCTAGATCGCAACCTTTTGGGATTTCTATTATTTAACATTTATTAAAAAAAAAAAAATTATCATGAATTTTATTTTTAAAATCACTTAATTTATTCTTTATAAACTATAATATTTAATAAAAAAAAATACTTACATAAGTATATATATTAATTTTAAAATTAATTTAATCTAAATAGTTAATTTTTAGTGATATTTGAATTGTCTATTATTATAAAATTTGTGTATAATTTTTTTATTATTGTTTTTAAAGAAATATATATATAATAATATCAACATTTAAAAAATATAAAAAAAAGAAAAGTACAATAATCAATAGTGATTAATATCATTTCTCTTTTATATATATAAAAAAAAAAGGTAATAGTATAAAAATCAACTATTTATATGAAAAAGGAAAATAAAATTATATGAAAAAAAATAAAATTACAAAATAATTAAATTTTTAATTTTTTTCAATGAAAAATACAAATCAAAATAAAAAGAACAAAGTAAAATCAAAAGCTATAAGTATCTATAAAAACTAGGGCAACACTTTTCCCAGCTGCTGCGAAGTGTACCAAAATTTATATATATACTATTATATATGTAAATTAATATATTACAATTCTACAAATAAAAATAATATTAAATAAAATAAACAAATATTATGAATCATGTAATATATAATACATAAATAAAATTAATATTTTAGGTATATATTTATTGCATTAAATACATTATAATTTTTTTTATGTACTAAATATGATATCCTCTTCTATATTTATTTTAGTAAAATAATGTATAATATATATTAAAGATACCCTTAGTTATTGAGCCATTAGAGTGAATTTTGGACTGCCGGTAAAATTCATATTGGAAGGCTTAGTGCCTGAAAACGATAATCACCTTCTTCTCAAGAAGTTGCATGGCTTTCTTGATGTAATCATAACCTCTTTCCAAACAACTAATAACTTGAATATAACACAAGAAGAAGAAAAGATAATGAAGCCAATAACAAGTAACACAAAAATGTTTGCTAATGAAAAGACAATAATTAAGTGTCCATAAATACATACATACAGAAAAAAATATATATATAACATGACTCCATGCAGAATATATATATATATATATATATATATATATATATAATGACGAATTAATTAGTTGGAGCTTGAGTTGGTATACAATCCAATGCTTTTGAACTTTCTTCTTCATCACATTAGTCACGAAGAATGTAAGTTTGATCGACAGTGAAACCGAGGGAAGTGAGCACTGTAGACAAGCAATTGTGGGTTATCAAAGAAATAGCTTTGCAACAAGAAGAACTAATATCATTTTTCCCTTCTCTAATGAAAATCATTATCTCGTTTGTACATGATTTTATCTCTCTCAATACCTTCCAGCACTCCACCATTCCTCCACCGCCACCACCCGCTGCTAATCATGTTTGGTCGTCATTAGTATCTCTCAAGCTGAGAAGGAAGAATTTTGCATGAGACGGAAGATGAAAACAAGTAATGAGAGAAGACTATTTTTATGATAGCCATTATTATATGATATTATATTATATTGTATTGTATCAAAGAAGGGATGTGAAGAAAGTTGAAGGGTGAGGGTTTTTATAGACGACAAAAGTACTGCATGCAAGAAGAGGAGAGGTCCACTGCAAAGTATTGCAATTATTTACTTATGAGGGGAATCAATGCAAATCTTAATGAAAGGTATGGCAAAAGACAAATGTAACTGAAGAATTATTATTATTAGAGTAAACTACCGAGATGACACTTGAACTTTTTAAAACTAACTTTTTTGCCCTTCCATCAAAAAATTCTGTAATCAAACCAGCGACAGCAAGCTTTGCAAGTCACTTACCACTAGACCATAACAATTTATAATAATTTTTTTGTAAAATAAAATATTTATAGTATATATATTCCTCATTCTACCTCAAACGTTTCTCCAATTTCTCTCTCTATCTCTGCAAATTCTTCCTCAAATCTAAAGAAACCTCAGGCAGCCCTAAGCATATATATATATATATATATATATCCTCCGAAACTTCAACTCAGGACCGGGGAAAAAATGTTTCTTTATATAAGTGAAACTCCATGAATAAAGTCTCAGGGCGTTGTTAGGAATCATCTCAACAATTGGAAAATTTTGAGAGCTCATTCAAAGAAAAGTTAATTTTTTTTAATCATTTGTTTTTTAAAAAAAATGAAAAATCTATAGTAATCCATTAGATCATCAAGGTTGTTGAGGACATGCTCAAGAGGAGGCAGTCGCCGTTTTCAAAGAGGTATTTTTTGGGGTCCAATTAAGACTATTGGAGTATAGAAGAATTTGCAGAGATAAAGAAATAAACTGCAGAAACGTTTGGGGTAGAATGAGGAATTTTGTTTTTGCATTGGTGGGTTGGGGTTGACTTATATATACTATAAATATTTTATTTTACAAAAAAATTAATATAAATTATTATGGTCTAATGATAAGTGACTTGCAAACCTTGCTGTCGTGAGTTCTATTATCAGCAATAGCAAAAAATTTTAAAATTAATTAAAAAAAAATTAATTGTTGAGGTGTCAATAGTTTACCCTTATTATTATTACTAAAATTTTAAGGTTTTAACCTTAGTGCATCCTAGTTTTGTTTGGGAGACCCATTTAATTAATACAAAGTTTAAATTCGAGATATTACTTAAGAACCAAGTTTTAATTGAACCAAGAGATTGTTAGTGGTTTCATCACCTTTATTGTAACTCCAGAAATAATAAATATAATAAAAAAGATCCAAAAAATTAAAAAAAAAATTACAAAATTACGGCTATTAGAAAACTTATAATCTTTTATATATACTAATTAAATTTTAAAAATAAAGTAGAATTCCAACAATCCAATAAGATTAAAAGTTTTTAAAAAAAAAATTAAATATTTAATGAATTAAAAGAAACTTAAAAAAATTAAATATTTAATGAATTAAAAGAAACAAGCGAAAGTAACATAAATTACAATTAAAATGTTATTAAAAAAATAATAAATATAAGAAGACAAAAATATACAAAATAAAATAAAAAGACACTAAAATCCAAAAAGTTATAAAAAATTACAAAATCATGTCATTAAAAATCTTATAATCTTATATGTAAAAAATATATATCTTTTATAAAAGATAAATAAAAAAAAAAATAAAGATGAATTGAAAAGTGAAAAACATCCTAACTTCTATCATGTCTCGCGAACTCATGACCTCTATGTCATAACCTCTATGTCATAAGTAAGGGTACTACCAACTGAGCTACGTCTTCTTAATGATTTAAGTAAATTACAATAATGTAATCATGATATTTAAAAATAAAATAAAAAAAAGACAAAAAATCCAAAAAATTCAACAAAATTACAAAATATATATCATTAGAAACTTACAATATTATATATATATATATATAAGAAACATAATAACAATACTACATATTGAGATAAGAGTGAAAGCAAAATGATCAAAAATGCATTGTAGGCAAATTTAAAAGTTAAACACAGGCAAGAGTTGCAGTAAATGTAACTTTTTGATCCCAATTGTACATATCCCTCCAACCGTAGCATGGATTCATTGGCTCTACATCAACAAGCTCTGTGACAGTCTTATCACTAACATTGTAAAGAATGATTTTTCCAACCATTGATATTACCAGCTTTGCTTTCTTTTCATTGTTGCACCAAAGAAAATGAGTGAAATGGAATCGAGGATAATAATTTGTAGCATTCATTGAAGGATAAGAGAGAGTTAACGGATTAAGATCCATAGATGCCTTCAAGAACCATCCAGAATAGTCCCTCTCCATCAAGAAAATATGGAACAACATTAGTTCAGAGGAGCTTTTCTCAATAGCACACAAACAACCTCCACTCTCACCAAAATACCAGCAATCAGTCGTCCCTTGTTCAAGGGTTGGAAGGGAAGGCACAGACCAGTCAAGGGATTCCTTATTCAAATCAAAGCACAAAAAAGATCTCGACACACTAAGCCAATGAAGATTGCCATTCCAAAATATACCCTTATGATTACAAAGATATTCTTCAAAGATGGTGAATTCCATTAAGAAATTAGCGTCTTTCCAAATTCCTGTTTCAGAAGAATAGATAGAAAAATAGTATGTGCATGCATCTTCTTCATCATCTACGCATATGGATACAAGTTTGTAATGATCTGACTTTAGAGGATCAAAACAAATATTTGTAGCAGATGGAAATGCACACCCTTCTTCAATAAATTTGCATTTCGGAATAAGCCTATAGCAATTAGTAGTCGGATTATACACAATAAACTCTTCATCATCATTCAAAAGAAAATGAATGCATAATAACCCATTACTAGAATGCAATCCCAAGATTTCCCCCAAAAAATAACTGCCTAATCTGGTTGTAATAGAATCCATTGGCTTTACGTTTTCCCCACTAAAAGAGATAAAATTAACCTCAGACTTACATGGCCGCCGAAACAACAACAACAAGGCATCAAATTTAGGTGACAAGCAGCAGGAGGTGTGAAACGTCTTACAGTGAAGGCGACGAAAATCAGACTTTGAGATTACCGAATGCCATTGCTTGGAAACGCATTGAAATCGGAGGACAGAGTTTGGAGGCAAACGGAGAAGAATTTCCGTAAATATATCTGCACAGTGACCAATACAAGTTGCAGCGGCGGAGAGCGTCGGGGACAACTGATTCGGAGAAATCTTGAGAATTTCTTCATCTGAGACAAGGGTTTGTACAGAAGAAGTAGATGTGATTTCTCTTGTACCAATTATGTGCTTGAATACTGTCAGTTTTCGTTTTTCTTTTAAACTTGAATCATTCTCGGCCATGGCTTACTCAATTGATTTCTAGGTTTTTCCTTTCTTACTCTGTTTCTTACTTCTAGGTTTTTTCCCCTTTTGATGTCGCCGAAAAATGGAAAAAAATTACCTTCTTAAGGGTAAAATTGTATATTAAATACATATATATTGTAAAATTGTATATTAAATATATATATATATATTAATGATATTATATTTTAAATTTATGTACACTTACTTGATTGGTCTTTCTAGTAATATTTTAAATAATTGAATTATTTCGGAGGCTTTTTAATTTTAAACAAACTTGATTAATATTTTTACCAATTAATCAGATTACTTTAAAAAAATTAATAAAAAAATTTAAATTAGACTAGTAATGTTTTTCTTTGGTGACAACATCATAACTCGGAATTGTCATGAATTATTGTTCCCCATGATCTTGTGCAATTTAAAGGAACAAGATGTGCATCAAACACATTAAATTAAAGAAACAAAATGTGAATGCGAGTTTAAGAGTTTAACACTCGTTGTGAGTGTAATGTAAGTGTTATGGTGAAATTTTTCCCGAGTAAAAGTTAGATTTTATGGGTACAATATGGATCAAATCTGGATTAGTCGAAGTTGTGATGTCTTTGAATACAAAATGGTCAGACCCAAAAATTTAGTTAGAATTTACAGATGTGATTTTTTTAACTTCCTTTTTCAATTTGGCATGCTAAAATCAATAAAAACCACAAATTGACAGTAAAATCAAACATAATAAACTATATGATATAGATGCTGAAAAGATTAGTTTTGGCCAAACAAATTGTATTGATTATTAATTCGTTAATACAAATTTTATTTTTGAGACATAGGAAGGAAATGGGATTTAATTTGTATCAAAAAAATTTTTGTAACTTCTGATATTTTTTTTTTAGTTATCAAATCTTGTCGCACATGAGTGAATTAATGACATACAAAATAACATATATGTAAGATATTATAATCAAATTGAAACAAATCCTCGAAAAAATTAATGCATTTGTTACAATATATTCTATAACATTCCACACAAGTATTATCCGTAGAATATTGTATCACACAATATCCACTCGTATGTACCAATTTGAAAGTAATTGTTTACTACTCTTAACTTTAAGACACAATTTTTTTTTGGCATAACCAATAAATTATCATAATTTATCCTTTCCATTATAGTTACCTCTTTGTTCAAAATCATTGGTCAATAACAAACACTCTGGTAAATGACAAATACAAATATGAATATATATGTTCTCAAGTATTTAGACTATCATAAAATTTTATATTGTGTGATCTATGTATAATGTTTATTACATGTAAGATTGTAAATAATCACATATATATATATTATAATATTTTCATATAAATTATAAAATATAATATTATATTTTGGCTTCTTGTCTCGCTGATCATAGCTTTCTTATTACTTCTTCAACGCACCAAAGATTCACTGTTTGATCTTTGCTTATTTTGTTAATTTTCCCTCATTCAAAATTTCAAGAATCTAATCAGCCAAAAAGCTTCACAATTGATTCAATTGGAGCTTAGATACTTTTATATAATTTATTTTAATAATAGAAATTTTTACTCATTAAAAAAAAAAAAAAGAATGTTGATATTGTCCAATTGATTTTGACCTTTCTGTGTTTGGTGGCAGTGGAGAGCCATTTTTGTTTAGAAACAAATGAAGTTGGGAATTCTAACAAAAAGAAAGAACAATTTTCTATTTACTTTAATGTGTACACTTGTAAAAAAAAAAAAATTTCTTTAAGATAATGTTTTTTAAAAAAAATTTGTATGATGTTATTCTATTTCACAGTTAACACATAGGTGACATTAAAATCACTTTTTTCTTTCTTCATCATCCATCTTCGACAATTTGAATCTTTCAAGCGATGAATCAATTATATCTACTTCCATTCTTCTCATGCCTATCTTTTGGATACACTATTATAAGAGTAATGCTATTAGAAAAGGTTACATTAATGTTGAAAATATAATTTATTCTATTTTAGGAATTTACAAAAATTTCAAACTAAGAACAACCTCTTAGTAGTATTAGCCTCCATCTCTGGAAGTTCAGTTTTCTTTTGATCAAAAAAGTTGTTTAACAAAAACCATAAACCTTTACAAGCACAGCTCACATCTGGAAAAGGGTTAAATTTTAGAGTCTAAAAGCACAGTACTACTATGATTATCTTTTAAAGTGGCCAAGAAAAATGAACTAAGAAATGCAGCTATGATGATACCTGATTCCATGAAAATACAAGCCGTGATTCAGTCAAGGAGACAAAGTTATGACATTCGTATGGTGGTTCTCTCGCAGTTGAGAAGAGCCAGAGGACTTGATCCTTTGAAGCAGTAACCAAGCATCTGATGCAGGACACCCTTGCTCCATTTCAATGGCAACTGGAATTGAAGAAGTTTTACTCATTTCCAGAAGCATTGTTCCCTGTCATCATTAAAAGGAAGTTTCACTAAGTCTGTCAAAAATCTGATATGGACGAGAGTATAATAGCAAGAAACAGTTCTATGAGCTGAAATTTTTTAACAAATCACCTCCTTTGGTACAACGTAAGTACAGAGTAGTTTTTATTCCCATATTTCTGTATAATTCATAGATAAAGTAATTTTGAGCATTTTCATCCCTATGGTGGAGGGGCATCAGAAAACCAGAATTTCTACAGTTATGTAAACATTTTATGTTTAAACATGAATGTCCATCATGACACATGGTAGAAATATATTTTGAGTACTGTGAAAATATGTTACCTTCAATCATTTTTTTTTAACTTAAAAGTTTTAAGTGTAGAACATCGATATATATTTCCTCTTTCCTCCTGTTCCTATTTTGACAAATGTAAATTCATTTCCTCAATCAAGCAGTGAAAGTACAAAATATCTCAAAAAAATTTCCTCCTGTTTGTCAACTTAGAAATTAATTGATAATCCTTTCCTCTACTACTCTTTTCTTTTCTTCTTTTTTTTTTTTTTTTTTTTTTTTTTTTTTGCTTGCTTCTAAAAGTTTAAATAACCATACGTATTTGACCATACCCAACATTTAGCCAATACAAACACTTATGCCATACCATGTTTTACATAGAGAATAACAAGGAAAGTGAAGAGCCATGTAAGATTATAAGAACCTATGAGCCTATGAAATGACAAGCACAAGAAATTCTCCCAGAAAATGCATACACAAGAATTGCTAACTTCCAGTCTCCTAGAACTGTGTCAAGCCTATGATCAGAGCTAAATAATCAGACCAAGTGACTAGCAGTATCTCATAGTCCAAGAAGATAAGCATCAAATATTTTGAAGGACGTTCTCCTATTTAACCCATCAAGTATCAATGTCTCATATAGATTAGAGGTCATAAGAAATTGAGAAGCCCGATACCTCAAACTTTACTAAGAAACTCTGGAATTGTTTCAGTGTCTCCTTCATGTTGCTTACTTGCCTGTTATCTGAAGAGGCAAGAGCACTACTAACTTCAACAGGAGAATAGCCAATGCCGCTTTGAACAACCTGAGGCAACAATAGATCCATAATGCAATTCTGGCAAAAAAATAAATAATCAATAAATAAAGTTACTTACATTATGTTCAATAAGGATTTCTGAAATGAGGCTGCCATCATCGACATAAACTCGTAGTTCATATGTGGTTCTGTGTTTGTACTGGAAACCCTTCACACCCGTAAGGAAACACTACAAGTCGCAAAGATCTATTTAATATGTGAAGAACTTAAGAAATTCGAATAATTAAAGTCAGATAAATAGCCCTTTTCAACCATGACAAAATTGCTTGAATAGATGTAAGGGAACAAAGCAAGGGAGAGCCATTCAAATGAAATTTTGTCATATATACACATGAAAGAGAGTAGATTATGAGTGTCTATATAGTACGTTATTTCAATATATCACAGTGATCCATGCAGTATTCAAGATAAGGCTCAATTGGTATGTAATATTACATCCATGAAAGGGACTAAAATATGTGGATGTTTAAATAAAATGAGGCTGCAAAAGTGGCAGTACATGGGAGCAAGTGCTATTTCAGGTCAAAGATTATCTAATGTCCATAAGTTATGATAAAAAGTAGAAAATAAATTGCAATAATACCTTAATTTTCCCTTGAACTTTTGAAGTACCATCTCCAATTGCTGCCCGTTTAGCTGACAGAACTGCCAGATATGTGAAGGGGGATTCTTTATCTACAGGAAAGAAGAAAGGACTTTGTACATTGTCAACCATATCATCTTCAATGTCCATAACTTCATTAAATGAGCTTGGTTGAGCCTGTTCCCTTCCAACTACACCAGCACTCTGTTCTCTGCTCATGCCACTAGCTTGCTGTTCCAATCTGGTAACTGTATGAACTTGATTTATCTCAGCAGGAACAGCTTCAGCATCTTCACTTTGGACAGGATGTGCCTGGCACTCTCTATTCTCATGACTGGCAGGGTTATTAGATGAAGGTGCTGCAGTAACAGACAGATCAATATTAGTAATTTACAGAAGAAGACTTGGAGAGTGTGCATGGTACGGTCATGAAGATCATCTATAGTAACGTTCTGAAAGGAAAAGGTTTTAGGTTTAGCATTCATAAAATTACAAGCTCAATCCAGAGTATAAAAGAAATAGAAGGGTAAAATCAGTGACATCATAATTCAAGACAAGAATAGTATGTCATTTTCTCATTTTAAGAACAAATTAGATACAATAAACATATTCATCCATAACTATGAAGTGAAGAACAGTGGCCCACTGGCACTCCATTCTGAATATTTTCATATAAATTAAGATATTGCAGGTAAGAAGCATGATACCATGAAATCATTGTGGTCTTATGATCTAACTTTCTTAAGCATTTATCCGAAAATTATTCATTTATTAAACGAAAAAAAAAATATTGTTGTCCAAGTTAACATAACCTTTTCAGTTTAAAGGATCTAATGAGTTATAATTACAGTATATATTGCAGTTTCTCACCCGTATCCCACTAGTGCAAATTTCATGCTGACATATGCATTCTAACCAAATTGAATGATATCTTCTGCAATAACCAAACAATGTCTAACAAAGCCACTTATTACCAAGACAATTTAAAGCTGACTCTAGAAAGGCTACATGAAAATGAAATACCTTGTTGATCCATCTGAATTGGAGCCATTCCACTTCTACCATTATCTTGTTCACTGATCCTTTCAGATGGCCAGGCAGCAAGAGTAGCTTTTCTAGCCAGTGGTGTTACTGGCCCATTCTTGGATCTGACATATGATAAAGAACGTCAACAATTTAGTAGAAGAACATGACTTTCTATCTCACTGTTCATGCAAGCACAGCAATTTTCTTGGCTGATTGCATAGATCATAACATTCCATTTTGCAATAGAATACCATAAACCATACACTACTCTGTAAACTGCATACATTATTTTTCTTTCCTTGAAAAGATTTAAGGTACATATGTTCAAGTAAATAAAGGCAAGACAGAAAGTGATAATGCTATACTTTTATCTTTGGAGTAAAAACATGCACCGTGGAACAATAGATAAGAAGAAAATTAAATAAAACATCAAGTGGAAGTAATTATCAAAAATCAACTTAAAACCAAATTCAGACAATTGAATAGAGTAAAGTGTGTCCCTATAATTGCAGTTGGTTCATGCCATTCGCCTAAGTACCTTCTTCCCCTTGGTGGCTTATTAATTTCATGTATAAGCCTCTCTTGCGCTTCAGTCAACGCTTGTACCCTGCCTCCTAAAACTTCAATAACCTCTGGTACCAACATAAGAAGCCCACGCCTCACGTTAACATTGTTTATGACAATCTGCAACATTCAGTTGCAATCCATATATTATTGAAGGAAATCACATACATAAATTCCCAGAAAAGCAAAGTAAATAAGCTCAAAATCATATGAAAACGCTATGTATAATTCTACATCCCTGTGTATGAGCAACAGATGAACAGGAAAACATTAGACAGAGATATAGCTAGGTGCAACTATAGTACCTAACACAAGAAGTTGAGAATCAAATATTCATATATCTCACATGTATGCATTATCTGTTTCAGATAGCCAAGCTCCTAAGTTCATCTTCTCATTTCCAAATTAGACCCAACTAAAGGATATCAAACAATCTATTAAATAAAAGTAAAACATTTATCCCCTTTTCATGATTGAATTGAAACTTCTAGGTGTACGTGCAAAAAGACAATGGTGCAGGGTGATATTGTAAGCAGAAAAACCCCAAAGCTTTAACTTGCATGGTTGCTTAATTCCTGCATCAGAAACCATGACTGTACAACTTTATATTTGCTTGGATTTTCATCTAACAATGTTGCCTAGTAGTTTAGAAAAATCCCAAAGCCATTATCATCACTTCCAAAAAAAAATAATTAATTAAAGTAACAGTGTTAAAACAAGAACAGATTTTCTGGCAGGAAGGATAGACTACCAAAGTAGGAAGAATAGATAAATTCTTTCTCATTCCAAACATGGAAACGGGAAGCATCACTTTAGCTAACTGAAAGAAATAATATCAAGTAAAACCTTCAATCCAGCAGGAGAGAGAACTTCAAGATCTTTAATAGGTCTGTATTCCATGCCAAACACTCGCTGAACACCATCAGTCATGGACAGCTTAAGGCACCTCTTGATTCCTGCTGCTGCTTTCTGATACCTGGTTTTAAGGGGACAACTGATATTCACTATCTCATCCACCTAATTATACACTACAAAACAATGTCAGTCTCCCAAGTAAAACATCCCCTGTACTAACTCCAACATCTGTCAGCATGAACACTATTCTCTACCTTTTATGTCGAAAAAACTCCAAAAAAAAAAAAAAAAACCTATTAATGTTGCAATTATTACAGCTTTGTATAGTAGCTGTTCAAAGAAATCTATCTTGATTTGGATAATTATTTTATTTATCTTAAACACAAAGAGAAAAATCAAAAGTTTAGTTTACTTGAATTTGATTTAATTTGCATCTACTCAAAATCTATGGAGGGTTGAATCAATTCATTTACCTGCAATATAAAGGGCCCTTTGAGATCAACCATGTGTAGACTATGCACGTTCTCAGGGAGACAACAAGCGCCGCAAAAGTTCATATCCGCCTGCAGAAATTGTCCAAAACAGAGTTTTGCTTTAGTCGAATCGTTGAATCCCGAAAACCCTTGCATCGACCTCTCGAGACCTTGAATACACGATTCTAACCATTCTCTTCTTAGTCTTAAACCCATTCCTTGCAAAATGCTGCTAATTGGGCCGTCAGCACACGGATGATTACTAGTTGAACTTCTAGTGGCAGAGCTATGGTTAGGTTCACTGGAGACATTGCCTGCGCCAGCGCCGCCGACATTTCCATTTCCATCTCCGTCGATGTCGTCATCAGAAATGTTAAAAGGGACTGGTTGGAAAGTGTTGGGATTACGAGGAGTAGGGTTTGAAATGGAACTGGAGGAGTTGAGAGTTACGCCCCGGATATTGAGGTTCGATAGTGTCTCATCGTCTTCTTCCATATCTTCTACTACTTCTGCCGGAAGAGGTGAGTCTGCAACTTCATCGCCGTCGTCGGAAGAAGAGGAGACCACTCGGAGGAGCCTTCGCGGCATTTTGCTGTCCAATTAGCTTTTTTCCCTCCACTTTTTTGCTTGTGTGTTTTGAATTTGATGATATTGTTTGGATTTCTAGAGCTTCTATATAGGCCTTAAGTAGAATACATTCTTCAAAAAACAAAAATACAAATATTTTATATATTTAAAATGATTAAAATTGGAGTCTAAGTATGGGTAAAACCTAAATATTTTCACTCCACTACGGCGCCGCAAGTCCTTTTCTTCTTCTCTTTCTTTTCATCTGACTAAAGTTTTTCTCTTAGACAAAAAACTTTCAAACTTTTATTTTCTCCTTTTTTTTTTTTTTTTTTTTTTTTTTTTTTTTTTTTTTTTTTTTTTTTTTTTTTAACAATGCAGTTTTTTAAGAATTATTACATTTCACTTTCAAATGCAAGAGTTTATCTTGATTTTTAGAGATCAAGTTTTTAGAAGAATTAACATTTATATTCAATCTAAATTTGAGTCTTTTCTCATTTTTATCTTTTTCGTAAACTATCTTTGAAATTAATGATTTGCACAAAATTACATAGCTTATTGTTGAGAAAGAAAGAAGATAATTCAAACTCTCCTTGCAAATGATATCACTATTAGCAATCAAAATGTTGTAGACATATATATATATATATATAATAATTTTGTTGTTGCTATTTAATTTGTTTTCTTAGTTGTATTTGACTTGCCCTATTTTTTTAGATTGAAGAAAGGTTGTATGTTTCTCTATTATCAAGAATAATGTAAATGAGTAATGTTTTTTTTTTTATTAATAAATATTCACTTTTTTTAAAAAAAAAAAAAAAAAAAAACACTTAACGCAATAAAAAGCTATTCTCGCTTAAATAAATATAACTTAAAAATACAATTTATAATTAAAATTTATAAAATGTGACACAAATTTTACTATTAACTAACCTAAGACTTTACTGTAAAAAATGGAAGTCAATGGTACGTTTCAATTTTAAGGTTGAAATCAAAATCCAACCATATAGTGAATTCTTCTTTACACTGCTCATAAAATTTCTAATTTTATTTCATCGTGATATTATTAATTGTTTTTGCTAGGTAATGAACTCAAAATCAATTTAATTTGATGTCAGGAGACAAAATAGATTGAGGATAAATGTATTCTTTTATCCCACTCCAATCAAGCAATTTCTTGCTAACTGCTTCCGTGACAGGCATGCCCGGTTCATGAGGAATCAACAGCCAGCGACTTATCCATTCCGTCACCTCTGGACAAAATACTCTTACAGGAACCGTAGCACTCATCCATGACGGTACCACCAACTCCCTATCTCCCCGACACGCACTCTTTACGATTGCCCTTGCACATTTCTCAACCAGCTAACACGCATGGTTCAAAGGCTCGACTCGCCCTTGCACATTTCTCAACCAGCTAACACGCATGGTTCAAAGTTTCGACCGAGTCGAGCCTGACTCGGCTGAGTTGTCTCTAGATCGAACCTTTCCGATACAAAGAGACAAAAAAAAAATCGAAATGATACTAATTCAATCTGATTCGGTCTTAACTCGGGTTGACTCGATTATGACTCGACCGAGTCACTTACAAGAAGATCTGTCATGGAAGAAAATGAAGAAGAAGAAGAACTAGAAGAAGAAGAAAAAGAAGGGAAAAAAAAAAAGAAGGAGATAAAGGATGAGAGAGAAAAAGTACACGGAAATCTAAAAATAATATATATTATATAAATTTGTTTTGAAAATATTCTTTAGGTCTCGTCAAACACACTCACTAGCGCCTATACATATGTTATATGATTTAAAATGGATTATATTTAAGTTTTTTTAACATAATTTGTGTCGAATTCAAATTAGTTGGAACAATAACTTTAAACACAATAAATAAGAAAACTCACGTCTATTATGTCTTGATCAACTTCCAATTTGCCATCCTCTTTAAGGAATTTGCCTTTGGTCATTTCTGATTCAATCAACCCTGGGGTAACAATTGTGATTCCTATATCTGATCCGAGTTTCGTAGAAACTGACAACAGCAGCTTTACTTGCCTAGCATATGAAAATTACTAGATCAATTTTTATTCTGATATATATGTAGCAGACTAAAGAACAAGGTATATAAGGATTTTATATATATATATATATATATGTACTCAACAGTGTAGAAGCTCAATCTTGGTGCAGAAAACCAGCTAGCCGATGAAGCGATTGCTACGATTTTGCCATTGCTCCTTTTCAAGTGAGGAATTGCATAATATGTAACATAGACTGAACCCCAGAAGTTTATGTCCTATACACACAGTTAAAGAGAAAATTCTGTAATATAATTGGTAATTAAATTTATTCGCCTTTATCAACTTAAAGGTTTAGACAGAATGGTGAGCCACAATTTAATATACGATTGAGAGATTAGATTAAATTCACCCTACATGTGAAAAGTTTTATATGTAAGAATCGATGACAATTTAACGGTGTTGTAAAGACAATAAGATATATATATATATATATATGTTTTTGTTTTAGTAAATGTACGGCGACTTTAAATTAATTGAGCCCAAAACTGACTTCTGAACAAGAAAAGTTAACCAAAAACAAAAACACTCCAAAAACTGCAGCCTCATATATCCAAGAAAGCAATGATTACGTACCATTGCCGGCGAAAAAATGTTGAGATCAGTCAAATCTTCAAGCAAGCTGACCGGGGTGACGCCAGCACATGTAACTACATGATCTACTGCATTGATAAGAAAACTTCACAAGATGTTAATTTGACAAATATATATATATATATATATAAAACAGTATTATGTTATTGTCCACTTTAGGTCTAAAATTTCACAGTTTTTATTTTTGAACACCTCCTAAAAAGACTTCATACTTAAGTAGAATTCTTATATTCTAGTCAATTCTTGCATGATTTTCATTCAAATGTGGAACTACCCAACCCCAACAATAAAGGGATAAGGAGCTCTTGATTTTTTTTTCCCTTTAAAATCCCGATATCCAATAACTACTTTGAGCTCTAATTAATCTAGCTAGTTTGACTAATTTAAAATTAAATTATTTTTCCAAAAGGTTCCCAATACTTATTTTTCTACCCACATGATTCAAACTAATCTCATTTTTTTGACTCAAATTCATTTTTCTTGAGTCTTGTGAGTCTTTGCCCAAAATGAATCCGACTCAAACGCTATGAAGTAGTCGGGACTAATGTCACACCAGAATATAGTAAGGGAAATCTATGGAACAAAATCCAAAATTTATACTGAAGTAGGATGGCCCCAAATCCAAAATTTTAACTCTATTGATGGGTCATTTCATATCATTACCCACTCTAAAATTCTACATACACACACATATATATATATATATATATATATATAATATATATTACAACAAATCTATCATTCATAATTAACATTGTCTGAAACAAAAGAATTGCTTGTACTATAAAGTGGACAATAATAATCAACAAATAACACTATAAATTAAAACCAGTAATCGAACTCAAGACCTTTCATCCCATTAAATTGCCACCTAATATATAAGTAAATAAACATTTTGCAAATGAAAAAAGGGTTCAGAATAAACTCACACTGTCCAAAATGTTCGATGGCCGTTTCGATTAAACTCTTACAGTTTTCTAGATTAGAAACATCAGCATAGAGTGGCAAGACATCAGGAGATCCAAGTTCACGGGCAATCTCAGCAACTTCTCTCAAGCTGTTTTTCCTTCTTGCTGCAAGTACTAAATACGATCCTCTCCTTGCATATTCATAAGCCAAGTGCTTCGTGCATAATATATATATATTCCATATCCATACAAAAAAGAAAGAAACTCAGACAAAAATATTAATTGCTTCAGAAAATTTGCATGTTTTATTATTATATTAATTAAACTGACCAATATAATTTTCCATATAAATATGTATAAAATAAGAGAAGACGTACGGCCGATTGGAGGTACGTACCTCACCAATTCCAGAAGATGCACCGGTGATCAACACGACTTTTCCGGCAACATTTTCACTGAACATTGAACGGATTAAGTAACGAACACACTTGAAAATGAAATAAATTGGCATGAAATGGAAAAGTGCAGTCATTGCCATGCGATCTGCAAATCTGTTCAAGAAACCGTGAATTAAATCTATAATCAAATCCATCTTCCTCTGAAGTTAATTTATTAGTTTTTCTTCCTTCCTTCCTTCGAGAATCGAGATCGTGCGTTTATAGCTGGGGCTTGGAAGAGGAAATTAACCACCAAGATACATACATACATATATATATATTATTACTTTAAATTTGTTGTTAATTTGGCAGACGTACGTAAGGAAAGAAAATATCGTTAATTATTGCATGAAATGGAATCGACGCGTGTACTTTGAGTGGCGCAATCCTGTCTACAAACTTTTATAATGATATATATTGAGAAGTGCCGAAGTGACTTACATGCTACCTAGGAGTTCGAGAAGACAAGTATATACAATTTTCATTGAATTCGTATATTTTTAAATAAGAAGATAATAAAATAGAATTCAATCAATAACATGAACCTTCATGAATTCTATAAAAATGAAATATATTTTAAAAGAAAATTTTCATTTATATTTTTGTACAAATATATATATATATATATATATAAAACATGTATTTTTAAACAATAAACAATTAGTTAATAAAGAAATATATATATGCGTGCATAAAATTGTATATCAGCATATGTTCATTCAAATTTTCCATGCAATATTCCTTGTTTTGGCCGAAGTAATAATACTTTGTTAATGTTAGGCAAAATTTACAAGATATGAGGCTTTTATTAAAATATTAATTTTAAAATTTTATCAATAATAATTTTTTCAATAACATTGTATAGATGTTTTAATATTTAATATTTAATAAATAAAATAGGTAATCTATGTACTTTATATTGTGTTATATATTGTTTTAAATAAAATTTAATTAATTTTAATTGTAATTCATGTAGAAAAAAATAATACTTTAATATAATTTAACATTTATAATGAATTATTAAATTTTTGTTAAGATTTTTTTTCTTACAAAAATAAATTAAGGTAATTAATTATAGATGATTATATTTAATCTTTAAAAATTTTAATAGTTATTAAAATTTTAAATAATATTAGATAATTTTATTATATTTTAAGAAATTTTCAATAATTTTATTAAATTAAATATATATGATGTATGTAATATATTTTACTACTTTTGATTTCTAATTTACTAAATAAATAAATAAATAAATGAATATATAATGAAACTATATAAATGATCATCAATAATAAGGAAATGTAAATCTAAATATGTACCCAAACAAAATTAAGCTTATTCCTCATTATAAAATAAATTTAGTTTATTGCAAAACGAAACCATAAGCATTATTTAGTGTCATTAAAAAATAAAATGCATACTAATATAATTGGAACTTAATTATCTATGCATATTTAATTGTTATATTTTCAATTGTAAGCCACCTCCATTTTCACAACATACAGTTTTCATTTTTCTTTTACTTTGTATAATTTCTTAATTTCAACCTAATTTATTTCATTTATAATATTTATTTATTTTTATATTCAAATTAAAATTAAGACTCACAAAAACATATTTCTTTTGTGCATAACTTTTATATATTTCAAATTCTAAAGTCACATGATTAGATTCATAAATGTAATAGTTATAAAAAAAAAAATAAATTATTCATTGCTTATATTTTTTAGAAATTGACAGAAAAGTCTAACAATTCAACTATTGAAAAAGAAAAATTTTAATTTATGTAAAAATTTAATTTTAATCTCTCTAATTGTATTTAGTAAAACTTACAAACACTTTATTAAAATATTTGAGATGTATCTACACTTTTTTGTTCGTATAAATTATATATAAATTTTAGCTCAAAATATAAAATAAATATAAAGAAAAATAAAGTCAAATTAATAATTCATAAATTTGATGTAAACCGTATAAATACTTTAAAAAAGTATTCACATTGTAATTCTATGAATTGGTAATAGAACTATAATTTAAATAAATGCAATTTTTTAAGCAACAACTTCCCCATTGTTTATTTATTTTTCAACTGAATCGAAATGAATAGTAGAAAAATATAATTGTTGCTACATTCATACACTTAGCTAAAAATCTTGATAATTGTTATGACTTAAATTATTTTAATTGTACTTACTTTTTGATATATTTAACATTGTGAAATAATATTAAATTAGTGGATAGTCTATAGAAAGAGACTCTTAATCAATTTGAGAAAAATTATTAAAATTCATATCTTCATTGAAGAATTATAACAACACGTAAATGCCATACAAAGTTTTTGAAATCATTTTTATTATGATAAGACAATATTCTTTCAAATTACTTTTTTTTTTTTTATTTTTGATGACTCGATATCTTCATCGACTAATACGGGAGGGATCTATGGGAAGAGACTTCCAAAATTACAACATTTAGTTGAAATTGTGGCATAAAGTCTTCTATAATATATGTCGAACTCATGTCTCTCATTTGCCAAGTCAAGTGAGACATCTAAGTAAAAGAACTCAAACTAACGGGGCTATTACTTTTTCACTTTCTTTTTTATTTTTATCAATAATTAAGTAGATTTAGTTCAAAATTTTATAAACAAGTTTGGTACTAATTTTTTTTTTTGTTTGAATAAAAGTATTGAAAAAAAAGTTCAAAGGAATAATAATTTAAAAAAACATGAAATTTAAATTTTTATATACTTATCTTATAAAAAATGAAGCACATAATTATCAAAAAAAAAAAAATGTATTTAAATAAGAGCTTAATTCAAATTTAATACTCTTTTAACTTCTCATAGGAAAATAAAGTATATTTTATTTTATATTCCTCGAAATATATGCAAGTAAGTGTTTTAGAAGATATTACTCGAACGTAACTCAATCGGTAAAGCTCTCGTGCCGGTGCGAAATACACTATCTCTCACATTTTCATCTTATTTTTAGTTCTTATTTTTTTAAAACAATTTATACTCTCATCATAAATAAATTTACCTTTTATGTCAAAAAGGTGTAACTCAATTGATAACAACCTCACTTATGACATAAAAGTAATGAATTCGAGACACACTAGATGTTCGGATTTCTCGAAAAAAAAAAATTTACCTACATTTTTGTAATATATATATTTTGTTGCTTTTGCTTTTCCCTTTCCCTCCATTTTCCATTTCTTTTCTAGATATAATTTTAAACCAAAATTTCCTATTGATTAAGTTTCCTTTTTGTCATAGCTTTAGTTTGTATTTGGAGTCACTCTTCTTGACCAACTACTTTTTCCAATTATAATTTATTTTTAACTCTTATATGATATTAATAAAAAAAATTTAAATTTAAAATCTCATTTAATATTTACAAATCACTTACTAGTTGTGTGAAATTAAAGATTTAAATATATATAGGGTAAACTATTTGAGTAACACATGAACTTTTCAGGAATCTAAGTTTTGCAATTAAATTTTTGTTCGTTTAACTTTTGTACTTCATCTATTAAAATATACAGATCTTGCCTTTCTGTTTAAAAATTTCGTTAAACATTTTTTCCATTTAACTTGTAGATGTATTTTTGTACTTTTATATGTTAAAAATTTATTAAAAAAAACTCATTTTCCCTCTCTCCCTGCCTCCCTCTCTCATAGATTCAGTGGTTGGTTGATTCTTCATTTGTCCTCTTCTTCAGTATTTATTTTTTTTAAAAATCATAATTGAGTTACGCCTTCTTGACCATATAAAATAGTTATTTATATTTAATTTTTAAAAAATTTCAGTAGTTAATAAATTTTTTAAATAATCTTAGATATAATTTTATTATATTTTTGATAATTTTAAGATAAACTTTTTAAAATAATAAATTAAATATATGAAATATGGAAGTGTAAACACAAATTTCTTTGACCCAGAAAAAAAAAACACAAATTTTTTTTATCCGTTAATTCAATCTGTGTACCGATCCAATTTGATTTGATCTCTTCGGAGCCTTAAGACTTGATCTCAATCTATCTGTATTTAATCTCGAACATAGAAGTTTAGTATTTTGTAAAATATTTCTGTGTTTTTCTTGAAGGTCCATACTCATCCTATTTATAAATGGAGGATGATGAAGAATGACTCATTGGTAGCCACGTGTCAGCATATAATTCGTTAGATAATAATTTTTTTTTAAGGAAGTCAGATAATAATTAATGAGATGGATTTTTATTAACTCCCAAAAATTTTAATTATATATTTATAATTTATAAATAAAATTTTATTAAATACCATAAGTATATTTAACTTACTTTTGAGTCTCATTTACTAAATAAATAATTCAAAATATGATGAAAACATATAAAATGGTAATCATATAAAAAAGAAATGTAAATTTAAATACCAATGGAAACAATAGTGAACTTATTTGTGATTATAAAATAAATTTAGTTTATGGAAACCATAAGTATTATTTGGTGTCATTAATAAACAAAAATATATGTTATTATCAATACTGATGAGTAAATTTAACATTAATTACGGTTTTATCTAAAAAAATATCAAAAATTTATTAATTTTTTCTTAATTTTTTTTTCACTCTATGACTTTTATATATTTCAAATTAAAGTGACAGTAATTAGATCATAAATGTAATATTTTTAAGAACTAAACATTCACTGTTTGCATTTTTTTAAAAAAAAAAGTTGACGAAAGAGTCCAACAACTCAATTACAGAAAAAAATTAAATTTCATATATATATATATATATAGTAAATGAATATAATTTACAAATTTAGACATTTTTCTTTGGATAAATTACATTTATATTTTGGCTCAAAATAAAAATAAAGATTAAAAAATTCATGTCTAGCATTTATTATTTATATTTGTATGTATATATGTATATAAGTTATACATATTCCATTCCTATAAATATGTGATTTATTTATATATTTATATATATATATATATATATATATATATATATATATATTTTCGGACATCATATTATACTATTTTGATTCCTCTAATTCTAGTCTTATTAATTTATTTGGTATCCATGAAAAACTACCTTTGAACGACTTGGCTCGTGCGGCTTACATTTGCAAGATCTGGAACTCTATTGCCTCTGATAGGGAAATTCAGATTAGGGTTTTTAATTCACCTTAGAAACTCAAGGATGTTGCTGTGAATATCCTTCTTCTGGTTTTTAATTCAGATTAGGGTTTTTTTGTGAAAAATGTATATGTAGCATTTGTTGTATATTCATATTTTTCTCGCTCCCAACTTTATCTCCACTTCTAAAATTAAGTAAAAATTGAACTTTTTAAACCCGTAACATGGGAGAGTTGGTAAGCGCACTCCTAATGATTCTCGGGGCGGATGGTCAAGGTTTCGAATTCTCTGGGGTGGTTAGTACCATGTTAAAAAGTTCCGGATTAGGCCTTCACCCTCGAGTAAGAGTTGTACTCTGCGAGTGCACCCTAGATCGAATCCGGATTAGTCGACCCGTGTAGGTTCGGATACTGGATGCTTAAAAAAAAAATGAACTTTTTTTTCTTTTTTTAATGGATTAAGAATAAAAATATACAAAAATAAATAAATAAATAACAAAATAACATAATTTATAAGGTACCAAAATATATACTTTATTTCATTATATATGTGTATATAAATATTATATACTTCTTTCTTTGCCTCCTAATCTATCTTACATGAAATTAAACTTAGTATATTTAATAATCATACATAAACTAAATTTATAGCAATCTTATTTATAAATATAAAAATGAATATGAATCATGTTTGATTAAAAAATAAAAATAAAAATAAAATAAAAAACTTGAGATCTAAATTTATATATATTTACCTGACAAAAAAATCTAGCACATTTAGTACTTAGATAAATAAGAGTTTAAATTAAAATTTAATATTATTTAAAAAATCTTATTAATGGAAGCTGTATATTTTATCATATATTACTATATGTATTTAGTTATTAAAATTATAAAACATGGGGATGTAGCTCAAATGGTAGAGCGCTCGCTTTGCATGCGAGAGGCACGGGGTTCGATCCCCCGCATCTCCAATAAATAATTTTTCTTTTCTTTTCTTCTTCAGATATAATTTATCTTTTGATTGATTTTTTTTTTGCAAATTGGCAAAAATAGTCTCGAAATTATAGACGTTTGCTGACATTGATTTCCAATTTTTTTTTCTTTTGTGAAATTAGTCTTCGAATTATAAAAAATTGTGATATTGGTCCTTTTATTAAAAATTATTTATTATATATATATATATATATAATTAAGAAAGAGGGAGAAGGAAGAGGGAGAGAGAAGAGGACAATTAGGAGAAAATGTTTGCTGAGTTGACTTGAGGATTAACAATGGTAGGAAACACATGGAGGCGTCCTTCAAAGAAAAGAAAAAATTTAACTTCTTCTTCAACTTTAAAAACTTTAAAAGATGATGGAATGTTAAGATCGAATCAATACCAAAAAAATTTTAAATAAGCTAATTTTATTATTATTATTAATTTATTCCATTAATAAAGAGTAAAGATGGAAACTTTAACCAAAATGAAAAATTTGAAATGCTATATTGGAAACCGTCCATGGGTTCCTTCTTTTCCTTTGCTAGCTACCCCTGGAGATCGTTTTGTTTTTTTCTTTTTCTTTTTCGTTCTTTCTTGTATGTATGCAAATATATTAAATATATCAAAATATTGTTTGAATGTATATATATATATATATATATATATATTATTAAGCATATGTAATAACATAAATATCTTTGGATTTTTTTTATATTTAATAAAACTACAAATGTTACAATTTTTTTTTATAATTTAGAACCAATTCCAAAAAAAATAAAATTTAAAGACCAATATTATCAAACGCAATTTGCCCTTTTTCCTTCCTTCATTTTCCTTTCCTTCTCCAGATATAATTTTCAAACGAAATAATTTTTATGCAAGTTTTAGATTAACTTATAAAATAATCTCACTTGTACATAAATTGGTTATGAGTACACTCATAATTTCAGGAAAACCTTAAAATTTAATTATTATTATTATATATACATATATTTGTCAAAATAGGGAGTGATTTTTCTTAGAGAAGAAAATCAGTATATATATTATTACACTTAGAGCACCCGGTGTCCCCACCTTATTCCTTATTCAAGTGAGACTAATCTGAATTCGGTCAGCGGAGCGCTCGTAGAGTTCAAGAGAATGAAGACCTGACCCATAATTTTTTAACATGACACTAATCACCCTAAAGAATTCGAAACCTCGATCATCCACCTAGAAGAAAAATTAAGAGTTCGCACATCAACTTTCTCAAACTACTAGATTACATTAGGCTACTTTGCTCAAACGTGCCAGGACGTCCCAAAAAAGAAAAAGAAATCGCTAATTAGATTAATTAACATTTTTATCATTTACAAATTTATTATAAATAAAAAGAAAATACTTTATATATAATATTTATAAATATACATACTTAAAACGTAAAAAAAAAATCTCTAAAACTTATTTATCCAAAAATAAAATAAAACACAAAACCACCAATGTACTCAATCAATCTAAGTTCTCCATCCTCATTGCCAAAACATGAACTTAGATCTGTACTTATTCCTTCAGACAATCAAAGTTTTTTTCTTCAAGTTAGGAGGAAACATCATTCACAGCACAAAAAACATAACTACATACAATTATATTACACAAAATATTTTCCACTACAATAAGATAACTACCAGCATAAAACCCAAGCAACCACGTGCCACAATACTTATTTGTCATGCTATATGTATATATTATTCACTCTTTGGGGCAGCAGAATGGATGCTTTCTGGATAAAGAAGTCTTTTAGCACCAGTATAATCAACCAACTTCTTGCTCAGTGTATCCGTCGGCGAAGTTCCACCGAAACTAGTTATGTAAAGTAACCTGTATAACCATTCAAGAACTTCGGGACAGAACACCTTCCAGAAATACGTTACCCTAAACCATGCTGGTTCTGTCACGTATCGATCACCTCGGCATGCTCCGTTCACGATCGCCTTTGCTGCACTTTCTACCCTTGCCACTGGTATTAAGCTGACTTGAACCTGGAATTAATTTCATTGCATGTAATAAATAGTATCGCAAACATTTGATCAACTTATAACCAAAATAGGAGATTATGGCAGCTGCTAGATAGAGTTGTAAATATTATCCAATTCTTTTTGAGTGTGCAATTCTATCTCCTTAGAATTTAAGAAATGACATGTATAAGCATCCTAGCTTGTTACCAGGCAATATATATGTAATATGTGTGTGTGTGTCTATATATATGAAGGGCCGGGGATCGAGTTGGGAAGAAAAGAACTCACATCCCTCATATCTTCGTCAATTTCCTCGATTCCAGCTTTTCCAGTGAATTTGCCTTGTGTAAGTTCAGATTCTATGTACCCTGGGGTTACCAGTGTAACACCTATGTCTGAACCAAATTCAATCCTCAATGTCTCAAAAAATTGAGTAATAGCTGCCTTGCTAGCCTGCTCGGTAAATATGTGATCAAAACAAAACAAAACAAATAATTTCAGTACATGATTAAAACACAATATTATATATATATATATATCCGGATAGGAAATACTAGAAATTAATTAATATTAATATTTAAGAGAGTTGAGAGACGTTGTAAAAACTCATTCTGGGTGCAGGCAGCCAAGATGCAGCTGAAGATAACACAATCACACGACCTCGGCTGTTTCTAAGATACGGAGCACAAAACCTCGTCATATAAGCTGTACCCCAGAAATTCACATCCTGCATATGTACAATTTTTCATTAACAAAATTTTCTTTCGATCAAAAACTAAAATATCTTTTATATATTAAGGGGCAAAAAAAAAAACTCAGAAGAAAAATCATCGTTATCCCCAATGCGCCAAATTAAAAAATTAAAATTAAAATAGAGGGATCCTGATTGGTATTATTTATATTGAGAAGATAAACAAAATACTGAGCTGATGATCACCACTATATAAATATATACATATATATGTATATATGAGACCTTACCATTATAGTTCTGAGCTCACTGATATTTTCAACATCTTCAAGCATTGAAAATGACATCAATCCAGCATTATTTACCAGATGATCCACTGCATATAAGTTAAAAATAAATAAATAAACATATATATATATAAAGTAGTTCACAAACAAAACTTCTTGTTCGAGCTCACTTATGTTTGATGACGAAACTCAAAACATTTTTCTAAGTTGGCATGGTCCAACAAATTATAATATTTATAAAATTCAAACAAAACACCAAGTTCAAAACATCAATCAAACTAGTTTGAAATTCGAAAATTAATCAAGTTCTCTGTGTATATATATATTATGGGAGGGAAACGAAGTAATTATATTTTATATATATGTATATATAGTTAATAGATTAGGTATACGTACATCGACCAAAATGAGTCATTGTATGATCAACAATTTTTCTGCAGTCATCCGGATTTGATACGTCGGCACGAACAACTACGACATCAGGCGATCCCAATTCAAGAGCTCTGTCAGCTACTTCTTGTAGACTCCTTTCTCTCCTTGCAGCCAGAACCAAACATGCCCCTCTTTTTGCATACTCGTATGCAAGATGCTTAATACAGTTAATTTAGTAACCAAAATTAGTTATATATATATATATAAGAGAGAGAGAGAGAGAGTAAAATTAAAGTAAGGCTCTCCACGATACTAAATTATTACCTCGCCGATGCCGGAGGAAGCACCGGTAATGATAACAACTTTACCAGCAACATCTTCGGTGAAAACAGAGCTCAATACAGAAATGAAGAACTTAAAAAACTGAAAAGGTGGCAAGAAAAGTAACAGAGTGAAGAAAGTGAAAGGAGGAGCAACCAGATTCAGAAACTTGTGAATTAAATCCGTAACAGTCATCATCTTTTAAATATATATATATATATATATATTTATTGTCCGTACAACGATGGATGAACTGAAGAACAATTAATAAGGGAAGAAAGAAAAATGTGTTTCGATTATAATTTAAAGATTTAAATGGAAAGTTGATATATGCGTATGTATATCCGTGAAACTTTAAAATTAATATGCATGGAAGGAAGTATTGCTGGCAAAAATGCATGCAATCAATTCAACACGTGTCTTGTTCAGTCGGTGGTGACGTCACTTTCTTGTTTATCATCTTTCACCGGATTCTCTTAGCGACTAATACATCTCAAAAATCTTATAATTTTTTTTTTGAAAAATATTATTTAATCTATTAAGTTATTATTTTTCCAGCTGTCAAACAATCAATAATGGAAATTATTTTTTAAATTTTACACTACATTTTTTGTTCAAAGAGAAAATATTAAATTATTTTTATTATTATTTTATTATAAGATTGATAAAGCATTTAGAATGTATTTTTAAGAAGAGTACGAAAGGTTAAATTGGATGAAATTTTCAAATAAAAAAAAAGGATAATATAAAACAAATATAGTATTAAAAATTAAATATTTATAGATTTAATTAAAAGACCAAATAAAACTATAAGATGGAATCAGAATTTTTCCTTTCGTGTAGAGCATTAGTTAAATTAGACAATCACTACAAGAAAATTAAGATTTTACCACCATCATATTGCAAAATGACATTTGCAACGAATTTGCAAGTGGAATGAAAGTCACTAAAACATAGTTCTTATCACTAAATCAGATAACAATAAAAGTCTTAAATAACATTTCAAGTAAAAATACATTAAAATCTGATTAATAGAACATTCTAAAAACATTGTAATAACATCAAGTAAGCGGCAATAATGCTGCAGAAGAGCCCGGAGGTGTAGGTGATGGATCATGATCATCATGAGTGTTAGGAGATGAATGTTCATCAAGTGCAATAAGATTATTACCTTCATCATCAACATCTACAACAATAGATGGAATTGGTGGTCCAGATAATCCAAGATGCTGCACAACCTTTTGTAGATAACTGCAAATTTGTAGATATACCTCATCCATCTTCTTACATTTCTTTTCCAATTCAATTATTCTGTGTAGATATACCTCATCCATCTTCTTACATTTCTTTTCCAATTCAATTATTCTGTTTTGAAGGTCTACTATCTCAGAAGTAGAGGACTTTGACTCATTTAATCGGGACCTTTTTTTAACAGATTCTAATCCTAAGTCAAAAACTCGACCCTTTTTAGAATCACCACATGCATCAACAAATAATTGTTTATCTTTAGGAATGGCAGGACTTTCTATAGAGGTCGAAGATGAAGAAGCTTGCTCTTTTGGTTGAGTATTCAACAGAAACTTTTCACCGTGAGATGTCCATTCATAATAATTAGCGACAAATCCCTTCTTGTACAAGTGAACAAGCACCATATCTGGAGATTCAAATCTCATGTTCTTACACTTTACACAAGGACATCTAATTTTACCGGATATTGAATTAGACACAGCAAAAGCGATGAAAGCTTTAGCTCCTCTTTCGAATTCAATAGTAATTCCCCTCACTCCAGCAACATATCTTCTATACATCCAACTACGATCCTCCATTTATAATTATTTGTTTCTAAAAATATCACAATAAATAATATTTAAAGATTAAAAATTTATCAAAAAATCAATATCATGTCTATACATACCTTTCAAACATCTAATTCCACCCCCCCCCCAAAAAAAAAAAAACCAAGAAAACCAAGACAATAATGTCAATTTAGTGGCAATAAGTGTGTGAGAGTCACCAATTACAATATTTTCATTGACCAATGCAAAGGGATTCCAAAAAAAAAAAAAAAAGATTAAATAGCTATTGTAAGAAGCAAATCAACCCCCAGCTACACAGGAAAAGAAAGAAGGCGACTTGTCAACCACATAAAAACAGAAAAGATCGACAAAGCTAAAAAGCAGAGCCTCTAACTGCAGAGAAATCCAAGCATACAAACAATGAAATAATCAATATCCTATAAAAAGATTAATAACCCCAATTTTTCTAAATGTCTCTGTATGAATAAAGCAATTCCAGTAGAAGAAATGCAACTTAATCTAGCATAACAAAACAAAACAAAACAAAACAAAACTATGTTCCAATTTCAGTTGACCAAGCTTCAATTTTTCCTAACAAATTGCAGTACCATCAAAACTAAAAGGTTTCAATTGCAATTTTCTCGTCCATACAACAACTTTTTCCTTTATCAATCTAGTACGAAATGGACCTCATCTGATAATAATTGTTGTTATATTACTCCAGAGACTTTCAAGAAAACTGAATGGTGACATCCAGAAAAAAAGACCCATTCTTCTTCCCAAAAATTATGTCAATAAACGATACACAGAGATCAATAAGACACACACACACACATATATATATATATATATATATATAGAGACACACATCTCTATATAACAAATGGAGTGGCCAGTAAAAAAGATTTATATAGTTCTCTAACCGGGAAAAAACCCACAAATGAAAAGCATTATACCTCAGATTCAAAGATTGTTCTATTTGCCGATTGCTGAAGACGCTTACTTCACACTGTCAAAGGTAATAAACAGAGAAGTGGCTATACAGACGGTAGGCGGTGACGGCGGCAGCGGTGGTGGCGGAAGCCGAGCTGTGGGGTTTGGGTTTGGGTTTGGGTTTGGGTGTGAGGGGTTTAGGGTTAGCATTCACCATTTATGCACTGTTTGGTTTTGGGACTTTGGACCTTTAAGGTGAAAATTTTTAAGAATAATTGTCTGAGTGACTAAAAATTAGTTTTTTTTTTTTCATATGACTAAAAAAATATTTTTTATATATTATTATCTTATATCTGTTAAATATTATTCTTAGATAAAACATAGTTTAATTTATATATATATAGTTAATTTTTAAAAAAAAAAAAAAATTGAGTCATTTTTGTATATTTCTCAATTTGTTTGTTTTGATACTTAGGAAGATAGAAGGAATAGCTTAGTCCCTTTTCCCTTTTTCATATTTTTTTTATTATTTTACTGAGATGTCTTTTACCTATTTACTGTAGTGAATTTTTCTTTATTTTGGTAATAATTCTAGATTTGTCATAATGACACATGCAATTTAATGTATCAAATGATTAACATGTATGTCGTGTACTCGTAACTACAATCTAATTGGTATTATTTCCTTAATTGAAATATAATATATATTTTAGGGTAAAATATTCCTCAAAATCTAAGTTTGCATTGAACTAAATTGGGTAAGGAAGATGGAGAAGATGGACAAAATCAAATTGGGAAAGCAAAAGGGCTTAAAAAAAAAAACACTCAAATCAAAATATAATCAACTTTACGTGATTGTTAGATCTTCATACTAGCACTAATAGTGTAGATCAAGAGACTTAATGTACATATATAAGAACAATACTGAAATTTCAGAGCAGAAATCACCTTAAACAAACCTTTGTCATCTCCTGGTATGATGATCAGCTCCACTAAGTCAACTAGCTTATTCACATCTGCATTGCAAATAAACACATCCTTTTGGCATAATCAAACAACATCATAATAAGTAAAAGAATAAAAACAAATAGATGCATAAGTTCTCTAATGATTCTTCTCGCAACTTCCCATAGCATTTTCCTAAAGCAGTCATAGTCTACTTTCTTATATATTCTAGAGTAAGATATGAGTAAAATAAGCATAATTGGTACTAATAGCATAAATGAACATGCACATTAATAAGAATTCTCAAGATAAGCTATCTGCAATCCAGTTTTAATATGATTTCAATACTAGAACCACCTAAAAACACCATAAATAACCAGAAAGAACTTATCTTATTAGAGACACAATTCAAAACTAAGAGAAGGGCATCAATATATAATTAGTGTACTTTCTTCTTTAAAACAAAGAAGCAATTGGAAACACTTCCAGCCAAAAGCATATAAAGATAATGAAGTAATTACCAAGTACCCCATTGATAAAGCTAAGACACCAGCAAAATTTATGATGATAGAGACATTACACAATTTAAAATCATTCCTACCCGTGTTAGTTATTTTACAAGATGTTACATAGGGATGAAAACTAATCGGGGCCAAATAGTTCTTTTTTATTAGACAAAAGAGAAGAAAATGTCTATACATCATTGGAGAGAACCAATGACAATAGTTCTCTTCTTCAAAACTGTCCTCCTAACAGATAGCTAAAAAACTTTGACATCAAATTCTTCTCCAAGTATCAGTGCGTGACCTCTTTGAAGCTCCAACTTCTATTTGCTCACCACTCGATCGTATCTTATTAAGCTTCTCCCTAACCAATTGAAGTGTCTGATTCATAGATTGTGATGAGAAATAATTTGTATCAGTAGAAACAGGTGCTAGTGGAGTTTCTTCTACATTGCCACTAGCATTTTCTACTGCATGGGACTTGCAATTGAAATTTGACTGCTCAATAGGCTCATCTTCTGCTACCTCTTGGTTGAAGTTTGTGGCACCTTTGGATCTTCTTGGGTTCAAGCGTGCAATGACTTCTTTTCTCCTCCACTCTAATTTTTCTGTTGTGTCTGACAAACTTTCGTATTGAGGAGCATAAGAAACCTGCAGCATGTTCCCCAAAAAGACAAAATTGTCCAGCTTTCTCTTGGCAAATCTAGAATTGTTAACTTGACAAAACTTAATCCAGTAAACATCTGTAAATGGTTCACAATCCTCAGCATCCATTGGCTTACATTCTTCAACTCTTCCATAAGTAGAAAATAATCTCAACAGCTCATCACCGCAACCCAATGCTGGTACATTCCTCACAATTAAGTATTTGGATTCATCAGAGACTGTATAGATCTGAACCGCAGCAGGCTCATCCTTGTAACGAGGCATAACCTTTAACTTCAAGACCCAATTTGGGGTGAAGAAAATAAAAGCTGCTATATTGGGATTCAGGGGGGATTTGAAGAAAAATTGATAACTAAGACTGACAAGGGCAACAACGGCTGCAACAGCCCAAAATGCATTCAAGACCAAGATAACACCTGGTGAGGACCACGGCAGGCACAAAGGAGCAAGTGGCAGTGGTAAACTGAGACAAGTGGACAAGAAAATATTTCTTATTGATTCTCACAAAACAAGAAAAAACTGGAATCTACATTTCATTCCTCTACCTCCAAAAGATGATGTAAACAAAAAACACTTTTGAATAGAAATTTGAACTGAAATGGCTGCCATATATACAAAGAGAAAAGACTTTGAAAGAATATGCACAAGAAAGACTTCTTACCTCAATACAAGAAATTTTTTTTTTTTTTAAAAAGAAAAAAAAGAAAAACAAGAGGGAGAGAGATATTGAAATATTAAAACTCATTCTATTGAACTAAAGTCACAAGTGAATAGTTGAAAATTTTATATGGGGAAATATCTAACGTTATGGCATATCATTGAAAAAATTCATCATAAAAACTTTGAGAATTTCATGCAAGACCTTCCTTAAAGATCATTTGTTCATGTAAATAAAAATTTTCACAGAAACATACACTATAAAGCAAATTTACATACCTAAATTGAAATAGGAAAACAATAGATAATGTATTCACCCAAATTTTCACAAAAATGTGGATTTATTAAATGTAACTCATGATGTTCAAATTTTTAAGAGAAATCAAGTCACAATTCTCCAAAACATGTCTATAGGATTGAAGCATTGAAACTTATTATATTTCTTTTTTTTTTTTTCCCTCCTTGACCAATGCAAAGGGATTCCAACAAAAAAAAAAAAAAGATTAAATAGCTATTGTAAGAAGCAAATCAACCACATAAAAGAACCCCCAGCTACACAGGAAAAGAAAGAAGGCGACTTGTCAACCACATAAAAACAGAAAAGATCGACAAAGCTATAAAGCAGAGCCTCTAACTGCAGAGAAATCCAAGCATACAAACAATGAAATAATCAATATCCTATAAAAGTATCAATAATAAGATTAATAACCCCAATTTTTCTAAATGTCTCTGTATGAGTAAAGCAATTCCAGCAGAAGAAATGCAACTTAATTTAGCACAACAAAACAAAACAAAACTATGTTCTAATTTCAGTTGACAAAGCTTCATTTTTCCTAACAAATTGCAGTACCATCAAAGCTAAAAGGAATCAATTGCAATTTTCTCGTCCATACAAAAACTTTTTCCTTGATCAATCTAGTACGAAATGAACCGAATCTGATAATTATTGTTATTATATTACTCCAGACACTTTAGAGAAAACTTAATGGTGACATCCAGAAAAAACCCATTCTTGTTCCCAAAATTTATGTCAATAAACGATACACAGAGATTCAACAAAACATACAAATATATATATATAGACACACCTCTCTATAAAACCAATGGAGTGGCTAGTAAAACAGATATATATACAGTCCTCTAATCGAAAAAAAAAACAATGAAAAGGATTATACCTCAGATTCAAAGATTGTTCTATTTGCCGATTACTGAAGACGCTTACTTCATTCACACTGTCAAAGGTAATAAACAGAGCAGTGGCTATACAGGCGGTTGGCGGTGGCGGAAGCCGAGCTGTGGGGTTTGGGTTTGAGGGGTTTAGGGTTAGCATTCACCATTTATGCACTGTTTGGATTTGGGACTTTGGACCTTTAAGGTGAAAATTTTTAAGAATAATTGTATGAGTGACTAAAAATTTTTTTTTTTTTTTTTATATTATTATCTTATATCTGTTAAATATTATTCTTAGATAAAACATAGTTTAATTTTCCAAAAAAAAAAAATTGAGACATTTTTGTCTATTTCTAGAACTCAAAGGTTTTGTTTATTTTGATAGTTAGGAAGATAGAAGGAAGTTAGATCACTGAGCGTGTGTGCATGCATGAATAGCTAATCCTTTTTTTTTTTTTTTACTATGGTAATAATTCTAGATTTGTCTGCGATTAAATGTATCAAATGATTAACATGTATGTACGTCATGGACTCCTAATTACAATTCAATTAGTGTTATTATCTTAATTAAAATAATATATATTTTTAATAATTTTTTTTTTTTTTATGTTTTTATTTGTCGAAGTGTGAACAATTAGGTCATATTTAAATTCGGATCTTTAAAATTGGCACCTCTCTCTTCACACTTCTTCTTTGATCAAAGCATGGCACTTTATCAGTCTAATTTTGACCATCTAAAAAAGTCTACAAACCCCAATTTTTTCCCCAAAAATTAGGGAGGTAGGGAAGAAAGAAGGAAAAGTAGATAAGAGAGATGTTGAGGATATAAAGAAAGAATTGGAGGAAAGTAATGGCGGTGAGAGAAGGATAAAGAGAGACGGGTGAAAAAATATAGTCTAATTAATTTAATTTTATTTATTTAAAAGTTTTGTTTAATTGTCAAATAAAAGTTAGATATATATCAAATACAATTTTATTTTATAATTTTAAATAAATATTATAATTTTGAGAGTCTCTTTCCATTAATAAGTCTTAAATTAATTAAATTAAAAAAAAAAAAAAAAAAGTGCAAGGGAAGAGAGAATGGATGAAAGGAAAAGAAAAAAAAAAATAAAAAAAAAAGACACACATAGCACATTACTAACATATTGTAAATTTTTGTTGAGATCATAAATACTTTTGAAAAATGGACCATAGTTTCAATAGTGTCGGCAAAGATAAAAGAAGAACAAGGGGATTAATTTTTAGTATTTGGTTAGTATCAATGAGAAAGAAAAATATGCAAAAGGAAGGAAATTAAGTGACAAATGTTCAATCACTTTCACTATTATTCATTGTAATATGATTTCCTTCAATTATTTAATTCCAATTCTTAGAAACTTTGAAATTAATTGTCCACCAAATATTAACCTAATTCCATTCCTAATATTATTTTAATTTAAGTAGTATTAAAATTATTATTTTGAAAAAAAAAAAATGTAAATCACAGAGAAGTAACAAAGATTCCCATATATACACAAAGGTAATTAGTACAGAGTTAGAAACAAGCTTTCACCACCACATATACATCTCAGTAATAACAATAATGAGATATTTTTAAAAAAAAAAATTTTAACAACAAAGCGAAAAAGAAAACGTTATAAAGATTAGAAAAGAAAACAGGCGAAGAAAAAGCAAAAAAGAGGCTTCTATGGTTTAGTAATATCTTCTTTTTCTTCTCCTCTTCAATAAGCTTCGTGTTCACCCTGCAAATCCAAATTAATCAAATTAACGTAAAAATCATTTACATCATTGCCAAATGGATAATTAATAGCTGGCTGAAGAAATAAATATGAGGATATGAATTAAGACGGTAGGCTGATAAACCAGAGAAGACTAAGAAAAATGTGAAAACTTACCTTTTTAGGTGTGATGAAGTCTACGAATTTGCTTTTGGCTTTGGCTTTAGATTTGGAATTGGGAGAATTTGAATGTCCAGGTAATCCGTATCTTTTGATTATTTTCTCCCTCACAAATTTGTTATAAATAAAAGCAGATCCTCGGAACTGAGGTAGAACTAACCACGCCACAAATGCAAGCTTCAAAGTATACCAAACTGGAATCCTACCAGAAAAGTACCAAAAATAATTACTCAAGTGATTCGCATTTCATTATCCCTCTTCAACAATTGTAAATGATAGTTTAAAATATTAAAAAATATATTACCATTCTAAAATTGGTTGAAGCACAATCTCAACCAGCGTGAGAAAAGAGTAGAGAATCCAATATGCAAGCCACTGTTCATCATCTAATTTCGAAGGACTTTCAATGGCCAAAACCGAAGCATATCTAAAATCAAACAAACGAACAAATAAAAACAGAGAGAGATGAATTTCAAACTTCCAACAGCAAATTAATTAACCATAGGGTACCAAAACAGAGCTACCAATCAACTATACACATATACGTATATAGAGAAAGAGGGATTAGGATTATTTATCGGCTACTTACAAAGGATAGAGCAACATCACAAGCGGCCTGCAAATTCAATTGAGGAAAAAAAAAAACAGATTCAGGAAAGTGAAATTTCAACCGAAAAACAGAAAAGTTAACAGAGAAGAAAAAACTTGCATATTACCCGGCAGATGAATGAACATAAGTGAGGAAAGTCCAGAAACGACTCATGATTGACCGATCACAGAAGAAAAATGGAGGAACTTCTTAAGGAGGAGGAATCAGAGAAAACGGTTGAGATATGGTGCGAATTGAATGAAAGTAATATATGTATGTATAGGAGGAGTGAGAAAGGGACAAAAGGTGTTGCTGGGTTTTGATTTTGAATGAGAGTGGTTGATGTGATTTGAGGACAGGGACTGAAAATTTGTAGGAGAAGAAAAACAGAGGGAAAGAGAGAGAGAGAGAGAGAGAGACACGTGGAAGAGCATCGTATTCTGCCTTGGATTAGGCTAATTAAGTTTAGCACCGGCCAGATAATAGTCATTGCATGATGACGTGTTCCAATTGTGTGTGGGGAAGTGTTGGATATGGACACCTCAACTAAGAACGATTTTTTTTTTTTTTTGATAATTAAGAACGATTTATTTATTCATTCATGATGTGATTGAATTCTAGATTTGAGTGTAAAATAATTCCATTCAATTACATCCACAAAAAAAAATTCCATTCAATTACGAATGATGATTATCAGTGAATATAAAGTATCATAAAATAAATAAATAATAATTTTATATAATAATTTATGAACTATTTAATAGTATATTTAATCGGAAAAGATTATTTGATCCTGTGACTGAGATGAGTGGGCTCTATTTCCAATTAAGTGTCTTGAAGCGAAGGTCAAATGTCGGGAGTGTATTTTTGAACTTAGCTCTCCAATAATCAAATCAGTGATTAAATTGAGAAAGCTCTTAGGGAACCAAAGAATAGAGTATAATCTCGGTGATTCTCCGTAAGAGTGATATTTGGCTTTCATTCTTTTTGAGTGTGTATATAAGTTACTATGTATATACCGAGGTTCTACCAAGGGAGAAGTGACACTTTTTGGTGTACATTATTAGACATTTTGAATTGATAACTCCAAAAAGTATCTATCGGGTCGGACGTATTTAATATTTAATACTTTGAGTATCTCTACATGTTAGACATCATGCCATTCGTATGGTATTTGCAGTCACCATCTAGTCTCGAGTAGTGCCTATATGGGCTCGGTCGACTCGTCGTGTAACGTCCACCTCGGACTCTTTTACCTACCCGGACTTTTTAGCACTTTAGTGCCTCTCATATATATATATATATATTAAAAAATAAAATATATTATCTAGATATTATTTAAATTAATAGGATAGTTAATAAAATTGAAGGTTTGCTTAGTTAATATGTAAGGTCATATGCTTAGTTACATGAGTTTTTGTTTTTTTTTTCTAAAAAAAAAAAAGGAATTGACTAATTTTTGAAAATTATTATTAATTGATTTTTTATGAACAAGTTACCATTAGCTTAAAATCTAATAATTTACGTATGAAATTTTTTACTTAAAAACATGTTTTAAAGTCATATTATGTACTTAACATGTTGTAGATCGAAATATAAAGACAAACAATTATAAAACGAAAGTAAACAACAAAAATATGAGACATAAACATTTACGTTTATTCCATCAAAAGACTTACATCCAAAGTTGCACTATAATTATATTTTTTTTCCTCGCAATTGAGGTTTACAAGTTGTGTAATTATAATAAGGGTAAACTATCCTGGTGACACTCCTTAGATTCCAAAATCCAGGTTTAGCACCTCAAAAATTTTTTGTTAACAAAGTGTCATCCAAGATTTAAAACGTTCCACAACATGCCCTTCTGTCAAGTTTGACCGTTAGGTCAGATTTTTGACCGTTAGTCAACCATTTTCACTGTTTTGGGCAGGGGCATTTTTGTCTCAAAAATTCCGAGGGGTAATTTTTTTTTCCCCCTTCTTTTCCCAGTCTTGTCGTTTTCTCACATTGCACTGGTTTTTACCAAAAATCTAACGCTTGTATTGTATGAATTCCGCAAGCTGTTGTGTGTTTGCATGCAAAATCGGTCGTTCAAAGTGTCATTCTCTGTAAAATTTATACAATACAACCGTTCAATTGTAAAAATTGAACTGAAGAAGTGAAATTGAGAAAACCCATTTGAATCGTCGTTTGAACTCGGGAAGAGAAATTTCTAAAAGGAAATGGCTCGAAGGTTTAACGAGTGGGTTATTAGGCGAAGCAAGAACAACTACATTGATCCCTACACGCTTTACGGTAAATATTCAAACTTTTCTTCATAATGTTGAGCGAAGCCATTTTTTTCCCCTGTGTTGTCGCTATAATTGCTTGAAAATGGAGGGTTTTTTTTGTGCTTTATTCTGTGATAGAAAGTATGATATTTATTCTGCTTGTATTGAATATGCAGATCGGAAAGTATGATTATTATTCTATTTGTATTGAATATGCATATCGGAAAGTATGATTATTATTCTATTTGTATTGAATATGCATATCGGAAAGTATGATATTTATTTTGTTTGTATTGAATATGCAGATCCTGAAGATGATTATTTTACCTTAAAATTGTACTTTGATGGGATATTTTGGGAGGAGAAAGGGTATAGAAATTATAAGGATGGAAAATGGAGGTATGTGGATTCTTGTGTGAAGGACAAAATGAGTATTTTGGAAATTAATTTGATGCTCAAGATGTTGAAGAAAGAAAAAAAAGTGTATGGTTTACCGCTATTTAGAACCAGTAGGTGATTTCAAAACTGGACTGAAGTTAGTTACTAAAGATGAAGATATTTTGGCTATGTGTGAATGGGTACCAAAGTTTAAAGTAATAGAATTATATACAGAAGTTACAGACAAACAAAGTATACTGGATTACTTGAACAAACAACCCGAGTTGCAAAAAGAAATACCTAGAAAAAATTTTGTTGTCATTGAAGAGATAGAAGAAGGAAGCTCATCTAGGAGCACTGTTAGACCAAAAAAGAGAAAAATTCCTACAAGAAAACCTTTGTTGTTGGAGTGGCATGCTGTATTACCCACTGTGAATGTTGTACATGCCGATGAGCACTTACCATCTGTAACTGCTGAAATTGATGCACCTGAACTGATTTTCCTGTACCTAATAATGCATGTGACGCTGTTGTTGATGAACTTGGAAACAACGTAGACTTGCCTGCATTTGAAACTCAATTACACGTACCTAATACTGCATGTGCTACCGTGGTTGATGAACCCGGAAACAATATACAACTGCCTGTTGTTGAAAAACCTGGAAACAATATTGAACTCCCTACTTCTTTTGATGAACCTGGAAACAATATTGAACTCCCTACTTCTTTTGATGAACCTATAAACAATATAGAATTTCCTGCTGTTGAGCTGCCTACTTTTGATGAATCTGGAAATAATATTGAAGTTCCTCCTGCTATTCATTACGATGACTTGGAATGGCAAGCAATATTTGAGGATGTAATGAGTCAAGTTGAGGGAGTGACTCAAGTTCAACAGGCTAATGCCATGGTTGGGGCAGATGAGGAAGTTGGAGGTCATGGACAAGTTCATCAACATCGGGAGGAAGAAGGAGAAGTTATTACCCAAGATAATGAAGTAACTGCAGCAGTAGACATTGATAATGAAGAACCAAGCAGACATTGACAATGAAGCACCAACAAAAGGGCAAGAAGATGAAGTAGATAACTCCGATTCTGATGATGATTACAATCAAGAACATTTCTCTGAAGATGAAGACTACTGCAGAGATGATGCCATGTTTGACATGAACACCGAGAATATTGTAGAAGAAAATGAAACAATGCAGGAAACAAGACAGGATGAAAACAGAGATGATGCATTGAATGATGACAATGTTTGTGGATGAGTTGCACAGTTCTAAGGAGGACTCAGACAGTGATGGTGGTAGGTGTAAATATTTTGATAACAAAAACATGGAAAGACCATTCTTTGAGGTGGGGATGAGATTTTCTGGTAGGGAAGAGTTTAAAGAGGCGGAGAAAAATTACCGCATTAATGAGGGGAAAGTGTGCGGATTTAGACCATCGGAACCTAAAAGAGTTAGGGCAATTTGCAAATCTAAAGATTGCAAGTGGTTTGTTTTTGCTTCCATTGAAAGAGTGACACAAACCAAGGATATTGTTCTAAAGACCATGAACTTAACTCATAATAATTGCAACCATCAATGGAAAAACAGGTTTATTACTGCGAAATGGGTTGCAAACAAGTATATTGAAAGGATTAAAATAAACCCGAATATGCCCATCAGTTCTATAAGGCAACACATAGATGAGGAATATAAGGTAGAGATGTCAAGGACATCTGCATACAATGCAAGATGTATGGCTAAAAAGTTGATAATTGGAGATGAGGCAGAACAGTACAGACTTTTGTGGGACTATAGAGCTGAATTACTTTGAACTCATCCCGATTCCACAATTGAGATTGAACATCAGAATTTCAGAGAGCCCGGAAGACAACCTAGATTTCAGAGGTTGTATATGTGTTTAGGGCAATTGAAAAAGGGGTTTTTAGACCATTGTAGGCCCTTGATAGGGGTGGATGGCTGTCACATAAAGAGTTGTTATAAGGGTCAACTACTTACAGCAGTTGGAATGGATGGGAACAACGGTTGGTGGCCCATTGCTTGGGCAGTGGTAGAGAAAGAGGCAACCGAACAATGGAGATGGTTTTTCAAGTTACTAGCAACTGATTTAGAAATTGAGGGACATGCAGGTTTTGGGTACAGTTTCATATCGGATAGACAAAAGGTAAGTGTAATTTTCTCTTGTTATGATTGATGGATACTAGCATTATATAGAATGATAGTAGCATTCTAATACTGTTTTTTGTAACAATTTCAGGGACTTGATGCAGCATTAGCAGAGGTTTCGCCTATGGCTGAGCATAGGTATTGTGTGCAACATATGTATTGTAACTTCAAAAAACTACACAGAGGGAAGGTTTTGAAGGATATGCTATGGAAGATAGCTGGAAGCACCAATAAACAGTTATACGAAAGAGCTTTGAGAGAGTTAGAGGTTTACGATAAAGAAGCTTGGACTTGGGTTGTGAGTGGCCCGAAGCCCGATCATTGGGTCAAGGCATTCTTCCCCATTAATACTAGGTCGGATATACTTTGCAACAATTTATGTGAGTCGTTCAATGCATTCATTCTAGAAGCAAGGCATAAACCTATATTATCTATGATGGAAAGTATTAGAGTCTCATTGATGGAGAGAATTGTTCCGAGGAGGAATAGAATGAGAAGAGAGCCCCAAAATAGTGAATGCCCAATGATAAGGAACAAAATTGAAGAAGCTGTGCTTCTTTCTAGATCTTGGAAACCAATTTGGAATGGCAGACATGGTTTTCAAGTCATGGGGCCAAGGGAACAACAGTTTGTTGTTGATATACAAAAACGTTGGTGTAGTTGTAAGGCTTGGTCATTGACTGGGATACCTTGTGTGCATGCAATTGCAGCATTTCATAACAAGGGATTGGATCCCCATGAGGCAGTTGACAGCTACTACAAGGTTGATAAGTATGTTTTGTTGTATGATAACCTATTGCTGCCTATTAACGACAAAGATATGTGGCTTAGAGGGGAGGGTGTTTTACTTGACCCTCCAATTTCTTTCAAACAACCTGGCAGACCAAGGAAGGCAAGAAAGAGGCAATATGATGAAAATGGCAGTGTAAGGAGAATAAGGAAAAGATTTATAGTTAGATGTGGAGCATGCAAGGAATTTGGTCATAATATAAGAAAATATCCTCAAAGACGAAGAGAAGATGCACCACATGTGCAGCCCACCAAGAGAAGAAGAGTTGTAAGATTCTTTCCTATATGTTTGTCATTCATACTGTTTTTCTCTTGCCTATATTGTTTTTGTCATCCAAAAAGGTCCTTAACTTTAAGATCTGTGTTATAATGCTATTTTTTTCTCTTTTATTTGCTATGAACTGTAGCACACAAGATCTGCTCAAGTACAAAATGAATCCGAACAACAAGCAGCAAGAATCTGTAACACAAAGTGCGCAATTAGATGGTACCTAGAATGATGATGCTTTGTTGAAGTTGTAGATGCTTCCGCCCGGGTTGTTCATACTGCTGCCCAAAATCATAATGATGCCCATGTTGGTCATACTGATGCCCATAATCATGATGATGCCCGGGTTGGCCATACTAGCATTGGTGGATCCGGAAGTTCCAGAATTGAATTTGTCCAGCAAAGACAAGAAGAAACACAAGTTGCTGATGCTGGTGGATCTGGAAGTTCCGAATTGAATTTGTCCAACAAAGGCAAGAAGAAACACAAGTTGCTGATGCTGGTGGATTTGGAAGTTCCAGAATTGAATTTGTCCAAGCAAAGGCAAGAAGAAACACAAGTTGCTGATGCTGGTGGATCTGGATCTGCCAGGGGTAGAGGCAGGGGCAGAGGGAGAGGGAGAGGGAGAGGGAGAGGGAGAGGAAGGGGAAGAAGGTATAGGCAAAGTGGGTAATTGCTATTGTTGTTGTGAACAAGTAGACAGTAATTGTATTATATTGATGTTGTTGGTGTGAAAAGAATATTTGGTAGGGCATTATTTTGTCTTTATGTCAATATTAATGTAATTGAAGGCATATTTTGAAATGGTAATGTCAATATTACTGTCATTGTTATTGTGCAATCACGTGTTCTATTTTGACAAAAATATTCTTTTATTCATTCACCAACCCATTACATCGGCAAAGTAAATTGTAAGCATACAAAAACCATTTTCATTGACAGCAAACACTAAATATAAGCTTTACATTGACACTGCCATGTACTATTTCCACTTCATACATTTTTGTTCAACTTTTTTTTGCTCTATTACATTGACACTGCCATTGCAATCATCCAAACACAAAAGCTCCAGCTCAACAAAGCTAATACACCAAGAACCCAACACCAACGTTGCAATCTACCGTTCTGTAGCTTCAACACTCCGATTTTTTACCAAAACTTATTATTCTTCTCATTGATTTTTGCAAGAGATGATTTTTGGTCAGCAATTTCTTCTTCCATTGCTCGAATTCGTCGAAGCAATCCAGGAATAACCTCAATTGATCTTCCGCACATTTCTGGATCTACCCACTCGAAGAAACCGCACCTTCTACCATCATCCTGTTTGCAAAATGGTAACCCTTTACCATCTCATCAAATTTCATTTACATAACAATAGAATGTGAATCTTACCTCTTCGCCTCCGCAAATTGCGAACCTTCTTGAAGGATTTCTTTCCGTCCAAGAGGTCTTCACAGTACATCCGATTCCACATTTACATAAGGGTAATAGTGGTCTGCTGGTCATGGGCTTCGTTTATAACTACAAATTTGTGGAAGAAGATGTCAGGTTACGATTGAATTGAATCTTTCCCGAAACTTTGCAACATCGAATGCCAATTTCTCAGTTGAACAAAATTGATTTTTAGGTTGAAAACCGATTTTATATGTGAGAGAACGACAAGACCGGGAAAAGGAAGGGGGAAAAAAAAATACCGCTCGTAATTTTTGAGACAAAAATGCCCCTGCCCAAAACAGTGAAAATGGTTGACTAACGGTCAAAATCTGACCTAACGGTCAAACTTGACAGAAGGGCATGTTGTTGAACGTTTTAAATCTTGGAGGACACTTTGTTAACAAAAAATTTTTGAGGTGCTAAATCTGAATTTTGGAATCTAAGGAGTGTCACCGGGATAGTTTACCCTTATAATAATAACCAAATGCTAGTAGCTTCCAGAAAACCCCAGAAGGGGCTCACCCCCAGAAGGGGCTCACCCCCTTAACTCCACTTGTTGTTCGGTTAACGAGACTTTCGATGGGCACTAACATTTTTAGATTCTCGCAAGCAACACAATAAATAAAAATTTTTAACAACTATCGGACTCTACATACTCAACATAATAATATTATTGTTAATATTTATGACATGTATTAATATTTTAATTATTTTAGAATATCCACTATATTTTCGTTGCATTAAATTGTTTAAAGATAAAAGTATTAAGAAATTGAACCGACCAACTATGTATTATATTAATTTTTATTTTTGTTTAGCAAAAGGAAAATGTATCGTGACTTCTTTTCACTTTTTTTTTTTTTTCTTTTTTTTTTTTTTTTTTATATTTTTTATGTTTTCAAAACTAGCCAAGTACCTAGTTAAATTAATTTATTTAAAATTTTTGATTTTACAGATTTGTAACCGCTATACGAAATTTATTTAAATTTTAATATTTGTTTTGACCGTCGTGAATAATCAAAATAACATCTATGTAAAATTTTTAACTTTTAAATTACTAATAAGTCATTTATAAACGTTGCATTTGATCTTTTGTTTGATTGTGTGTGATCATAACCTTTCTTTAATAAAAAAATTTAAATTTTACACGCATATAATTTAAATAAAATTTAAATTAATTAAACTGTAATTTTAAATATCAAATAATATAACCAAAAATTAAATATCCAACTGAATAATGGATTGGATGCAATCCATTTTTGAACAAAAAGTTGATTGGACCAGAAATGAGTTTTTTTTTTTAAAAGATAAAATATTAGTTGGATGGTAATAAACTTATTTATGATCTTTCAAAGTAAAAAATAGAAAAATAAAAATAAAAATAAATAAATTCAAAACCGATTCAAAGATCAAGGTTGAATTTACTATTAAAAAGTTTTCATTTACATATACGTTAAACTAGTATTTACCAAAAAAAAAAAAAAAAAGATAGGTTAAACTAGTGTGTGAGTGTAACATCGTACCATTGATTTTTTTTTCCCTCTTTTTTTAAATATAAAATTGTTATATTTTAATATTATTTAAATAATAAGAAAAATAAAATTATTAATTATAATATAAATTAAATGTGTTTAATTATAATATAAAATTTTGTCAACAAGATGTAATTCATTTGGGTAGCACCTTCACTTATGATATGAGAGGTGATGAGTTTGATATATATATATATAGAAATTATGATATAAAAATTATGGTAGCACCTTCACTTATAATATAGAAATTATGATTTTTAAAAAAAAAAATTATAATATAAATTATAATATTTTTTCTTAAAAATATAAGCATCGAAACCCATAAGCATATGATCGGCAAACACGCAGAAAAGCATTTATTTGAACCGTCATAATTGCTTTTATGTCTTTTTCCCAAGCATAAATCCACGTGTTCATGTTTTTTTTAGGCAAAAGGTCGGTGACATTTCTTTACCCATCTAGATAACTTCATTAATTCTTTAAATACTATATATATATATATATATATATATATATATATATATATATATATTTTTTTTATAAATGTAGTATCTAATTGATCCCGTCAACCCATAATTACAATAAATCACGAACTTACAAGTCCATGAATCTAAACCGGCACAAATATTTATATATTTTGTTAAATGTTAATTAAAAAATACTTTGAATATTAATAAAATTACCCTTATTATATATTAATATAAAAGAAAATAATAATAAATGTAACTATAGATACTAAAATTTCATAAATTTTAGATATTATTTAATTAATTTTGAAGCTGAATAAAATAAAGATAATGTGGTAAGAGTTACAATATCAATTAATAAAATAGAAAAAAGTGTTTCTATCAATCAACATTTTTATTTATAAATAAAAAATTAAGAGAAATCAAACTTATCACGAGAAGAATGATTGAAAAATTTATTATGTACAAAGATATTTATCTATTTCTTTTTATTTATAAATAAAAAATTAAGAGAAATCAAGCTTATCACGAGAAGAATGATCGAAAAATTTATTATGTACAAAGATATTTATCTATTTATAAAATTTGAATTAAAGATTAAAAAACAAGTTTTTTTTTTTTGTTTTTTATACCAGGGGTGTCGAACCCGAAATCGGGTGGTTGGTGGGGGTGGCATCATGCCACTCCGCCAATCCATTCCTTTTTTTCATTTTTTTTTGGAAAATTGACATAAATAGTCTCCAAACTATAGGCGTTTGACAACATTTGTCTCTAAATTTTTTTTTAGGAGAATTAATCAATGAACTATAAAAAAATTGTGGCATTAATCTTTTCGTTAAAAATTATGTTAAATTATCCGTTAAATATTTTTTTTAAAAAAATTTAAGGACATTTATGTCATTACACTGTTACAATTAATAATATATATATATATTTTAAAGAATATTTTAATATTTTAATATATTTAATGGTGGCCGTCGATCTAAAAAAAATGGTGGTCGCCGCCTCTGTTTGCTGATGATTCCATAGAGAACTTCGGCCCCCTCCCTCTCGGTTCACCGATGATTCCTGAGGAATTTCTGAGGGTGGTTGCCCCCTCCTCTGAGGGATTTCTATTTCTGGGTATTTGTATGTGTGTTGATTTATTTACTTCCTTTTTTTTTCTTCTCCTCGTTTCTGATGGTGGTTGTGGTGGCAGAGGAAATGGATTTAGATTATGCTTTCTTTTTCTTTTCTCTCTTTCTTGTATATATATTAAAACATTCTTTGAAGGTATATGTATATATATAATAAGGAGGAGTCTATATCTGTTGAGTAATTTATATAATAACTTAAGCTCTCTGATTCCAAGAAGTCATTTTGAGATATCTCTATTGTTACAAAGTGTTGAAGGTATAATCAAGAATGCATATAAAGATCTTTTTCCTCCGATTTTAAAGATAATACTAAAATGGTATTAAAAAAGGAAAAAAATTTTGGAGCCTTAGCTAATCCCAAACCTAATTTAGAGACAAATATATATTCATTATTAAAGAAGTATATTTAATTAGTGTAAGTACATAAATGTCCTTGATAATTTTATTTTTTTTTAAATTCAATGATGATTTAACAAAAATTTTAACAGAAGGATCAATGTCATAATTTTTTATAGTTTGGAAACTAATTCCACCAAAAAAAATAATTTAGGACCAATATCACCAAACGTCCATAATTTAAGGACTATTTATGCCAATTTGCCTTTTTTTTTTTTTAAAACTGTTGATGTTATCAAAATTTAGTAAAAAAAGAAAAGAAAAAAGGAAGTCCCTTGCATACTTTTCTTATTTTATTATCCATCTTTTCTTATGTCCTTATAGAAAAGAGCACCTGGAATTCCTTTGATACATTCATGGTGGTAGCAGTGGACACATCAAATAGAGGGATTAGTAATTGTTTGAGTCATTACCCAAAATAGGATAATTTTGAAAAAAGGTTCTCAGTATATAGAATGTTTTTACTTACTTTTAAAAATAATACGAGTTTAATTTGTTAACGTACTCACGGTTACTTAACGTTTGGAAATAGGTAAAATAACTAATCATATATTGAGAACCTTTTTCAAAACTACCCTATTTCATTGTTTATGTGGATGTGATATTTTATTGTAGATAAAAAAAAGTAAATAAAAGAAGGAAGAAAGTAAAATTTAGCCTTCATAACAAGTATGAAAAAGTTAAGGACAAATTGCAATTTATGACGTCATCATAACATTAATCAATGAGAAAACAACAACTAATTGTGTTCATTTACAAGATAATTGTTTCTCAATTATTATTATAATTATTTATAATAACATTTCATTTTCCGTCCAGGTTCTTGGGGGCAAAAGGAAAACATTGGCAAGCCATCTCAACATGATCAACTTAATATTTCCCAAACTAAGTTAATCATCCCATATCAATGGCTGCAAAACATATAGAAGACAGTAAAAGGAAATAGTTGAACACTATTATTAAATCGTTATATTCAACCTTTCTCTATCAAGATCCGAGGCATTAGAGCAAGAAGTGAGTTCCACCCCATCAATTTAAACTTTTACAAACTTTTACAGCAAGTGATTATTTAAAATAATATATATAAGGATAAGCTCAAAGTGATGAAAACAGTGAAGACATAATCTCAATGTAAGTTAATAGCTCTTCAACCATTGCTCATAGATGAATATAAAACTCTCTTTGCATCAGATTAAATGATTTATCTATTCAGAACATACTATTCTAGCAGATGGAACAAAACCTTACCAAGAGAATCAACAAATGTTCCAGTGATAAATATAGCCAACATCACACAAATAACTTCAAGAAAACCATAATCAGGATGACGAACTACAAGTGCAAGATAAACCTAGAAGGACTAGCTTTCCTACAATTAGAGTCTCCTGAGCATATATTACACTAACCAACTAGGTTTATAGTAGATTCTGTATCCCAGGTAACAGGATATCTGCCTATACTGCATAAACAAATCCAATCTTAGACTGATTGTCTCCAGGTTGTTCAGCAGAAGATTTGAGAGTCTTGAACTAGTACCTTATTCTCAGAAATTCTTCATGTATATAGATATTAAAAAGATTTTAATATATAAATATACTATATCAGCAAGACTCTAATGGCTTTCATCCAAATTCAATGATCTAGGTTAACATAATCAGACTTAGCAAGTATATATACAATGGAGAGAAATAAAAGACTAAAGATAAACTGTTATGTTCACACACAGAACAAAGAAACCAACAACCATTTTTTTTTATTTATGGTAAGTAGAAACCAACAACCTATTAGTCCCTTTTTAGTCAGATATCTAATTCAAGCCTTGATAATAGAGATATCGGTATTGAGAGAATTACCTCTGACCCAATTTATATTAGTCGGGGCTAAAGTAACTATAGAATACCTTCGTACTAAAAGGAGGATCATGGGGGACTGGGGGTGGGGTTGTACAGATTAAAGCAATAAGCTGAAAATGTCATCTGAAATATTACTTCTTGTTTACTTCCTGGGCTTCACTACTGTCAGCTGTTCCACCCTGCAATCGTTATAACAAAGACATATTATAAGTATATCATGGGATTTTGCATGAATAACTGGACTGGGAAAAAATATAAGACTTGAAATTACTTCTAAGGTAAATAAAAATAAAGGTATTCTTAAAATTAATTTAAAATATACAATAAAAAAAAGGGAAATAAGGAAAATCTTTTCCTGTGAAATAAACCAATTACAATGAATCCACCTTCCTATTGAGATTTTAGGTCTCTACTTACACCTATGATTAATTATACAACTTATTCCTTCCATAAAAAAAAAAATTAAATATTCATGTTTCCATTTCATCTTTCCCTAAACTTACTGTCATTTCTTCAAATGAAACCAGCTCTGAAAGGGTCAATAAGGGGGAATTATTCAAATAAAGCCAGTATCAAACTTAAGCTTTACACAAAGGGACTGTTGAACAATTTATTAACAGTAAGGTAATAAAATGGAAACAATCCAATGTTCTGCAAAACATTTAATCCAATTTGAGTATAAATATGACAAGTATTAACTAATCAGAGGAGAGCTTTTAAAAAAAAGCCTCTTAAAGTTTTTTACTCAATCCGTAATTGTTCTGCTTTCAGTTTTATAACCATAGCTAATGTTGTTGCTATACCTTGAGAACAGTGACTGCTGCTGCATCCATGTCTTCTGTGTTCCGAGATGCCAAATTCCTCTTCACTGCCCTTGATTCTGGTAACTTGGCCTGAAAATCAAGGTATGCTTTTCATCATTCTTCTCCAGATTACAGAGGCACAGCCAAAAGCAATAGAAATCAAGCTACTGTAGCTCTTGAATATATAATATGTATATATATATAAACACATATCCGCTGTTGAATTTGTTACCTGGTCTCCTAGTGCATCTTCGCGCCACTCGTTTTGGAATTTTTGCAGCAAAAGGGTCAATAACCTTTGCAATTCAGGCAACACGACTTGAAAAGGAAATAGATTCTGAATTTCATCCTTATTAACACTTTCGTAAACACACCTTCTAATTAAAATACGAAGGCAGGCCAAAAGCTACACACAGCAACAAGAAAAACACTCAATAAGCTTTTTACAGAACCTAATTAAAACTCAAAATATAACCCAATACAAAAATCAAACAATTACAATACAATTATTCAGTACGAACTGTAAATTCATAGAAGAGAGGGAAATAACAGACAGGATCAAGTTCATTGTCGGTCTGAAGTTGGAGCATCTGCCGGAAGATTTGACGGTCGGTGGCATCAAGACCAGTCTTGCGAGTACGCCAGAGGGCTTGGAGTATATATTCCACTGATTCTTTGGAGTTGGCTCTCAATAGCAGAGGCAAACTTCCCCATAACCCGTGATTTTCAGAAGCCATCGTCCTATTTCTTTTTCTGTATAAACTCAAACTCAAAACTTTCCTTTTATACTTTTTCTGTGTGTGTTTGAGTCAAGATTACTCAGTATTTCCGAAGATTAACAAAAATCAGGATTTTTTTTGGTGTGAAAATCGGGATTACTCTGGATATTAATCAGGAGTAGTAAAGATGCGGTTCATTTAATTAATTTGAAATTCCACACAAGATAAAAAATAAGGAAAAAAAAAAGGTTGAATTTGAAATAATCTATTAAATGGATATGTCATTAATACAAAAATAAATTTAATTTATAAAATATTAATATTAATTTATTTTATAAATAATAAATCATTTATTATATAATTGACAAATTCATTTGAAATACAATAGCGAAAATACCTCAAAGTATTTTTAAAAAAAAAAAAAAAATACATACCATCACTTTAATTACTAATACAGTACTCTAAATACCAATTTTACCCTTTAGATATTTTTGACATATCTGCCCTTGGACAAGAGTCTTTTAAATAGAAACGTAATCTATAATTTTAAGAGCTTGGATAGTCACTTCAGCCTTGTGCAAAATGCATTGCATGAAATAAAATCATAGTCCAAGTACCAACAATACATCCATCATCATCAGTTCGAAGGAAGGACGATATAGTTGACTATATGCTCTTCAAAGAATGTAGATGCATCTGAAACATAAATTCATTCTTGGCACATAAATTGGAGTTTCCAAGCATGAAATTCAAGAAAAAGAAGAAATATACACAGACCTGATATTTCGATATCTCCAAAATAGTATAAATACCCATCCTTAATTCTTGACTATGAATCCATGAACAACTCAACAAATTTTTTTGGTACTTCATCCGGGTCGGCTACACTCAGCTCAGCCAAAATGAAATCTTGGGCGATGTTATATTTGTCAGTTTTGGAGGCGTAATCACCTGACCTTAGATTGAACCAGTTCAGCCAAACACCTTAAAAGCAGGGTGAGATAGTCAGGCTACAAAGCTGCACTGGAGGATTTATAAGATCATATAACAGCGGCAGTAGTTTCTGGGAGAGTTTGTTTGGCCAACTCATTATGATGACCCAAATGCATTTCACCTAGCATCTTTTCAAGCCTTTCCTTCAGAAAAGGAGAAAGCATATCACATTGAATGAAAATGTCTAGAGAATGAATCACCCCTTTTCTTACAAGCACATTAAAAGCTGTTAAAACACCTTTGAGAATTATGTCTTTCCTCTGAATGTCATAATTTTCCACTAGTATGAAGAGAAATTCGAGAAGAGAATGAGTAACATCAATGTACTTAGGAATAGAACGTGCCATCAACAAAATTGCAGGCTCTATATTCATTATATTATTCACTTTTTCATCAAAGAAAAGCCAATCATAAAACAAAGCAAGTTTAACATTAGCTTCAACATAATTTTTCCGGCAAGATTTTAGTAGCCATCCGATGACAGCCCATCTTGGGATAATGTCAGACTGAATTATCATATTAGATGGATGATGTGCACAACATATAAACCTGACCATGTCAATCAGAAGTGTCTCCCTCTCTGGTGAGCTCAGAAACTTTCTCATAAACCAGACCTGGTACCTTTTCTGGTTGCCTAACTTTACATGCTCTAGCAAAAACCTCAAGTGGTTTTCCATTTCAGGACTAATTCGAAGTAAAAAGTAGCTAGATGGAGTCTCCAGATGGTAGAGTTGCAAAACATCTAAAAACCCATTCATCTTAAACTCTCTTGGATTCAGTAACAAGTCTTTCCATATAGCTCGAAATTCTACTATATGAAACACATCTTGTAAAAGCCTAATCAAATCTCTACCAATCTTATAACACAAATAAAATTTCTCCCTTAACATTCTAACACAAAACTGAACTTCCATCTGCTTCAGGGCAACAGTCTTTGAATCATTCGGCAACCTATAGTGATCTGATAAAAGCCGAAGAAATACATACAAAGCACTAGTCAAAAGCAGTGGTTCATCATCCAGTAAGCAATCCCAATTTGACCAAAAAAGACTAACCATCTCAAAACACAACCACAAGTTTCCTTCAGAATAATCACCTCCAATACTTTGCCTTAAAAGTGACAACAGCAAACTATCGTATCCCACAGCTAAGACATTAACCATCTCATGAGTAACCCAAATCAACTGACTTTTAGCAGAATCAACAAGCTTTGCATACATCCCATTAACAATTTCAATAAGCATGCATGTAAAATAACTATAACCATCAGTAATTATACCATGTAAGTGTTTAATATGGACTTTAGCCAAATGTGGTTCACACAGTATCCCATATAGAATGGCTCTATTCAGCTTTGAGTATTCCTCTTGGGTAGGAATTGTTAGAGGAAAAGGGGGTCGAAGTTTGTGACCAAGATCCTCGAATGCTTCTTTTAGAGATTTCTCAATTAAGTTATCAACTTCATAACTGGTCTTATGAGTCAACTTCAAGACCATCTTTGATCAATCAATAATTGCTAAAATAAGTGAACCGAATGAAAAAGTTGCTACCACAGCATGCAATTATCATCGACCAAAACCAAGATGCAGCAATCATTATTCCACACAGCCAAATCCATCCTCAATTCCACTCAGTCCTTGCTCTAAAACACAACTATCCATTTTTCCAGCCTCATCTCTTAAGCTCCAAAACCCTTTTCATTCATCTAGAGAATCCCCAGTTGATACCCACAGAATCACTATATAGCTGAAAAGAAATAAAGTGGGCTCAATAATGAACTCATACCAAAATTATAAGTTTGGGATGTCAAGAAATAAAGATACAATTTTTACATGGATTTAGGCCAGCTGTTCATTTCAAGTAAGAAAAAGACTAAAACTTATGGGAGAGTAAAACAGTCCTAATTATTCTCGAAATCATTGTTTTTGGTTTAATATCTTTATCATTATTGCAACATATTGAGACACTATATTCTGCAGTAAACTTACCCTAAAACAATCAACATATACATGAATTTCACTTAAAGAGAGTATTATATTAACCATTAGGAATTCAATTTAGACTACAAGCTTTTCCAATCAATTCTCTGTCCTCAGGATACAAAGCAAATATTCAAAACGAAAGTTGAAAAGTAGCAAGTTTTTCTATCATATACTAATATCCACCCTCCCCCAGCCATGAAAAAAAAAAAAAAAAACCCAAAAGAAATAAACAAAATTGAATTAGAAATAAAGTCAAAAATCAAAATAGAACCGGAAACTGAAACCGCTTTGAAAAATCAAAAACAAGAAACAACTGTAATAATCAAAACGTGATTATGTGAGCTTTTTAATCATCAAAAAAGAATAAAGCGAGGGAAAAAAAGAGGGTACCTGGAATATTGGAGAGAGAGAGAGAAATAATGAACACGATCAGTAAGGGAAGAAACAGCGGAAGAGAGAGAAGAAATAGGAGAATAAGTAGAATGGGGCTGCAAAAAGAAAAAAGAAAAACGGAACTTTTAGGAAGGGTTGGAAATAGTAGAGAGCGCAGTTACACGGAGGACACTTGTATTGACTCTCTGGCTAATTTGACTTTGCACAAAAAAGTTCCATTAAAAATAGGGTTTATTCCCAAAATTGCTTTTTTTTGAATTATTCAAAAATAGTGTTATTTTTGAGATTATTTTAAAAATTACTTATAATATAAATCACTACTTTAAAGTAGAGGCGAATATTTTATTAAAAAAAATTCCGCCTTTGACAAAGTAGGAGTACCTTTTAATTGTGAAGTTGCTTAAAAACAACCCCATTTTGGAATAATCTCCATTTTGAATAAATACCTAAAATTATATATAATATATATTACTACAATTTATTTTAGATGAATTACTAAAAATATTTTTGATTAATTCGGATTATTTGGGGGTATTTTGCGTCACTATTTACTTTTCTATTTTGTTTTATTATATATATATATATTATTTATTCCATAGAACCGCTTTTGTTTTTTTTTGTTTTTTTATTTTTTTTATTTTTTTATTTTTTTTCTTCCTTGGCCGTTCGGTGTTCCCACCTTATTGTTCCTCCCTTTACGTAGCACATAAAACAGTGTTGGGATCCCTCCTTAATTGGAGAGATTCTAGAAAAATTGAAAATTTTCTAGAGAAGTGTAGAATTCTCTAGAAGCTTGTGAAATCCTCTAGAGTACTCTAGAGATGTGTGGAGCATTGTGGAATCTTGTGGAAAGGAATGAAATGATATGGAAGGGAGAAGAGCTTTCTAAAATGTGAAGAGATGTATGGAGAATTCTAGAGAACTAATCTCCACCATTGGATAAAATAAATCTCCACCATTCATTGAGGAGGTGAAGTAGTATAAATAGAGATAAAAACTTTTATTCTCATTAATCCATCCAAGACAAGAGTGATCCAATACACCACACAACCTCGACATTATCTTTGTTTTCTAAGTGTTCATCTTAATTTTACGAAGTAGGGAAAAACAAAGATTTCCCAACAAATGTAAAATTATTAATTGATTATAGTGTGTTAGGTAGCAGACGTGTTTTTTTTTTTATGAATGTAGGTAGCAGACATGTGGTGGCTTATCATTCTTCTTTTTTTAATTTTGTTTTTCCAAAAAGAGAAAATAAATAAATAAAATTGAGTTTTATTGTTAAAAGAAAAAAGTTACTTGATCTAACCGATAAAAAAATGATACTTCGGCGAACAAGATTATGAGGTATTCTTGTGTTCATGATTCGCAATATCGGTCGATTCGTCTCATTCGGAACGGAGAGAGCCGATACAAAAACGACACAAATTTTCACATTATTACCATATCGTTCCGAGTCAACCGATATTTACCCGATATCGGTCGAGACAGACCGATTTTTCAATTTACCAAAAATATATAAATAAAAATTTCCAACAAATTGATACTGTATAGATTGCAAACAAACAAACAAGAAAAGAAAAAAAGAAAAAAAAAATCTATTTCTAAAAAAGCTTCACATGAATAGTAAAAAGATTCATGTAAAGCTTCTATATAAAATGTAAATGGCTTGTAAAACAAGAGATAAACTCTGAAAAACTCATAAATTTTGCAAAGAAAAATGGATGAACTCTGAAAAAGTTGTGAATGAATAAGTAAAACCTTTAAAAATGGATGGAAAAAAAAACAGTAATTTTCAACTACTTTTACATACCATTCATTTGTATTATTCTTCTTCAATTCTCGGAATCTTAGTTATTTTGAATCGTTCCTTGCAGTCTTGGAGAGTTGGTGTGGTTGAGGGAATTGGGAAGGAGAAGTCAAAGAACAGAGGAGGAGCCGAGGAGAAGAAAAGAAAAAAAATAAATTGATTACCTATTTTAAATTGATTATTCTAACTAAAATTTATAAATATTCGATTTTTTTAATATTTAATTAAATTTTTTTTAATTTTTTTTTTTTAAGTAATCTTAGTTTGTATTTTGAACTCATGACATCCATGTCATAAGTGAGATGATACACCTTCTCGACTAATATTTAATAATTTAAACTTCTCAACTAACATTTAATAATTGAAAGGATATTCTTATCATTTTATACTCTTTTCACTTTAAAATATAAATATTTTAATCTACTTTTTATACATATTCAATAAAAAAACTTAATTAAATCATTATTTAATTATATATATATATATATACACCTCGTGGTTAGCCCTATGTTAAAAAAGCTGCTAGTGGGTCCTCATCCCTCGAGTAAAAGTAAACTAACCCTTAGGCACCGGTGAGTCAATGTTAGTCTCAACAAATAAGGTGGGAACACCGGGTACCCCAAGTAGGTAAAAAAAAAAAAAGAACACTTAAAATTTAATGAATTTATAGGTAAAGATGGTTGAATATTGATTAATTTTAATTTAAATGGCTATTTAAAAAAGAAAAGAAAAAAAGAAGTTAGATATCTTCTTTTTTTTTTTTTTTTTTAAATTTAAAATTTTAAATTAAATATAAAATAGTTAAGGGATTAAATTCAATAATTTTCTTTTTTTTTATATCTTTCATCACCATTTTTTTTTAATTTTAATTTTACTCTTTGCATATTTTATTCTTTTGTATTTATTTGCAATATATGTTTTCATACGTATTTTTATTTTGGAATCATATAATTTATTAAAAATATTACATTTTTGGGCAAAAAATTGATAAAAGGTAAGAAAAAATAAATATCTTATGTAATGATAAAATAGATATACATACATCTAACTTATCATTTAATTTATTTTTTTTTCCATAAATATTAGATTTATAATTTTTTTTTTCAAAGTCAATTGCCACCCTATTATTATTATTTTTTATTTTCCTCTTTTACAAGTAGGGAGAAAAAATACGTAAAAGAAAAGTGACTTATTTTTGTCAAATAAAACCAATAAATAAAAATAAAATTGAGATAAAATGGGAGAATTGGCAAATTTCATCATGTCTATTTAAAACTTTTATAATATTTCATATATATATATATATATATATATATATTTTTCTTCATATAATATTTCATACTTATGTTAATAATGTTGGAAAATTTCATCTTTTTGTCAATTTATTGACCGTCAACAATCAATCAATCTTTATTAATTTTTTTAATATATAATAAAAGTAGCTATTTTTTTAAGAGAAAAAAAAAACTAAAATGAAGGGTAAAAATGAAAATTAAAAATATTTAACCTTAATTTTTTTTTATTCTTAAATATTTTTGTTCAACAAACTCAATCCACTCTCACTTCCCCGTTTTTTTTTTTTTTTTAAAAAAAGTTAAACCTAGAAACCCATCGAGACACACTAAAAGAGATAACTAAAAAAAAAAAAAAACCCGGAACCCATCATCTTCCCCTAAACTCAATTTGAAATTCAAAACATTTGTAGATCTTAAATCCTTTTACTTTATTAATATTCAAACCCTCAATTTGAGTGAAAATTACTGTAAACTCAATCTAAAATACAAAGCATTGTAGATCCTTAAATTTTTTAGTCTATTAAAATTCAAACCCTCAATCTGAATGAAAACTAAAGATAAATAAATAAATAAATAAATAAAATTGAAATTTTTACCTAAATAGAAAGCTCACTTGAGTTTTCAATGGTTTTCATCAGAAACTAATGGGATAATTTGCTTCTCGAATTTGGAAATAAACTCCAACCTTTGGATTTGTATTCTTCAGTGTGTCTCGTGTACCCTAATGCTTCTATCACCCACATTGTTGCACTGAATTTGGATCACAAATCGTTACTCATTCAAACCACCCTACTTCACAAATATCTCTCTCGTTCTTTCTAATTTGAATCCATATAGGTAAGATATTTGTAATCTAGGAACATCAAAAAATGAATCTTGGACCTTGGACCTGAGGGCACACTATTGTCTCCAAGTTGAAGAATACCAAAGCGGCACTCAAGCTATGAAATAAAAACAGTTTTGAAAATGTTCAAACAAGAATCAAGAATTTTAAAGATGCTTTTGAAACTTCAAGTAGACCCAAACGTTAAAGATAAGATCTCTATCAAAAATGCACTTCGGATGGACCTAGATGACCTATATAAAACTAATTAAGAGGCTATATGGAGACAAAGTCAAGACTCGTTGGCTCGGGGAAGGAGATTTCAACTCTCATTGCTTCCACCTTTCTCCTATTATCCATTGTAGGTACAATCATATTAGTCATATCCTTAATGCTGAAAATACTTGTTGACTAATAGAAAGAAAATTGGCATAGCCTTCGAGAATTACTTCACTAACATCTTTACTAGCTAGTGTATCCCCAAGTTTTTCTTTGTCCTTGCATGACTTCATTGAGTTGTAGGTGACAACAATTATGAATCATATGCTAACTAAGATCCCTATGGGAGATGAAATTTGTAAAGTGGTTTTTTTCACACGAGATCATTCAAAAGTCTAGGACCTGACGGAATGACAACCACTTTCTACAAAAGTTACTAGGGTATAGTAGGCCAGACTGTGATTGATGAAGTGCACTGATTCTTTATCCACATACAATTTTGCCAATCCTTCAACCACTCTTTTTTGGCCTTGATACCCAAGATGGGCAATGCTTTCAAGGTGGAACAATTTTGTCCCATAGCCATGTGTAATGAGATTCTCATGATTTTGGCAAAGATACTTGCATGACGATTATGAGAAATACTTGGAGAGATCATCCACTGGAGTCATTCTACATTCATTTCTAACCGAGCTATAATCGACAACACCAATCACAAGGTAATGCACTCCCTAAATGACAAGAAAGGGAAAATTGACTTCATAGTAATAAAACTTGATTTGGAAAAAGCATATAATAAAGTGAAATGGAAAGTACTTGAGCTTATGATGAATAGATATTACGACTTCAATGACAAGTTTATCGGTCTCATCCGTGAGTGCATCACAATGTCCATATTCTCTATCCTCCTCAACGACTAACCATTTTGTCACTTTACTACCGAAAGAGGACTAAGACAAGGGGATTCAATGTCTCTTGCACTATTCACACTCTTCTCGGACCTATTATCTTGGATACTTGCAAAAGACAAAGTGGAAGGTAGAATTAGTGGTGTTAAAATATCTGTTGACGACCTAGTTATCTATTGAAGGAAAGAGCATGTAGTGAGACTTTTTAAGACTTGAAGGACACCATGTGAACAAAATTTTTTTGAGGTGCTAAACTTGGTTTTTGGGATCTAAAGGTGTTACCTTGATACTTTACCCTTTAATGTATAACAACATTAACCTACACAACACTTTTTAAAACCGTATCTAAAAAAAACCGCATCTAAATCTAATAATTACAACACTTTCAAGTGTTTCTACAAGTTAAATTTGTTGTAGTGTCCATTGATAGTAATGTTTGGAAAGTCAAGTTACATGGTTGTCACTCAACCCTTATTTGGAGAATGATGAGTAATGCTATACTCATACTCGATAGGATTCATCAGTTCATCTCTAACACACCCATGACTTGCTATCTATGCAGCAATCAAGTTGAGTCTGTGCAACACCTTTTGTTGCAATGCCCCATAATCAAGTTACTGTGGTGGAACTCTCCATGACAAATCTTCCTATTTCCATTCCATAATTTAAATAGTCAGTAATGGTTTATCTTGCTATTTAGTGATAAGAATCCCTTCCCTGTAGTAGAAGACGAGGATTTAGATGCAATATTTCTTCACAACAGTGTTGGAACAAATGTAGACGCGGACAAATAGAATATGAAAAGGCAAACCAAAGACAATTTGGAACAAAGTATCTAACACGGTCAACTCGGTTCATGAGGTACTTGTTGGATTTATTTTAATAAATCATGTGGGCTTATGTGTCAATTATGTATTTAAGATTATCATATTTTATTAAGCCCTATTAAAGTTATCTAATAAAGTTTATTGGGTTAATATGCATCAAGAATAAGTATGAGCCCACATATGTAGAAACCTTATTCCTAGACTATGATGGGTTAGCTAGGGATAATATATATTATATTGGTTATGGTTCTCGGGAGACTATCGAGAGTTGTCTATTCTATATCCTGTCAGTAGAACGGAACCCTAGACTCCGATAGAACTCTTGGAAGAACATAGCCTGTGTTCTTCATATAGTTTTCCATGAATATCAAGAATCTCAAGATTACTAAAGATCTAGATCGTGAAGATTAATTCAAGTACTCTTCCGCAAACTTATTGGTTGATTAATTCCTTGATAATCCGACATAATGAGTCTTGGATTTGTTTAAGGAATAGATTTGTATTCTATATATTTATTTTCAGTTTTTTAAAGAATTTGGATATATGTATATATATATATATGATTTGGTGATTATCTTATTTGGAATTAAGCTACTAACGGTTATCAATAACCTTATTTAGTTTTCTTTTATATATATATATATTTCTATGTATATGTTTTGATATATATATATATATATATATATAGATAACATTTTATTATTCAATATGATAATTTGATTAATTCACTATTTTATTATTTATAAAATGGTGAGATCTATATTACATGCATATTGTACTTTATTTTAAAGTATACATACATTATTTATTTTGGGATAAAAAATTTGGTTTATATTTTCTTTCCTTCCGGTAAATTTATTTGGAACCTTTTCTTATTGGGTTTTATCTTATTCATGCAATTAGGGTTTTTTCATGAGAAATTAAAGTGTTGTAATTATACTTTTGTATAATTGAGAAAAAGGTAGAAACAATGAGATTTTTTGTTAAATCTAGTTTCTTTACTATAGTAATTACGGTGTTATTATTGTACTTTTGTATAAATCGGAAAAGGTTGAAATAATTATGAATTTTATTGAATCTTGTTTCTATAAAGTATCATGATAATGTGCATATGAGAGAGTACTTATTGAAAAACATTCATCGTACTTTAGAATTAAAAGCACTAAAGTTAAAGATTTTGAGGGATTGCTTGTGCGTTTGGTATTTAATCTCTCTTTTATTATAATTCAGTCAACTTAGGGACAGTTATAAGTTATAACTGTTTAAAGGAAAAATTGACTTTTAATAAGCTAATTTCATATTTTGTTCGGGAAGAAGAGAGATAAAGCAAGATGAATTTTTTAGTACTCATGGAATTTATCGGTAACGGTAAAGGAAAGAAAATAAAGAATATAAAGAAGTTCAGGCTTTGGACCACATAAGAAGCAAGGAAAGGGAACAAATTAAACTAAATAATTTCCTTGATATTTTTGTGGAAAGACTTTGGATAAGGATAAAGAATGAATACATCAAATATCATAATTTATGTGTAAATAAAGGTTGTCTAAATTATATATAAAAAAAAAGGGTTGTCTAAATTACTGAAAATCCAGTGATGGTGAAAGATACATCGACTATGGTGAATGGAGAACAGTTAAAGTTGAGGCAATTAGGACTTTCATGGTATCCTTTGAGAATGAAAATTATTTGGATTTAAAAGAGACTTATATGATACAGTCTTTAGATGAAATTTTTTATTTTCTATTTTTGTAATGGACAAATTTGGTTATTCTTGTTCATTTAGAAATAGATAATTTAGTCTTTTTTTTTTAATTCCAAATTTGTTAATTTCAATTCTCTATCTAGATCTGATGATTTGCATTTGTTGAATATAATTGCATCATCTAATGAACTTTCAGGAAAGGAGAAAGAATAAAGTAATGCACATGATTAAGAATTGTGTTACATTAACACGATAATAAATAATTTATTGGAATCATCTTTGATGGTTTTGATTCTATTGTGCATGTTTAGTTATTCTATGATTCGGAATAATCAAGATTTGGTTATGTATACCTATTTACGACTCCTTTTTAAAGGAATAAAGTTTATTTATTTTTTGGTAATCTTGATTATTAATTTATCAAAATTTTGAAGTTTGATATGTTTTGGCTTTGCATAAAATCATGATTCTTGATTTATGATGCATGACATCTTGTTTACCTTTTGTATCTTAATTCTACAACATGATTCTTAAACTCTTATTTTTATGGTAATTTTAAATCGTAAATCTTGATTTAGTTTTTGAATTTTAAGTTTTATTTTGAAATAAATAAATTGTGGGAAAATAAGGGTGTGGATCTCACATATATCATGTTGGAATTAATTACCACATTATATTATGATTTTATGCATTATATATATTTGGATCGTTTTTGTGATGTATTATATATATTCTTGAATTCAGTTAAGTTACTTATATTTTTAGATTGATTAATTGAAACTTAAATGTTGCCAAAGTAGCTTTTTGTGTAAAATAATTGATTTAATATATAATGTTGGTTATGTGTGCTTGAGTTTCGTTCGAATAGTAATTGGCCCAAAGGAAAGTTATTGTTTGGCGGAAATTTGAACATGCATGTGGTCATATCATTTGACAAAATATTATGGGACCTTGGTTAAATTCAATTTTTGGTTAGGTTACTTATATTTTATATTGATTGATTGATTGAAACTTAATGTCGCCAAAGTGACTTCTGTGAAAATTGATTAGTCATTAAATATAATGATAGTTAATTGTGGATAATTTCTCATGCAGATAATGATTGACCCAATAGAAAGTTGTTATTTGGCAGATATTTTAGACACACTGTGGTAATGAATATGTGACAATTATTGAGTTGTTCTTTCATGTAAATAATTAGTCGGTCCAAAGAAAGACTTATTGTTTGACATGAATTTATTGTTAGTATTTGATTACTACGTTGAGAGTACCACTTACAAATTGACATTTCCGTTCGACTAAATCTCAATGTTGTGCTAGGTATCTTGTGAAGTTTTACCATTTTTGAATTACCTCGGTTAATTTTATTTGAATAAGTTTATTTTATTTTAATTTTTTTTTTTAATGTTTGTTCTCTATTCGGTTAATATTTTTGTTGTTTCAAAGTATCTGCCAATATTAATTTTGTGTTTGTACTAAATGATACAAATTTTTAAAGATTCGGAAAGAAATATTTTCATATATCATTATTGCATAAATCTTAAGTGTGCTATTCGGATTTAGAAACCACTTATTGTTATAGATTTTAATTTCTCTGGTAAAAGGAGAAATTAGAAACAGTGGGAGTATTCAAATTGCATGAGTTTTATGGTCATAGAATATGCAATTTCAAAATACATTTGGGGTATTATGTTTAAAAAATTTATCCTACACAATTATTTGGTGACAAATGAAGTCCAAGTGGGAGAATTATTGGATTTATTTATTAAATAAATAAATTATGTGGACTTATTTGTCAATTATTGTGTATTGAAGAGTTAAAGACTACAATAAAGTGATTTCTTTGAATCTCAAGTTTCTATGAGAGATAAATGTATCTCAATGAATGCCCTAATAAAGTGATTTCTTTGAAGCTAAAGAGATTTGAAAGATTTCTTATGCTTCAGTTACAAAAAGTTTTATGTATACTTGAGTTTGTATGCATTTGGATACTGCATACATTATTAAAGTATATGAAAGATATTTAAGAGATCCATGAATGGTTTATGAAAGCACTTAAAAGCTTATGGAATATTTTTTAGAGAACAAAATATTATACACTCACATACAAGAAATCGAATCAGTGGGAGATCAAAGGTATTCTAATTCCGATTTCACGGGATGTCAAGATAGTTATAGATTTACTTCTGACTATATTCATCTTATTTATTGGAAGAGTAATTTATTCGGAGAGTATTAAACAAAATACTCATAACTCTTTCACTAGGGTAATTAAGTATAACATATTGTATGACATCCAATCATGAATTATAGCTAAGGATCTGTTGTCACTAAATTGAGAAATTGAGAAATTGAGAAATTGAGAATTATGGATATTATCTAAAAACCATTAAAGTTATTTTGTGACAATAATTTGGTTGTACTATATTCTAATATATATTAGAGTGGTTTGATGTTTATAGTATATATTGAGACAAACTCTATGGTTGTGGATCCATTAATTAAAGTTTTACCACCTAAGGTCTTTTATGAGTATATTACTCATATGTGTGTTATATGCTTGTTTTGATATGATATATCATTTTAGTGGGAGTTTTTGTTATAACTATAGACATGTATTACAAATTTAGTGTTTATTACTACAATATTAAAGTATTAAGTAAATTTTTACACTCTATTTCTATTCAGTATGATCTCATTAAAGAATAAAGAAGAGACTAGTTGAAAATTGGCATGTGGAGATCACATTGCATGTAATTTTCATGCTACATACCATACTTGATCAATGTCATTCGGTTACATTGATGTATGTGATCAATGTTGGGTTTAGTTACATTTTTTGTGATGAATAACCCTTTGGTCCTATGTTGATGTGATTGATGGACCAGATTGGTTAAGAATGTGTATAGTAATGATAGCAAAAGATTGAGTACTTATAAAAATTAATGATGCATAATTGTTTGTGACACATTATGCCCAAGTGAGAGATTGTTGGATTTATTTTAATAAATCATGTGAGCTTATGTGTCAATTATGTATTTAAGGCTATCATATTTTATTAAGCATATGTAGAAACCTTATTTCTAGACTATCATGGGTTAGCTAGGGATAATATATATTATATTGGTTATGATCCCCGGGAGACTATCGAGAGTTGTCTATTCTATATCGCGTTAGTAGAACGGAACCCTAGACTCCGATAGAACTCTTGGAAGATCATAGCCCTTGTTCTTCATACATGTTTCCATGAATATCAAGAACCTCAAGATTACTAAAGATCTAGATCTTTAAGATTAATTCGGGTAGGCTTCCCCAAACTTATTGATTGATTAATTTCTTGATAATCCGACATATTGAGTCTTAAATTTGTAATCTATATATTTATTTCCAACAGTACTATCACACTAGCAAAGTCAAAGGTAGTCATGGACACAACAACAAAATACTCATTCCACATGGATTGGCCTTTTTTTTTTTTTTTTTTTTTTTGCCAAAGGTTAATTTTTTGATGGATGGCAAGTCGGTTTCTAGCTGTATTATTAGCAATTTCATTGAAGACATCTTTGGGGGTTTGGGTGAATCACTAGTCTCGAATAACCCTTTTCACGTTGAGACTAAAATATTTATCCAATCTCTTAAAAAATTGTTAATTTAGATAAAGTTGTGTTTGAAGAAAATGCTTCCAACGTTATCTTGTCGTTCAATGGAAATACCCAATTTGATGAACAAAGAGAAAAAGAAAAAAAACCTTTTAGAAGAAAATTAAACTTTTTAGTACTTATATTAGTTTTATTTAAACAAATAGGTCTTTACCTTAAATTTTTTTTATAATCTTCTAAGTACATATGAGTTTTGTAAAAGAGTCAAAAGAAAGCGTATGACTAAGAGAGATTCGAACCCTCAACCTTTTAATTGAGAGACTCTTAGAACATTAGACCAAGAGAGGAACTTCGACAAAATTATATCTTAATAAATTATTTACTTATTTTCTTAATAAACTAAATTTAAAGAAAAAAAAAAATTTAAAATCGTATAAAAAGAAAATTTTATTAATATATATTAGTTAATAAAATTTAAATTATTGGAATGCAACTAGAAGAAAAATAATAATTGGACAATAAAAATCCTTTTATCTACTTGAAAATAAAATAGGAAGTCCAAAACGAGTATAAGATACCGTTTGTCCAAAAGGTACAAGGATTCCTAACAATTTCAAAAACCCCTATAATATTGAAGCATTTATCAAATTATCAAAACTATATAGAAATTCGCCGCTTCCGAAAAACATCTTGAGTAAATTCATATAAATTTTCAATTTTTCCCCTTTGGGTTCGTTCGATTCAGTCAAGGCAGCAATGGAGGGCCATTCTACTTTATCTTCTGATTCTGCCAATGCTACTGCTGGCGTTGCTAACGGCGGCGGCGGCGCGCCTCCCATTTTCTTGCCAACCTCCCTTCTCGCGGCCTCTTTACCTCTACCATTTTATCCTCTAATCCGGTACTTAGTTGTTCGAATTTATTTTAATTTCATGATAATTATTTGTTGGTTCAGACGGAGTTAATAGATTTGAGTGAAATTTTTATGAATTTAGTTGTTCAAATTTATTTTAATTTCATGATAATTATTTGTTGGTTCAGACGGTAGTTTAATAGATTTGCTTAGTTTGCGTTAAATCTTTTATGAATTTTAGCAAAACTAATTGTATAACTTAGAGATGTGTTGCGCTTCTGTTTACGGAATTACTTGTTGCCTGGGAATCTCAATGATGTGTGTTCTTAATTAATCCGTTTCTCCGTTGTTGTTAAACCTAACTTAGGAAGTTTTGGAATGGTAATTTCGTATGCTATTTCAGGAAAAGAGGGTTTTTTTTTTGGGGGAGAGGCAGGGCAGGGGTGTCTTTCATATTTCGTTTTCAACTTTTTTCTTTGATGAATTTCTGTGAATTAAGCAACAGGGCACAATAAATAAATATTGCATTTTTAGTTTCTTTGATTCCTATTTGCAGAGTAGGGATTGTGTTGTTGTTTTCTCTCAAGGATTTTCCCTTTTGCTTGTTATATAGATCATTTCAATTGATCTTGGTGAACAGTTTAGGAATTTCTTAGACTGGGGCCTTCAAATTCGATAGTTCTTGTTGAACTTGTATTCTTGTATTTTTCACTGCAGAAGGCTTTTTCTTATGTAATATTTTTATAACTGGTTAAATTGGACCTTTATCCCTTCTGAAAAGATTTGATAATTTCTCTTCATTGCTAATGAAAGGTTGTCTTTGTGATTTTTAGAAGCTGTGCCAATGTTTTTCTTAACAACTTATCAAAAGTTTATACCAATGTGCCTGGTTTGCTTTCCTCTGTAACTTTAAAACTTGCAGAGGATGGAAGTTCTGTGAGCTAGTTCAAGTCTTTTCCCCTCCTGTGCTTTGGCATCTCACTCTATGATTCTGATGGAAATACAAAGATATTAGGAATGGATTTTTTTGCCATATTTATTTATCAAATTTCCTTATCTTTTCCTGTTTCCAATTTTGAGATTCTTTGTATTTACGATGTCCAGATGTTACTTTTGGAATGATAAAACGGTAGAGATAGAAGTTATGAAATATTATCTCCATTTCGTTTACCTATGTAGGATGGAGATTTCCTTGCCTTTCTTTACATGTCATCTAATGAGAAATGTAACATTTATTTAATCTTTTCCTATTCTACTTTTCTTAACTAATAAGGATTTTATTTATCATTTTCTGTTGAAAATTTCTAGTATCTGGGAGGTCTAATTAAACAGTTTGACCTACTAGTTTGGGAGAGAGGAAGGGAATATTAATAATATTGAAAATAATAATAAATAAAGGAAGGGTATGCTGTCTTTCTGAAGAAAAATGACAAAATTTTGGGCTTCATTTAGGAGTGTGATACACCATTTTGAATTGGAAAGCTCTAAAAATAAATAAACCACAATTGCTTATGGCCCTACTCATGGGGAAAGATTATTGGTCTTGAAGCAGTGACTTTTCTATTCTTCTAGAGGTAGTTAAGAAACGTAAAAGGGAGGGATTGGTATATTACCTCAAATTTAGTGTTGGTTAGAACAGGACAGCTGCTAGAGGCTTTATCATCCTTATTACTTTTCAGTAAAAAGACCTTCTGTATTTTGTTGTAGGCTGGAGTTAAAATTATGTTACTATTAGATTGCAAATTTTCTCATGTTTCTTAGTTCTGGTTTATCTTAAACATATAGTCATGATACTAGATTTCCTTACAGCATCTTGTAAGAGATGTGTTGGGGTATTCTTATGTATTATGTGCTTATTGCTGCAATTAAGTGGTTTTAAAAAAAGGTTTATATATAGAAATTCATTTAGCATTTCTTATTCTCGATAGCATTAATAAGAAAAAAGCAGCTTCTCCATAATAGCTTCCTTTTACACTAAGAACTTGAGTTTTATTCAGAATGTAGCCCAGATCATATACTCAACAGATTTTTCTTATATTAATTCATTTGTTATCTTATGTCCTGTTCTTGGATGTATAGACCTGCTATACTGCTTGACTGGATTTGTGCATCTGCATCATTTTGCAGTTCTTACAAGTTTATGAATTTTATGCAGGGTGGGATGCGAGTTTACATTTGTGAGCATGATACATCTCCACCAGGTCCGTACCTATTCTAATGATGATGTTTATTATATTTATATATCTGATGTGAAGATTTGGAATACATCTTGAGGTTTTATTTTTGCATTTTTTGTTTAAACACTTATAGTTTTGTCCTTGTTTTTGTATGGCAAGATATTATGATAGCCTGTGTTGGCCCCAGAATGAGCTTTTGTTTTGGCTTATGCGTAGGCTTCAAAATTTTCCTTTGTGTGTTATGCTTATGAGCTTCTGTGTCTCTACTGAATTTTGATATGGTTGAAAATCATGTGAGTAACTCTTTGTAGCTTAGCTTTAAACCAGTAAATGTTTGGCTCAGCTAGCCTGTTTTATTGTTTCCAATATACATCCCAGCTTGTATACTTACCGTACATGCACTTTATCAGCTGTAATGGACTTTCTGTTTCATGATTCTTTTTCTAATATAAAATATTTATAAACAAAGAAATCATATTAATGAAAAGTTGAAATACAAGAAAAAGGATGAAGCATCCTCAAGAAGGTAACATAAAAGTTAAAATAATACAATGGTTCTATGTCTGTGTCCCTAAAAGCTGGGATGCTATCACCCAAAGGGATGATAGAGAAATAACTCTCCCAGAGTATCCCTATTGTTGCTGGCTTTAAAGCTTTTTCTTGTTTCTTTCAAACCTTTTTTTTTTTTTTTTTTTTTTCGGGGATTTGTACAAGCAAAGCACTAGTAGAATCCCATTGCTAGTCATGTCAAAAGCCGCAGAATTCTATTCTCAAAACTTCCAAAAAGAGGATAGAGAAGTAACTGCCCTGAGTAGCTTTGTTGGTGCATGCTGACTTTAAAAGTCTTTTTCTTATTTCTTTCAAACTTTTCTTTTTAGGGGATAGGGTTGGAAATGAAGCACTGGGGAATCCCTTTCTTAGTCATGGAAAATCTAAAAAATTTTATCCTCAAAACTTCCAAAAACTGCATATTTAGTTGATTTAAGCATCTCCATTATTTCCATTCAGGAAACTTGTTAATTATTAGGATTTGTTGTTGTCGTGGATCAGAAGTTGGTCTTGAGTTAGGTAGAATGTGATTCCTCCTCATAAGAGCCTAGGTTGTCTTGATTTCAATAACTTTTTGTGCTGCTTTTGCTCAGGGATCAAGATTGTTACATGGACAAGTCTAGTTTCACCTTGATGTCTTATTTTTGTCTCTTTATGTGTCTTCCTCTTTTCATGAATTGCCAAGACACATTTATCTGTACTGCTCTTTTATATTTGATCTTTCCTGCGATTAAATTACTTGTGTAACTTCTACATTGAGAATTTCATCTTCTTTTTGTTCTTTAAACAAGATTAATTTCCTTCAAAAAGTAAGTATCCTTTTTAGCCAATGTGACTTCAGAACTGGGGTGAATTTTAGTGCCACTTTGTAAGGTTTGGTGACTGTTCTACATCAGATGCAGCTAGAAGGTTCTTATTGAACTTTTCTTGCCAATTTTGAAACCTTTGAACTTTTTTCTTTCTTAACAAACTTCTAGTGGATAATAAAACTAGGGTTTTATGGACCCATATCAGAAAATTTAAGTGGTTGTATTCTACAATAAATCTACAGACAGATAATGGCATGGTTGAATCCAACTGAGCAAATCCACAAAATGACAGAATATATTTTGTTAGCTAAAGGAGGAGATATAGTGCTGTATGGGAGGGAGGAAAAGTATATAGGGGTCTATGAAGGTTGATGTACTGATCATTAGAACCACCTTCTATATTGGCAAAGCCTCATAATGTCATGTAATCAAAGAAGCTTTGGTAGTTTCTGGCATAGTTCATAATTCCATGGTGGTTGGTTATAATCCAAGAATCATGATCGCATTATAGTTTCCTAGTTTGAGCTACACCTTGTTGAACTAGTGCAATTTGTACTTCACCCTCTAAAATTTACACCTTAGAATTGCTTTTTTACTACCGTATTGCATTTGCGATTGATGACTAGGTTCTTTCATATTTAGTGGCTGTTGGCTTAGTATTCCAAAAGCAGCACATGAAAAATTTAGGGAGTTTGTTGTTGAGTGTTGCCTGTATTTTAATAAACTCAAATATGCACTCCCTCTGTTTCTCTTGGCTAGTGATGACTCAAATACTTGCGTACATATTAGTGGGTACATTATGTTACTATGTGGGGACACCATTATTATGAGAAAAATAAAATGATAATACCGCAACACTAATTTCATGAGGATGACTTCTTCACATTATAATGGAAAATGAAGGAAAAATGAGAGATAAAAGGGGGATGAAGAGTTGATCGTGTCTTTATTAAAGCACTACCCTAGTCCCATAGGGTTAACATGGCCTTCCAGGGAAATATTTTCTCCCAGGGTTCTCGTTCAACACATGACCAATCATATCCAATCTAAAAGGATTGAGAATATCAAAGCTCTCTATTCCCATGTCAGGGGCATTTCTGCTGTATATCATTATAATTATGTCCTTGTGGTGATTCTGGGAGAAGATGACTGTTTGTTGCTCTTTATCTGCATCTGGTTTTGGCTATGGGTCAATGCTATGATATATTGATGCTTGCTTTGAATTTCCATTCAAAGTTTCAACTTTGCTCTTTTGAATGGTATGATTAACTTCATCTGATATTATGTACAGAGGACCAGCTAGTAAAAACAGACCAAGAAAATATACTAATTAGGTCTCTTACTCTTAAGAATCAGAGAGGCGATGGCAGTTCAAAAGATGGAAAGGGTATTGCTGTGGGTCAGAGTTCTAGGAAAAGGTATAATCTGCTTTCAATTTGTACTATGTTGCTCTGAAGTTGTATTTATTGAATCCTCTTATTTCCTTCCATGCCTCTCTTGCTAGCTGGTACTTTTGACCTAAAATTTCCAACATCAGTCTCATTATTATATACTCTACTATTTTCAGGGCTTCGGAGAGAGCTGTGGATACCAGAGCCAAAAGGGCAATTACAAGTGCGCAAGCTGTTTCTCAGCAAGGTGAGTCCTATTTGTTTTAGCACACATTATTCCAAAGGAGCATTGGAAGTCAAGTATGCTCAAAATGGTTGCCATCTTTCTGTTTGTACCATTTCTCCCTTGTTTTATTTGCAGAATCTGTGCTTCAGTTTGCCCACACTTATCTGTGAGAAAACTGCATTATTGCTTTGCCTATTCAAGTAGCTGAACTATTTTCCTTAGTGGTCTTCACAGGATACCATCCCCAGTCTGGTTGTCATTGAGAAGAAAATTTCTTATTGACAATATTGATGAATGAAGTCATACTTTTAGCTGTTATTTCCTCTTAGTTTTGAGTATCCATATGCCTGTTTAAATTGACTAAGGTTTTCACATATTCATCTGATATTAGGTTCTTTGATAGTATTATAGCTTTGATTGCTTCTATATATATATATATAGAAGCAATCTAAGCTATATATATATATATATATATATATTCTTTAATATTGTTATCACACCTCATAACCTTTGATGGGTCTTCTCCTTTTTCTTTAATTTAGAAGGTTCAAAACCACGCATGCCTCAGAGAGATTTACAGAACTTAACTGTGGAAAGAATTCGTGCTCTTCTAAGGGAGAAAGGTCTTTCACAGAGAGGAAGAAAGGTAAGCATATTTTTTTGCCTGCGTTACATTCTTGATTTTCTTCTTGTTGAGACCTCTGTGCATTCCTTAATAGTTTCCAGGTCTTTTCCTAGAATTTTGACATCATAAGGATTATTATTATTTGCAACAGTTTACAGAATTTCAAGTTCATAATTTTGATCTTTCATAGACATGATTGCTATCACTTGTCACTGGAAATGTAGCAGTTCAGCTCCAACTATTGAATATTCTGATAATTTTTGCTCTACTAAAAGAAAAATGGGAAATACATGGATGATGATATATTGGTGATTTGACGTTTGGTTTGATCCTTTTAGTTTGTAAAGGAAATGATATTTTTGTAATAATGTGAAAAAAAAAAATTCACATTTTTCCTTACTGATTAGTCTGCATAACTTATCGATGTCTTCTCTTTTACAAATATAGAAATAATGTTTCTGCATCTTTGTTTTCCGTATTATTTTTTTGGTGATGCGCTATGTTGGTATAATACCCCATCTACAATGTACAGGATGAACTGATTGCTCGCCTGAAAGGTGCTACTACTGAATAAACCATAGAAGATTGATTTGTCGTAGTTTTTGGAGGTTCAATTTTGTGAAGTAGATTACTTACTTTCTTCTGATAAATTAAATTATGTTTGGAACTAATCCCAGAAACTTGTGACTTCTCTGTACAGTATCTAACATTTCTTACTCTTTGTTTGAAATTTAAGCAATCAATGTCGTAATCCTCTTTTCTCTCACTTTCCATTTCTGCAAGATATGCATATCTTTTTCATGGTCGGTGAACAGGGGATGATTGGATATGATGTGGTTCCATTGTAATTTTTTAAAAATCTCAGGCGCCAATATATGAGGTCCATAATATTTAGAGTAAAGTATGAGAATATTTAGAGTAAATTGTTAAACTTGAATTTTAAATTTTAGGATATTACCATAATATTATTTATTATACATAATTTCTATTTTAAGTAATATAAATATATATATATATATATATGTACGTAGTAGCTTCACAGCCGCAAGGAAACCGGCGCCGAATCAGGTCAGAATCACAATGGAAATCAGCATCAGCAGCAGTAGTACGACCAATTCTTTATTTTTTATACATAAAGTGGCAAAAAAGTGGCAGTAGTACCACCAATTCCTTCATTTCTACAAAAAGTGGCAAAAAACTGAAAAGACAATGTCAGGTCAGAATCAGCAGCAGTAGTACCACCAATTCATTCATTTATTTCTACAAAAATCAACCACAGGATTCAACTTTTAAATAATTTCATTCCAACTTTTTATAAATTTTTTTTAATGCTTTATAAGAAAAATTATTATTTTAACTTAATAGAAAATAATAAAATTAGTTTTTTAAGTTAATTAAATTGATTTTCTGTATATATATATATATATATTTAAATTAAATAGTCAATTCATAATTTCGTTTAAAAATTAAAATGTTAACCAATCAAAAATATTCTAAAGACTTAATATATTAAGTATAATAATATATTGATATCTATAATTTATACAGTATATAATATATACATACAAATGAAACAACTTTTTAATATTATAATATCATTCATAATCATATTTAAGTAGTTATGAATTATTTACCAAAAAAAAAAAAAAAAAAGTAGTTTTGAATTAATTTTTATTTATTTTTTAAACTATTTATAATATTATATCAAAGTTTCTTTATGTGATAATTTGTATAGATACATATATTTTTAATTCTTAAAGATTTGCATTCAAACCTTTAGCATTTATATTTAGAGGCTGTTGTCTTGACGTTTATATTCATATTTGAACTAATTTTCAAGTTTAAAAACTCTAATATAATTATTAAACTGCCGTATTTTATAATATAGTATAACAAGTTAATTATACAAAAAAAAAAAAAAAAAATCTCTCTACAAAAACCCTAAATACTTTTCCTCCCTTCATCCTTCAACTCCGGGTTTCATCTCCGACCAGAGAGTTTTAGCTCCGGTTAAAGCTCTTTCTTTGTTAGAGATCAATTTTTTCTATCGTTTTTACTGTTTTACTATATTTTTCTTTTTCTTCACTGTTTTGTTATTTTTATATTTAGTTATTTATGACTCGGATATTTTGTTCTATTATTATGAATAATTTTAATCATTTATTTGTGTAATATTTTCTTTGAGTGAAATTATATATATATATATATATATATATATATATATATATATATATATTTAGATGTATTAGGCTTTATTGGACATTTATGAAATTTTTACTTATCAAATTTGTTTTTGGGTTCCGAATGTCAAATGAAGGAAAGCCACCTATACAAACCTATGGTAAGGTATGTCTTCATTCCAACTTATATTTGGACGTCGGCATTTTATTTAATATTTTAGTCAAATAGAGTGATGTTTGCTATTACGATTTTTTTTTTCTTTTTTTGATTTTTTTCAAAAAAAAAAAAAAAAAAGAAGTTGTACTGCTATGTATAATAATTATTTGTCAAGTAGGTGTATCTCAATTGATAATAACTTTATTTAGAGGTCATGAGTTCGAAAAAAAAAAAAAAAAAAATATATAAATGTTTTAAATTAAAAATATATATATATATCATAAATAGTTATTTATATATATATATATATATATATATATATATATATATATATATATATATATTCATTCAAAGTTATATTTGGATGTCGGCATTTTATTAAGTATTTTAGTCAAATAGAGTGATGTTTGCAATTACGAATTTAAAAAAAAAAGAAAAGAAAAGAAAAGATAATTGCATGTTATGTATAATAGTTATTTAAAAATAAATAATACAATTTTTCCCCGTAAAAATCCATTATATGAAAATTTATAAATATATAATAAAGTAATTAATTATAATACAATTTATTTTGTGAAATATATTTTGCTTGTTTGAGAAATTTCTAAATAATTATCTGAGTAATACTTTTTAAATTCATAAATTTTTTTTTAAAAAAAAAAAAAAATGATTTAACCCTAACTTCTATTCAAAAAACAGCGCAGCTAAATATGTGGTAACAGGTTGCATGTTAGAAAAATAATGCACGTTTTTATTAAATAATTTAAGCACGTTTTGAAAATCAAAACGTGCGCAAATATAAAACTCACATGTTGTAATTTAGCTGTATCATTAATCTTGACGAAATCTCGGTGGCACATCGAGGGAGATTGTCAGATAGTTGAACACAAAAACACGAAAAAAGAAAAAGGAAAGTTGGACCGTAAATTCTATTATTTTGTGCGCCGTAATATATATTTTCACCGCTGCTGTAGTAAAAAAGTATCATAGTGAACAGGATTTGAGAGTGGAGTTGGACAATAATTATATTAGGTTAGAATCCACGCCTCTTCAATTCTTGTGGACCAATAAGTAGAAAATTATATATATTATGTTTTATACGTAAAGTTGAAAGTTATAAATTTGTTTAACAAATATGTGGAGCTCCTCCAACTATTGTAACTCTCCAATAGAAAAAAATCTCTCTCTCTCTCTCTATTTATACGCACCTTTCGATGGCTATCTATCCAGTGTAGCCATCCCTCTTTCATCCTCAAAATTTCCACTTCAAACCTACATTTCTTACTTCATTAGGTCATCCATGGCGACTTTCCTTCTATTCCTTGCCCTCTCAACTCTTCTTTTCATTTCTCTCGCTTCTTGTTTCGCTGTTTTCCAATACAGTTAAAATTGTTTTTAAAAATAGTGCCGTAGTACTTTCTTCATATCCACCGATCGGTTGTCCGATTTCTTACTACAATAATCGCCACCGTCTGATAGATTGGTACACGGAAATCCTTTCCATCTTGCCGTCTCGGACGGTGGTGCTCAGTCGATTCGGTGCTTCTCGAACCATCGTGACCGCAAATCCTAAAAACGTAGAGTACATTCTGAAACCGAACTTCAATAACTATCCAAAAGGCAAGCAATTCACCGAAATTTTAGGCGATTTTCTCGGCGTCGGCATATTTAACGTCGACGGTGAGAAGTGGAACGAGCAGCGCAAGTTCGCCATCACGAGTTCAGTGCTAAATCGCCGAGAGAGTCCGTCTTCGTCGCTCCGAACGACATAGTTCGGACGAGACTTGAGCCTCTGCTGAATACATCAGCGGAGAGTAATGCGGTACTGGACCTTCAGGACGTTCCGAGGAGATTCGCATTCGACACGATTTGCAAGGTAATACTCGGCGTGGATCCACTTACTGCTACCGGTCTAGACCTAATTTCTTCTCGTTCCCGCTCCCGCGGAAGCCATGGACAGAGCTTCGGAGCTTTGTGCACGACGCGGATCCGCCCCTGTTTACGCTGTGTGGAAATTCAAAAGATTACTAAATTTGGGATCCGAGAAATTGCTAAGAGAAGCCGTCGGAAAAGTTCACGAATGCATTAACGAAATAATTCAAGCCAAGAAGGAGCAACTACTTAAGAGGAATTCTTCCTCCACCAGCGGCCGTAATGATCTCCTTTCGAGATCGTTAATGGCCGGTTACGATGATGAAATTGTGAGAGACATGGTAATAAGCTTCCTGATGGCGGGAAGGGACACAACTTCCTCTGCACTCACGTGGTTTTTCTGGTTACTTTCGAGGCACGAAATCGTTCACGAAAAGCTTGTTGATGAGTTAACAAACTCGCTAGAAAAAATCGGAGGAAAAAATCGGCGAGAAAATTCATTCGATTGTTTAAATGTAAATGTACTGAAAGAATTGAATTACATGACGGCGTGTTTGTACGAGTCAATGAGACTGTATCCTCCGGTAGCCTGGGACTCAAAGCACGCAAAGGAAGATGACGTTTTACCGGACGGGACGGTAGTTTATAAAGGAAACCGGTTGACGTATTTCCAGTACGGTATGGGGAGGATGGAGAATCTGTGGGGAAAAGACTGCTCCGAGTTTAGACCGGAACGGTGGATTGATGAAAATGGAACGCTGAAAACTGTAAACCCTTACGAATTCCCGGTTTTTCAGGCTGGACCGAGGATTTGTCTTGGGAAGGAAATGGCTTTAATTCAAATGAAGTACGTTGCGGCATCGATTTTGAGCAAGTTTGAGATCAAACCGGTTTGTTTGAACCAGCCGGTTTTTGTTCCTCACATGACTGCTTATATGGCCGGTGGCTTCAATGTTAGGGTCTCTTCAAAGGGTACACTAATACCATCTATAAAAGATAATCAAATATAATTAAATATAATAATATATACATACATATGTTATATATATATATATATATATATAAGACCCTGTTTGGGTGTAAAAATATTAAATCTCAATATATTTTATATATATATATATATATATATATATTTTGTACTTGTGGGTGTTTGACAAATTTGATTCCGATTTTAAAATTTTTCTCAATTTTTAATTATTTTTACACTTATCTCTCCATAGACAAGATTCAAATTCGAGACTTTATGAATGAAGAACTAAGCTCTTTCCATTCGGGTCAACAAGTGTTTGTTGAATCGAAAAGGTTAGTTGCATATAATGCATATACTTAATTATAGAAATGGGCTGCCAAACAAGAATACAAACTGAAATTAGAAAAATTAAGTAATTGTTTTAGATATATACAAAAGTGTAATTGAGTTTTTAGTTTTTTATTTATTTATTTTTTTAAATTAGTTAATTTATTTCTCTTAATCCATATTTTCACCCATAACATCAATTTTTAGAGAAATTTCAGCGAATAATAAGATTCTTTTACACTTAAAAATATTTAATCTAACTATATTTTTTTTTCATCTTATACAATAAAAGAAATGTTATTGATAAAAATATTCTTAATCAAGGATCAAATCAAATTAATTTTTCTTTTTAATATTGATATTACTTAAATATTTTCATACTATTTGATCAAATTAAGTATAAAAATAAGCAAAAACTTGAATCCAAATATAAACACACACACACACACACACATATATATATATATATATATATAAAATAATCCTTACAAACCTTATGAAAATATTTTGTTGATTAATGTAGGAAAGGACTTGGTGCACGTTAAATTACAAAAAGGCATGAAACACTACAAGAAAACTACTTAATTTGGGATCCATACATTTACATCAAATACTAGAAGAAGTTTTGGGTTTCTAATTTTTTACAAATATCACTTCATAAAGAAATCTCTTTAGCTTTTGTCTAAATTAGCAACAAGAAATAGATAGTAACGGTAGGAAGTAAAGACGTTTGAGATATTATAATTTTTCTCATGGGAGAATAATTAGTGGACATAAGAACACCATATACTATTAATCAAACTTTGGATACATTTGAAGAAGCAATCGTGTACTACAAGAAAAATTACGGGACTAATCTGACAATTTCACTATCAATCAAAGATAAGTATAACAATAATTTATGTCCACTCTAAAGAAAAATTTCTAAAAAACTCTTTATTTGTGTGTTTTTTTTTCTTAAAAAACTTTCAACACATTTTTGTATTTTCCTTGAAATTTTTACATGCACACTATTATCTAACTTACACTTATACTTCATATGGAATCTCCTATTACAAAGTATAAACCAATTTTTAAAATTATTGATATATATATATATATATTGATTCATTGTAACTTATAATTTTTACTTTCAATCACTATAAGACTAGCTATAAGTTATTGTATATATTTTAATCATATGAAAACATTCTATTAAGAATAAAACTCTTAAGATTATATTTGGACTATTCTTTTTCTTAAATTTTGTGACTTTTAAAATTTTTCGTGAAACTTTTTTTTTTTTTTTTTTTTAAAAAAATGAATTATTTAAAAATAAAAAATTATTGGATTGCTAGTACAGCCTATCCCCTAACTTTTTTTTAAAAATATTTTAATAGATAATCACTCAATTTTGACATTTATCAAACTATAATTCAAACACAATTAAAACTAAAAATAAATTTTGATAAAATACTAAAAAAATAATTGTTATCCAAATAAAACCTAAATAGGTCTTCAAATCCAAATAAGAATAAAATAAAACCTAACAGGTCTTAGGTCAAATTCCAATTCTAGGGTTACTTGGAAAACCAAAAGTTACCAATGACACAACAGCCACAACTACAATCAATTAATAAACTAGGGACTAACTGAATAAATATGAGTTCGGAAGGTGTAACTCGGTTGGTAGCAATCTCACTTATGACACCTTGAAGTCATGAGTTCGAGACACACTAGAAGTTAGGATTTTTCAAAAAAAAAAAAAAAAAAAAGAGTAATTATGAATGCATGGAAACTGGATAAGTGTAATAATTTTGTTTAGTTCGACGACGTAAATCCTGTGGATTTCCATAGAATCAAGCTTCATGATTACATCTTTAACTGTGGTGAATCCTTTTGATGCTTTTCCAAATATCCTTTTAACTGCTGTCAAGAAGTTCTTGGTTGTGATAGACCTGAAATGGAAATGCTAAAATCTATGAACAGATCATTTCATAATCAATATTTCTTGGTATATAAGGGCATATATATATATATATACACACAATAATGTGAGACATTTGCCTTTATAGAAGTCAATATCATCTTAATCTTAACTATTGTCCCAAATAAGTCAACCTTATAGGCCTATAGCTATGTGATAACCATACGTTAAAGGCCCTACCCACCACAGAAGGACCATCCGACTACCTCATATGGCATCTATCTATGAGGATCAAATTAAGTAGTGAAAGTTTGAAGGACAATTCAGATTCTAAAGGCACATTGTCATTTCTAGTCATCAATTTTTCTCAATTCTTTTTCCTTTATAATGTATATTTTAAGTCAATAAACTAATTATGATTACCATGATAGGTTATAAATCTTGTCTTTCAAAAACGTAGCAGCCCCCAAACTATTTCATCTATCGGAATAGATCACTATTATTGATTTGCATTATAAGTTATGTATGTAGTGAGGATAAAAAACTAAAATGTGGAAGCAAACCTGAACTCCTTGTATATTTCGGGTGCAAGTAGAAGGTACTGAATATCTCTAATGCTGATATAGCCAATCGCCTTTTTGTCTCATTAGTTTGAAAGCCTGAAGAACTGGTTCGTCTTCATAGACTTGCAATAGAGAAAAGAACAACAAAAAAACACACACACACATAGTTAGTTACTGTATTAATGATATCCTTAAGACTTAGTAATTCAGAGAGCCTTTCACTTGCAAATCCTTTTTCGTACTAAGTCTTTTAAACCTCTTAAAGCTCTTGGACCAAATGGCCTTCACCTTTTCTTCTTCCAAAAGTATATATCCACAACACTTTTCAAATAAATAACTTATTAGGTTCCTCTATTGGTTTTCCTTTACTTAACAAATCAGCCAAACATTCTGATTTCCAGCAACTCATCAACAACATTTCTAACAAGCTTAACACTTGGAAAACCAAAATGTTAACTATGGTAGGTAGGGTAACTCTTGCTAAATCTTTGCTTTCATCAATCCCTATACATGTTATTCAATCCTTCACGTACCCTTCCCTCAAAAACAACATCCCTCATTAATAAATGTGTTAGGAATTTTGTTTGGGGGTCCTCCCCCACTAGAAGAAAAATTCATCTTTTAGGTTGGCAAACTATCACCCTTCCTAAAGCAAATGGGGGACTCCAAAAGCTCACCTTATCTACTAGCTTAGCTTGGCGGTTCATCACAAATTCCACTGATACACTTTGGGTTTCACTACTCAAGGCTAAATACCCTACCTAATAATCCCATCCAGCCATTCTGTAAACCAACCCAAAAAGCAACAAATTCCTACACCTGGAAATCTCTTTTACTTGGATGGGATACTTGTATCCAACAACCAAAATGGACAGTTGGAAATGGTTTTATCAGTCAGATTGTGGTTTGATCCATGGATTAACACTTGCCCCTCCCCTTTAAACACTCTAATCTTGGGCCCTCTTACAAGGGAAAGACCATCTCCTTAAAGTTAATGATATTATCATAAATGGAAAGTGGGACTTCTCTGCAATCAGTTACCTTTAGCTTCTCCCTCATCCCCTGATACACTTGTTTGGAATGCCTCCCCAAATGCTAAATTTTCCTCTTCTTCTTGCTATTCCACTCCCATTACCAAAAATCTGACCTCTCCCTTATACCACATTAATTATTAGTTGGATTTGGAAAGTTCAAGTTCCACAAAAAATCAAAACATTTCTATGGCTTATTTGGCACAATCGGCTTAAGACAAATCTGTTTCTATCTTCCAAAGGCATCCCTCTTAATCCAAATTGTGTCAGTTGTACATCCTCTCAAGAAGATATTGATCACATTCTTAGATACTGCTCTCATTCAAATGTTTTTTGGCAAAAACTTCAATCTTTCCTGACTACACATTCCTTTGACATCCTTGTCACGCCCGAATCCGGAGTTGTAATACGACTATGCCCTCAAGGTTTTCCTCGAAAACATAAGAGTCTTTTAACAGCTACCAAAAAAATATTCTCCACAAGAATATATCAACCAAATAAGTAAAATCCATATTCTCAAATAGATATTCTTAAAATAATTCCCAACTGTCAAAGAAATTACTCAAACTACGGATAACGAGTTTATGGATGCAACCCCAATTATTAGCAAAAATAACAAAATTAAATCCAAATAGAGTTTCTAACTCCAACTAAACAAAAGAACAAACAAATAAATGTTCATCTATCAAAACACAAGTCCTCACATATCTTCATATTCCTCCTCACTAGTATCCGGAAAAAGGGACATAAGGGGGAGGGGTATGAGCTAGAAGCCAAGTGAATAAACGGGACTTAAATTTAAATCAAACAAAGCTTTTAACTTCAATCGAAATCTAATACAAAGTCTTGAAAATACATGAGTATAAATAAATCCATATTTCATTTATTACAAAGAACTTTTACTCAATAGAACAGAACAAAAAGGAATTTCAATTCAATTCCAATTTCTTTTTATGAGGCTCAAGTAAGTAGTCATTAGTTAGTTTTAATCGATATCGATCCTAGCTATTAATCCCGCTAAGTAGGTAAGATAAGAACTTATAACAATAGAGTTTTTTCACCATGCTCAATAGTTTTCGAACTTATAGTTTGGAACATATTCCCCAACTTACTTTTAACTAACTTGAGCCAAATTTATATCTTTCCTTTCGTTAAAGAGACTAAATTATATTAATAAAAACAATTAAATAATAAAAATAATGAAAGTATCCAGTATATAAATAAATTGACAACTTTTTAAGAAACTATTTCCAAATAATAATAATAAGAATAACATTAATAAAAGTAATAAAAATAGCATATTGAAGTTTTTTTTTTTTTTTTTTGGTTAAGCAATAGCATATTGAAGTTACAGCACTATTAGAATATATATATATTTTTTTTAAAAGGGAGTTTCATTTATTAAAAGAATAGGGAACAAGTAGTTACATCAGTAGTGGATACCTCAGAGAGGTTACCCATAACAATAGAGATATTCCTAGAGTATATAGTATTCTCTAGGTCTTTATGGAAAGCCGGAAATACAAAGGTAGGTGGAGTAATAAAAGCAGTAAAAGGTGCACTAGTAACATTTCCTTGTTTAGCCAGTGTATCAGCTACAACATTGGTTTCTCTCCAAGCATGACTAAGTGTGGCTTCCTGGAACTGAGACATGAACCATCTGCAATCAGATAAAAAAGACACAAGATTAGTAGGTAAATCTGAATTAGGTTATATTGATCTCGATTTATTGAATGCCGAGTGATAGTGCTATTTCGAGACCTTTCCGTAAGGCTAGAATTTCAGCTTGGTTGCTTGATGAGCAGAGTGAATCTTGCACTATTAGAATATATATACCCAAATTTTGAAAACTTTCTTAACATAAGCAGAGAAAATTAATCAAATGATTTAAATAATGATAAAAAAAAAAAAAAAAAAAAAAGAAAGAACACCAAAACAAGCCAGAAACGACAAACTGAGGAGGAAAAGATTTTTTATTTTTTTTTTTTATTTAAACAAAAAGAAAGAAAAAAAATGAAAGTTAAAACGAAAACTGAACCCTCGTCGTATTTGATTAAAAATAAGAATTACAGTGACATCATCCAAATCAAGGTTTTTCTATATTTAAAAGAAACAAAATTTAAAATAATAATAATTTAAAAAAAAAAAAAGACTGAATTGTTCAGAAACCAGAATCATCAAGAAATCAAATTCCTTACAAGATTTCTCCAGAAATTCTTATATTTCAACAAATAATAAAAAAGAGTAAAGTATTTTATTAACACCTTTTAAATTTCAGAATCCAAGTTTAGCACCTAAACTATTTTCGTCGCCCTAGCGACACTCAATCTTTTAAATCGTCCAGAATTTGCACTTCCGTCCAGTTTTGGCCGTTATGTCAATAATTTTTCCGTCAAAATCTCCTTTTTCACTATGTTGGGCAGGAGCATTTTTGTAATTTTCAAAAAAACACCCAAAAGCCCTAAAATTTTCTCTCTCTTCTTCTTCTTTCTTCTTTTTCTTCTTCTCTCTTCTTCTTCTTCTTCTTCTTTCTTCTTTTTCTTCTTCTTCTCTTCTTCTTTCTTCTCTATTCTTCTTCTTCTTCTCTATTCTTCTTCTGTTTTCTTCTTCTTATTCTTCTTCTTCTTATTCTTCATTTCTAATTCTTCTTCTTCTTCTTTCTTCTTCTTCTCTACTTCCCCCCGATTATTTTTCTTCAATTTCAGCCCCGCGGGCCGCGGGGAATCTCTGCTCACCCTCGATTATTTTTTTTTAATTTCAGCAATTGGTCACGGGACTTGGGCGGCGGGGAATTGGAGAAATTTGTTTTAAATTTTAAAGCAGCAAACGGTGTCTGACATCATCAATGAATCGAAACTTTTTTTTTCTTTTTGGTTTTTTTGTGCAGATTTCACATTGTGGAGTTATTATTACTATTATTTTTCTGTTCTTCGGTGTTTGTGTCAAACTCTATGACTTGTCCCTTCTTTCTTGCTTACATGAATATGGAAATTGGAAAATGATTTCTTTCTGTTCTTTGAGCGAACAAAGGAGAGAAATTTTACGGCTTTTAGGTTTTTTATTTAAATTACAAAAATACCCTTTATAATAAATTTTGGAAAAAATATTTGAATTTTGAAAAATAAAAAAATTGAATTTTGACAAAAATGTGAATTTTGGAAGAAGTTATAATAAATTTTGGAAGAATATAAATTTAAAATATATAAATTTTGGAAAAAAATTGTATTTTGAAAAATAAAAAAATTGAATTTTGAAAAGAAATGTGAATTTTGGAAGAAGATATAAATTTAAAAGATATAAATTTGGAAAAAGATTTGAATTTTGAAAAATAAAAAAATTGATTTTTGAAAAGAAATGTGAATTTTGGAAGAAGATATAAATTTAAAAGATATAAATTTTGGAAAAAGATTTGAATTTTGAAAAATAAAAAAAAAAATTGATTTTTGAAAAGAAATGTGAATTTTAGAAGAATATATAAATTTAATAAATTTTGGAAAAAGAAGGATGAAGAAGAAGATGAGAGAAAAAAATTTAGGGCTATTATGGTTTTTTATTAAAAATTACAAAAATAACCTTTATAAAAAATTTGGGTTTATTTTTTAATTTTTGGACAAAAATGCCCCTGCCCAATATAGTGAAATAGGGGATTTGACGGAAAAATTATTGACCTAACGGCCAAACTGACGGAAGTGCAAGTTCTAGACGATTTAAAAGATTGAGTGTCGCTAGGGTGACGAAAATAGTTTAGGTGCTAAACTTGGATTCTGGAATTTAAAAAGTGTTATAAAATACTTTACCCTAAAAAAAAATGAAAACTTTAAAGAATAACGGAAACGATCAGAACCGATAATTATTTATTATATCAATAGTATAACAATTCGAAAAACTATTTCTTTTATAAAGGTATTCGTTTATTCACCTCTAAATTGCACCCAAGAGGAATCAAATTCACAATCAATACTTGAATGATCCAACCTAAATTAATCAAATAAACTCGTAAGTCTAAGATAATCCATAACCTAATTTAATTAGGAAGAATGTAACCTAACTTACCCGTTTATTCTAGACGATTGGAAACGCACGGACTGCTCTCTCTCTGTTCCTTTTTCCTTCACTTCCTCTACACAGCACCAACGTAAGACAAAAATAATTTTATGGTTTTTAGAAATTTCCCTATTCCCCTTTATAAATAAGATTTATTTATTTAATAATAATAAGGGTAAAGTATCCTAGTGACACCTCTTAGAGTTCAAAATCCAAGTTTAGCACCTCATAAATTTTTCGTTCACAAGGTGCCATTCAGGTTTAAAAAGTCCCACTATATGCCCTTCAATTTTGTCCGTCAATTTTGTCCGTTAGAGTAGATATTTGACCGTTAGTCAACCGATGGGTAGAAGAAGAAGAATGGCGGTGAATCATTGTACATTTTTTTTTGTTTAATTTTGTATTATTTTATCGTCATTTGAATTTTAATTAATCTAAAATTTTCTGAATTTTTTGGACTTTTTTGTTTCAAATATCAAAACCTTAACTGTTGTGCATTAATTAGTGCAATAATTACATGCTAAAAAGAAGCCTTAAAATTGTAGAGGTGAACCGAGAAGAAATATAAATTTTGGAAAAATAGATAATAAATTTTGGAAGAAAATATAATAATTTTTGGAAAAAGATTTGAATTTTGAAAAAAAAAAAAAAATTGAATTTTGAAAAAAAATATGAATTTTGGAAAAACTAGTGAAGAATGTGTGGAAGAAGAAGAATATGAGAGAGAAAAATTAAGGTTTTAGGGTTTATTTTTATTAAAATTACAAAATTACCCTTTATAAAAAAAGGATTTTTTATTTCCGGACAAAAATACCCCTGCCCAAAATAGTAAAATAGGTTGACTAACGGTCAAATATTTACCCTAACAAACAAAATTGACAAAGGGCATGTAGTGAGACTTTTTAAAACCCGAATGGCACCTTGTGAACGAAAAATTCCTGAGGTGCTAAACTTGGATTTTGAACTCTAAGAGGTGTCACTAAGATACTTTACCCTAATAATAATAATATATTATCTCGTAAATTTCCTTATTTACCCTTATTTAGGGCTGGATATCACAATCCTTCTAAGTGACATTCCTTTAAAAGATTGGCTTAAAACAAATCTTACTAATAATGACCCCATCTTCATTAATATCCCTTGGTCTACCCTTTTCAACTTTAGTTGTTGGCAGCTATGGAAGAATAGAAATAAACGTAGTATTAAAAATGAGGAATCTCCAAAACTATTCTTTCATCATATTCTTAATCTCTCGGTTGAGTTCATCAACAATACAAGAAACACTAATTATAGTGTTATGAAGCAACAATTACCTGCTCCTTTTCTTAAATTAAATGTGGATGACTCCTAAAAAAAAAAAATACCAACCGTGGAGGCATAGGGGGAGTTCTCAGAAATCATCATGGAGAATGGATCATAGGTTTTATGCAAGGTCTTTTCTGTAGTTCAAATAATCAAGCTTAATTTCTAGCCTTGAGGAAAGGACTTGAAATTCCAATCAATCTTGGTGTTCATCAGCTAGAAATAAATACAGACTCTTAAGTACTTCAATCTATACATAATATGGATCCCCCAACTAACTTATCTTACATTGTATCTAATTGCAGATGGCTACTATCTCAACTGGCGATTTCAACATTACACACTCATGGAGAGAAACAAATGTTGTAGCTGATGCACTGGCAAAACAAGCAAATGTTACTAGTGCAACCTTAATTTACTGCTTTCATTTCTCCTCCAAACTTTGTATTTACAGCTTTCCATAAAGATCTAATTGGTACAATGTACCCCAGAACTGTTTGTAATATTTCGGGTGAACCGTTTGGAGATCCCACCAATGTAACTCCTTCTCCCCTTCTACTTTAATAAATGAAACTCTCTAATAATAATAATGAGGAATTTTGTTGGTCAAAATATGTAAGTTAAGAGATGAAAATATTCAATTATATTCTTATTTTATTTTTTTTAATTCTCATTAATTTCAGTTACATAAAAAATGTGAATCATGGAGCACTAAAAATTAGTATATATATTATTAATCTTAATATTTCAGTATTTAAATAATCATTTTAAATCTGTCTAATCTTGTATGGAATTGAATATAACGTTTTTTTTTTTTTTAATAGTTGGTTCCATATATTAGTTTGCTTTCATATATGTACTTGAAATTAGAGATATATTATATTGTGACTTGACGTCTCACATTGCTTGTCTAAGATGTCTAAACGCTAATTAAGTAAGGGTTTAAAGACATTTACTCGATAACACGTTTTAATCTCGTAAGACTCATCTTATAAGTCAAATCGAACAATATTATTGGGCTATTATCACACATTAGACTTTATTAGACATTTATGAAATTTTTACTAATCAAATTCTTTTTGGATTCCGAGTTTCAAACAAAGGAAAGCCACCTATACAGCTCATGGATGTCGGCATTTTATTAAATATTTTAGTCAAATAGAGTGATGTTTGCAATTACGATATATATATATATATATATTATATTTTAAAAAATAATAAAATTGTACTGCTATGTATAATAGTTATTTATAAATAAATAATACATTGTTTTCCCCGTAAATATCCATTATATTGAAAATGTATAAATACATATAAATAAATAAATTAATTAGAATACAATTTATATTGTGAAATATATTTACTTATCTAAAGATTTCAAGAAATTTATAAAATTTTGTTGGGTTTTTAAAAATTTTTTTTTCAAAATAAAAAGAAAGAAAAAAAAGACCCTTTATCATTTTAGTTTATGTTTTATTATTATTATTTTAATGTTTGTTCTAAACTTATCGATATATATATATATATATATATATATTATATATATATATATATTTGGTTTAATTCTATTAAAGGATTGAGTTTCTTTTTATAATTGTCCGTTAAGAAAAAATGCAATTATATAATTTTTTCATTATTGTTTGTTGCTTGGAACTGTCGGGTTAGTTAATCGAAATGAAACTTATGGTAATAAGTTTACTCATGACAAACTTTTGTTATTAATCTTGGGGGTAAGGGAGAGTTTCATAATCAAGGAGTTCTTGATACTCTCTTTCTTTGGTATAGCCAATTTTCGTGAATTTTTGAAGTTAAAATCATGCCACAAGTCACCCTAGTAAAAACTCCAATAGATCTAAAAAGGATTTTGAGTGCATTGAATAAAAGAGTTCAAATAGCAAATTTAATAAATAATTTTGATTAAATTGTTATAAGAACAAAGGAAAATTATTGATTTAACCCTAACTCCTATTCAAAAATCAGCGCAGCTATATATGGGTAATGCGTTGCCTGTTAGAAAAAAAAATAAAACACGTTTTTATTAAAATAATTTAAGCATGTTTTGAAAATCAAAACGTGGGGAAATAATAAAACTCACGTGTTGTAATGACAAGACGAAGTGCTGGCACATTCGGAGGATGTCAGATGTTTTTTTGGTAATAAAGGATGTCAGATAGTTGAAGACCAAAAAAACGCAAAAAGTTTTGGCCGCAAAAAAATTCTTTCTGGTCGTTATTGATACACTGTTGCCATAGTCAAAAAGTATCAAAGTCAACAGAATACGAGAGTGTAATTGGACAAAGTCGATACTTCTTCAATTTAACATAGAATTAGTATTTATTTTTCTGTACATAAAATTCAACTTAAAAAAAAGATTAAAAAATTTTTACTCTTCAATAGAAAAAACCATATCTCTCTCTCTATTTATACGCACCTTTCGATGTCTATCTATCCAGTGTAGCCATCCCTCTTTCATCCTCAAAATTTCCACTGCAAACCTACATTTCTTACTTCATTAGGTCATCCATGGCGACTTTCCTTCTATTCCTTGCCCTCTCAACTCTTCTTTTCATTTCTCTGCTTCTTGTTTCGCTGTTTTCTTGTACGGTTAAAATTATTTCTAAAAGTGGTGTCGTAGTACTTTCTTCATATCCACCGATCGGTTGCCCGATTTCTTACTACAATAATCGCCACCGTCCGATAGATTGGTACACGGAAATCCTTTCCATCTTGCCATCTCAGACGGTGGTGCTCAGCCGATTCGGTGCTTCTCGAACCATCGTGACCGCAAATCCTCAAAACGTAGAGTACATTCTGAAACCGAACTTCAATAACTATCCAAAAGGCAAGCAATTCACCGAAATTTTAGGCGATTTTCTCGGCGTCGGCATATTTAACATCGACGGTGAGAAGTGGAACGAGCAGCGCAAGTTCGCCAGTCACGAGTTCAGTGCTAAATCGCCGAGAGAGTCCATCTTCGTCGCTCTGGACGATGTAGTTCGGACGAGACTTGAGCCTCTGCTGAATACATCGGCGGAGAGTAATGCGGTACTGGACCTTCAAGACGTTCCGAGGAGATTCGCATTCGACACGATTTGCAAGGTAATACTCGGCGTGGATCCACTTACTGCTACCGGTCTAGACCTAATTTCTTCTCGTTCCCCACTCGCGGAAGCCATGGACAGAGCTTCGGAGCTTTGTGCGCAACGCGGATCCGCACCTGTTTACGCTGTGTGGAAATTCAAAAGATTACTAAATTTGGGATCCGAGAAATTGCTAAGAGAAGCCGTCAGAACAGTTCACAAATGCGTTAACAAAATAATTCAAGCCAAGAAGGAGCAACTACTTAGGAAGAATTCTTCCTCCGCCGGCGGCCGTAATGATCTCCTTTCGAGATCGTTAATGGCCGGTTACGATGATGAAATTGTGAGAGACATGGTAATAAGCTTCCTGATGGCGGGAAGGGACACAACTTCCTCTGCACTCACATGGTTTTTCTGGTTACTTTCGAGGCACGAAATCGTTCACGAAAAGCTTGTTGACGAGTTAACAAGCTCGTTGGAAAAAATCGGAGGAAAAAATCGGCGAGAAAATTCATTGGATTTTTTAAATGTAAATGTACTGAAAGAATTGAATTACATGACGGCGTGTTTGTACGAGTCAATGAGACTGTATCCTCCGGTAGCCCGGGACTCAAAGCACGCAAAGGAAGACGACATTTTACCGGACGGGACGGTAGTTTATAAAGGAAACAGGTTGACGTATTTCCAGTACGGTATGGGGAGGATGGAGAATCTGTGGGGAAAAGACTGCTCCGAGTTTAGACCGAAACGGTGGATTGATGAAAATGGAACGCTGAAAATTGTAAACCCTTACGAATTCCCGGTTTTTCAGGCTGGACCGAGGATTTGTCTTGGGAAGGAAATGGCTTTAATTCAAATGAAGTACGTTGCGGCATCGATTTTGAGCAAGTTTGAGATCAAACCGGTTTGTTTGAACCAGCCGGTTTTTGTTCCTCACATGACTGCTTATATGGCCGGTGGCTTCAATGTTAGGGTCTTTTCCAAGGGTAACACTAATACCATCTACAAAAGATAATCAAATATATAAATATTTATATAAGACCATGTTTGGGTGTAAAAATATTAAATCTCAATATAATATATATATATATATATATATATATATATATATATATATATATATATATTGTACTTGTGGGTGTATGACAAATTTGATTCCGATTTTAAAATTGGAAGATTCGAACTTGAGACGTTATATATATAAGTAAGACGTTTGAGATATTATAATTCTCTCACGGGAGAATTAATGGACATAAGATTAATATCATACTACTAATCAAACTTTGGATACATTTGAATAAGCAATCATGTACTACAAGAAAAATTACGGGACTAATCTTGAAAATTTTCACTATCAATCGGAGATAAGTATAATAACGGTTTATTTCCACTCTAAAGAAAACTTTCTCAAAAGCTCTTTATTTATTTTTTTTTTTTTTTTTTTTTTTTTTGTTTTTGTGTGTTTTTCTCTCAAAAAACTCTCACACATTTTTGTATTTCCTTGAAATTTTTACATGCACACTATTATCTAACTTACACTTATACTTCATATGGAATCTCCTATTAAAAGTTATAAATCAATTCCTAAAATTACTATATATCTATATATCTATATATAGATTTATTGTATCTTATAATTTTTTACTTTCAATCACTATAAGACTAGCTATAAGTATAGTTATATATCTATTATATGAAAAATATTCTATTAAGAATAAAACTTTTAAGGTTGTATTTTGGACAATTATTATTTTTTAGCTTTGTGACTTTTAAATTTTTAGTCAAACCCTATTTTTTATTTTTTAAAAATGGATTTTACATTTTAAAAAAAAAAATTGTTTGCTAAATAGTTTTTCGGATAGGCTTTTATATTAAGTAAAGTGAATTTTTATAGGCGTAATGGTTATAAAATTATTATTATATTTTTTTTTTGTTCAAAAAAGAAGATATTTCATTAATAAGTTAGGGTTCACTGTTTTACAATTAGGGTAGAGGGGATATATCTAGTAAAGCCCAAACCCGACATATCTAAAAATACATTATTCATTACAAAATAAGGGGGAGAACAAAAAAACATCCACTAGAAAATCCGTCTTCTTCCCTCCCTATTTTGATAGTAGATGAGCAACCCCATTGGCTAGCAATGAATAATTCGACATCTAGAGAAGGTGCTCATCAAAGATCTACAGTTATTAATCAAAGCAGAATAATGAGCATTGGTATTTTCTTTTATCAAGGCCAGAGTAGATTCGAAATCAATTTTTTTTTTTTTTTTTTGAGAAATTTTAACTTCTAGTGTGTCTCAAACTTATGACCTCAAGGTCATAAGTGAGGGTGCTTACCAACTGAGCTCCATCTGAACCGCCAAGATTAGACCTGCTTGTATGAGTGCTAAAATTTCAGCCAACAAGTTAGTACTTTGTAATTGCTTTTCCATGAAACTTTTAACCCAATTGCCTGCATTATCTCTAATGACACCTCCTATGCTCCCTATCCCTGGATTAGGATTAGTAGAACCATCTGTGTTAAGACAAAAGAAGGGGGCACTAAGGAGGTTCCAACGAATGATAACATGTGTTCTAGAAGGCTTAGGGTCAGAGGATCAGTGAGGTGCGAAAATTCTATTGCTTTATGTAGGATAGATTTAAAGTCTAGGGGAGTACTGACTGGAATTATTAGAACTAAAAATATTTTTATTCCCACAAAGCAAGAGATTCCAACAAACAAAAGAGAAACAGGTAGACCAAGAAGTAAGATTTGAGATATTCTGGTCAGATTTAAGATTGACAACCAACCAACTTCGAATATCCCTTTCTTTCCAAAAAGATTGAGAATAAGTAGGGGTATTAGGAAAACAACATTGCTTCCAAATAGTACACCGTATCCCCCTAACTTCATTTTTTTAAAAAAAAAAATTATGTACGATCAACCAACTCTGACATGTATCATATTATAATTCAAACGTAGTTAAAATTAAAAATTAATTTTGATAAAAAAAAACTAAAAAATAATTGTTATCCAAATAAAACCTAAATAGGTCTTCAAATTCAAATAAGAATGAAGGAAAAAAAAAAAAACCTAAGAGGTCTTAGGTCAAATTAACTCTAATCCTAGGGTTACTTGGGAAAACCAAAAGTTACCAATGAAACAACAGCCACGGCTAAAATGAACTAATAAAATAGGGACTAACTTGATCTGTTGTTTGAGTAATTATGAATGCATGGAAACTGAATAAACTCTTCGTGCATTTTTAGTGGTCCTTATCTAATAATCATCACTCACTTTAATGATTTTGTTTTTTTTTTTAGGTGGTATCTAAAGCCCTTCCGCCCAGACTAATCCACCCTTAAAGGCCTAGTCCGGTATTCTCACTCCGAAAAATTAAACCTTTAAACTCTCTTGACATGAGGAGGTAAGGGAGAAACTCCTAAACCAATGACCATGAGAGATTCGAACTCTCAACTTTTTGGTTAAGTGAGAGACTCCTAGACCATTAGGCCAAGAGAGGAACTTTAATAATGATTAGTACCTAAGAAGAGAATTAATAATTTTAATACATTTTTTAAAATATTATCTATAAATTATAATACTAATAAAATTAAAATAACGTGTCATTTTAATTGTTTTATTTAAAATTAACTATTTAAATTATTTTAAGAAAAAAATATTTTAAAAATTTTAATATGATTATAATTTTCATTTTTTAAAAATTATAAATATTAATTTAATATAGTCAAAAAGATCGTAACTTAATTAATAACAATTTTACTTATGATTTCTAGAGGACATGAGTTCAAAGACAATAGAGACAAAAATACCTACATTATTAAACAATATTATAAAAGCTTGAACATAACATAAGGCTTCTTGCAACAAAAAAGGAAATTCCTCTGTTACAATAAGATTTAAGTACTAAAGGTAATATTTATATTTAACCCGGTAGATTAGGAGAGTTATAAACGGACTCATAATGCTTCCTCCAATGCGGATGGTCGAAGTTTTGAATCCCCTAGGTAGTTAGGGTCTTGTTAAAAGCTCTGAGTCAGGCCATAACTCTCATGTAAGAGTTAACTCTGAGAGTGCTCCGCAGGCCGAGTCCGAATTAGTCTCACAAAAAAAGTGGGAACACCGGACGCCCCAAGTAGTAACAAAAAAAAATGTAGTACTTTAATGGAAAGGTTCCCAAAAAAAGGAAGCAAATTCCGTCAGTAATTTACATGGAATTTACCACTTAAATTCAGTAACCATAACAAAACAACAACAAAAACCACTGAAAAAGAACACAATCATTAAAACAGGTAAATTCATTAGATCATCAAAAGGAAGGTAAAAGGCAAATAAAATGTTCTCAGACCCTGCTATTTGCTGGCAATGGCAAAACACCATCAAAGAAATCACCAAAATAGCCACGGGGCTCATGGACTAGCTTTGAAATTATGTCTCTAAGTGTGATTACGCCTTCAAGATTACCCAGTTCATCGACGACGTAAATCCTGTGGATTTCCATAGAATCAAGCTTCATGATTACTTCTTTAAGTGTGTCACTTTTTTTGCATGTAACCATAGCCCTTAATTGTGGTGAATCCTTTTGATGCTTTTCCAAATATCCTTTAACTGCTGTCAAGAAGTTCTTGGTTGTGATAGACCTGCAATGGAGATGCTAAAATCTATGAACAGATCATTTCATAATCAATATTTCTTGGTATATAAGGGCATATATATAATATAGTACAAAATTGGCCAATTAATCTCAATTTAAACCATTAAAGCTTCTCAATTATGCACATTTAATACTCCAAAACATGATCATATTTGATGTCATCACACAATAATAATTGTTAAAAGGTGAGACATTTGCCTTTATAGAAGTTAATGTCTTTTTGAGTAAAATCTTTCAATCCTACATCGGAAAGATTAACTATTGTTCCAAAGTGAACCTTATAGGCCTATAGCTCTGTGATCACGATATGTTAACTATTCCCACAACGTAAGGACCATTCGGCCATTTATGAAGACCAAAGTAATGGAAGTTTTAAGGACAATTCAGATTTTAAAGGCAAATTGTCATTTTCAGTCATCAGATTTTCTCAATTCCTATTCATTTTTTATGTATATTTTAAGTCAATAAACTATTTTCAATTATCATAATAGGTCCTAAATCTTTTCTTCCAAAATATTTTTTTGTCCCCAAACTATATTTGACTATCGGAATAGATCACTGTTATTGATTTGCATTATAAGTTATGTTGCAAGGAAAATACTAAAATGTAGAAGCAAACAAGAAAAGTAAAAAATAGAAAATAAGGAAAGACTTATGCAATAAATGCCCTGCAATCCAAGTGGTTACTAAGATAGTGTTCCTTCACCTTAGCAAATTGAAGAAAAAGCCAAGTAGAGCAGGTTGTTTTGAGGATTAAACATGCAAATTCAGCAGTAATCCCAATCCCACGAAATGATCATTCGATGAAAATCATACATACCTGAAGTCCTTGTATATTTCGGGTGCAAGTAGAAGGTACTGAATATCTCTGATGCTTATGTTTCCAATTGCCTTTTTTCCATTACTTGAAACCACAGGTAAACCACCAATACCTTTTTGTCTCATTAGTTTGAAAGCCTGAAGGACTGGCTCTTCTTCATAGACCTGAAATAGAGAAAAACACACACACAGAGTTAGTTACTGCATTAAAATGATTTTAGTCACTCCCATGTAAATTGGTGCCAAAACTGAGAATCATAATTCTGAAATATAGGTGCCATGGTTTGCAATGCACATGGACAAATTGCACACTAAGTACCTTTATTAGCTGGCTCGGGATCATGAGAGGCAGGCCAAGTTCATAAAGTTTTTTAGAACCCCAGCTCTCGAACCAATGAAGACCAGCACATTCTTCAAGCATGTGAATCACTGCTGATTGAGTGATGATGCTGTCAATTTTGTTTTCCCCAAGGTCAACCACCGGTATACTTTTCATTCTATACTTGGACAGCAGCAGAAGCATAGTCAAGAAAGAGTTTGAGTTTTGCAGTGCAAGAAATGGAGCCCAACGAAATGATCCTGAGATGTCCCTTACCTATCTAGTCAAGGTAATGCATGTCAAAAACCAAGAGAATCTGTAGATTAAATTAAAATTCTACTCAATAATAACAAAGGAAAAAGAATGTGACCTTCGTGTTTTTATAGAAATCAGAGGAAGTCAAAGTTTCAAAGTAGTTTCCACAAGTTGCAGTGGGAGATTCAGGGTGCAAACTTCTGTATCTTGGAGAAGACATTCCATTTGCTGCTGCAGCTACAGCTCGACCGAAGGAATCCTCAGATTCTGTTATCGATTCTCCATCCGTACCCACAGATGCTTCCAACTTTTCAGCCTGCATGAAGGAGAGATAACCGTAATGTCATCATCTCTAACCAAGGGCTTACTTTTGGTGAAAACAAATAACTTTTAAGTTTCACTGAATCAACAAATCAAGATGACTGTTGATGACATTTGTTCCACATCTTACTAAATTTGACTTCTTAGGTACCAGAAAGTCATGCAAACCTGTTGAAGGATCCAAACAACAATTCCAGCAAACTCAGCAATGCCAATATATCTATCAATCCAACTTGCATCATCCGGAGCTTCAACATCGACAACAGGTGCACTCAGGATTTTATTTTGTGCCAATAGTTTAACCACATCAGCCAAACTGGAATCCGAGCTTATCTCGATTACTACATAACAATTCCAAAATTTAGGCAGCAGTAATTGTGAAATAAACCATACAAATTACTACAAAACAAATATTGAAAAAGAAAAACAGAGCAAACAATCCAAAATAAGCCCTCATAAGATATAGACTTCCATGACACTAAAAATATTAAAAATTATGAGTATTTTTTTTGCATGGAGAACTCGAATATAGACTGTTCTTGTTACAACTTACAAAGCCAGTGGACCAAGAGTATTTTAATTCAATGAAAAACAATGCTAGCAATAATTTAGAATAAAAAAGGCATCAGTAAAGTACAGATTGCATTTTCTTTTCTAATTATTCTCTCACTTGGAAGCATAATGGAAATTTAGTGATTTTCCCCATTTTATAAACAAATCATATTTAGGGAAAAAGTCTGATTACACAGGTTTAACATAAAATCTTTTGAAGAACAAGCCTCTTATCCCATAGGACACAAATTCAAACACTGCCCTTGAATGCCCTTTTGTAAACATGACAAGGGAAAAACAATGGAGAAAGAAAATAAAGCAAACAATGAAAATTACGCCACAAGAAAATCATGAAATATATACAGATGCTTCACTAATCTCAATTTTCCCTTTGATTAACAACAAACCCACAAGAAAACAACTTTCAATTCATCAAACAAATCTAAAAAAAAAAAAAAAAAAAAAAAAAAAAATCCATCCCAGATCATAATCCTTGAAATCAATTCAAGAAAAACTCCAGTCAAACAGTAAATGACAAAAAAAGAAAGAAAAAGATATTCAAAGAGGACAAATTAAAGGTCAAAAGAAATGAATAAACTCAAATATATATATATATATAAATTAAAAATATATATATATGTAGAATTAAAAAGAAAGAAAACCTTGAGAGGAAGAAGCAACAGGAAAATCAGAAACAGGGATGCTTTCAAAACATGCATTAAGCTTCTCAGTTGGACTCAGCTGTGGTTCTTGAATATCCCATAGATCTTCAACTTGCATACCCAGTTTCGCCTCTGGACTTCTTGGTGTTGAAGTCCCTTCTTCCATCAACATCTTTCTACCCTTTTTTTTTTTTCTCTCTCTCTCTGTATATCAATTCTGTGCAAGAAACTGTAAAGAACAAAGCGCTCTCTCTCTCTCTAGACAAGAATTTAGATACTTTTTGTACTCATTACATCACTTTCTCACAAAAAATTGACACATTTTTCATTTATATAGTACAGTACTCTGCTACAATCATGCAATATAAGGGAATTTATCCTCTGCTTTTATGCCCATATTTATACTATGCATATAATAAATCTAAGTAGTTATATATATATAATATATATAAATAATATAATATTTTTTTTTAAAAAGAAAAGAATATAATATAATACTTAATTAGTCTCTTTAATTAATAATAGTATATTTCAATAAAAAAAATTAAATATTTTTTTTTCTTCTTCTTTTAATATTACTTTGATATTTTTCAATTTATACTTTCATTCCCGCTTCAAAAAAAAAAAAAAAAAAATTATACTTTCATTGAAAATAAAAATATTACACAATTAAAATTATTCAAAATAGAGAATCAATTTAAAAAAAAATTATGTGAGTCAAGAATAATAAATATTAAAAAAAACCGTACATAAAAAATTAAATAAAATAAATCTAACTGCTAGTTACAAATTTTATATGCAACAAACATATTATCTAAAGTAGGTATAGTTATTATTTAGAGGGGAATTAGGAACACGTGTAGGATAATTATTGAGTGGGTCTTTATAATGTTGAAGTGGGTACACGTGGATATGGGGGTTCTTCTTATCCAAAGAAAGAATTTTCTATTCTTAAGGCAAAGAGTTATCCGGATTTGCATCGTGTCCACTTGTATTTCCCCCTTCCAACTGGCCCACTGTTTTCTGGTACTTGTTCTTTGGACTTATTTGTCCCCCATAAAATAATAATAATAATTATTATTTTTTTTTAAAAGCTACTTGTATCCCCCCCCCCCCCAACACCCCCCCCCCCCCTCCCCCTCCCCCCCCCCCCCCCCCTCCCTCCTCCCTCTCCCCCATCCCCCTCCTTCCCTCTCCCCCCCCCCCCCCCATGGACTCATTTATCAACCCATCAAACTGGGTTAATAATTATTATTATTTTCTTTATAAGAAATTATATATTTATCAAGCAGGGTAAGCATCTTTACTTATGATTCAAAGGTCATGAGTTTGAGATTTTTACTTATAGAGTTTCTAAAGACGAAATTCGAAAAGAGGAATTGAAACTATGATAAAAAATTAATTCTTTTCAAAGTAAAATTTTGAATTTAATTTTATAAATAAAGAAATAAATTTTAGTAAAGTAATTTATTTTTTTTTTTTTAAAAAAAGAAGATTTTAGATTAGTTGAAATTTAAAATAGTACTAAATATTATGAAATATAAAATCTTTGACTTGACTCAAGTACATAAGTGTATGCGAATATTATATGAGATATAAGATGTAAAAGTTAAAGTGAGGTAATTCTATAAATAAAAATTATAAATAACAACTTTAGATAGCAAAATATAGGAAAATTGGTATAAATAGTCCCCAAACTATCGAGGTTTGGTGACATTGGTCCCCAAATTATTTTTTTGGTGGGATTGGTCCCCAAACTATAAAAAAAAATTGTGACATTGGTCCTTTATGTTAAATCACGGTTAAGTTTAAAAAAAAAAAAAACTTAATAGGCATTTATGCATTTTTCATTACACTATTTAAATATAAAGCAAATTGGTATAAATAGTCCCCAAACTATAGACTTTTGGTGACATTGGTCCCCAAATTATTATTTTTTGTGGGATTGGTCCCCAAACTAAATAAAAAATTGTGATATTGGTCATTCCATTAAAAATTATATTAAATCACAAGTTAAGTTAAAAAAAAATAACATATATCATCTTTAAAAAATATAAACAATTAATATATTATTTTTATGCCAAAAATATTAATGCGTAAATTATTGATAATTATTAAAAATCATTTTTATAACTCAAAATATCAACAAAAAAAAAAAAGGAAATACACAAACTAAACATTATTTTACATTTCCTAAAACTTTATCATAGACGAATAAATTATATATTATATATTTTATATCAATTTTTCTTATTTTATTTCTTATTTTGTGCTTTATAAAAGTATATTTGTCTTTTTCATTTTTTTGGGGTTTTTTTTTTTTTTTAATTTTTAGATGAAATTAGAGTAGAAAAAATAGTCAAAAGTTTTATATGATAACAATTTCAACATTTTACAAAAAAAATTCATATTCAAAGAAAAATCTTGAAGAATGTCAATAAATTAAAGTTTACAAACTCTACTATTTTTTAATTTTTTTTTTTAAACTTAACTTGTGATTTAATATAATTTTTAATGGAAGGACCAATATCAAAAAAATTTCATAGTTTGGGGACTAATCCCACCAAAAAAATAATTTGGGGACCAATGTCACCAAAAGTCTATAGTTTGGAGACTATTTATATCAATTTGCTTTATATTTAAATAGTGTAATGACATAAATGTCCATGAAGTTTTTTTTATTAATTAAAAAAACTTAGGTGATTTAACGGAATTTTTAATGGAAGGACCAATGTTACAATTTTTTATAGTTTGGGGACTAATCCCACCAAAAAAATAGTTTGAGAACCAATGTCACCAAACATTCATAGTTTGGAGACTATTTATACCAATTTGCCGCAAAATATATATATAATGTGAAGTATTCATCTAGATATTATGAATTATATTCTTCATAATTGGTTGCTTAATTTTGTTTATTTTTAAATTTTTGTTTGTACTAATCTCTTGATGAAAATAAGACATTACACTTTTTTAAAATATAAAAATTAATATATTTTTAAAAAAAAAAATAAAAAATCTTTTTTGAATTTATCATTTTGTATAATGAATCATTAAAAAATAAACATTAATATGAAGGATTTTATGTAACACTTGTCATTTAATATTTTTTTCCTAAATAAATATATGCATTAAAATGTACAAATTTGGTAAAAATAAGAAAACATAAAAAATTAAAAAAGTATTACATTTATATATATGAGTGTTAATGGAATCCTAATCCTTTGTTAATCTTTTTAATATGAATTATCTAATTGTAATTAAATTCGAATATTTTTTTTATGATAACAAAATACAAAATAATGTTGGTGGAGTATGAATTCTTGACATTTAACATTTATTATGTCAACCAACCCTAACACATCAACTTCGGTTAAAGTGCTTGATGAACCTAGAATTTATCGACAACATAATGTTAGATCTTTCACATTATAACAATAATGTGAACTTTGTGTGTACCTTTCAATAATACAAAATATTTGTCCAATTCATAGACTGTAATATCTCATCAATTAGCATTAACTCTTACTCATCAATAATGAACACATCAACATGTATGAATGAATCATTGGTGCAATTCTTACAAACACATGACTAAAGATAGAATACAATGCACACAACTATTCTATCAAACTCATGAGTATTTACTCTCTCTACTGCCCACAAGTTGCTCTAATTTATAGTCACGGTTAGGGTAAGGAAGAATTAGGGTTGTCCCGCATAGACCACAACCCATCTGCGGTCTTCCAAACTTGACCTTAGGACTCCCACTCTGACTAGGACTCCAACTTGAACTAATATTCCAACTCCAACAAGGTTTCGGACTTGTGCCACTACCCATGTCACAATGTTCAGCCCACTGACTACAACACACAACTCGGCTCATGCAAACAATTTGGTCCTATGTATTGTTTGGCACGTAGCCAAAAGCCCACATGTTTGCATACAACATTGCCCTGTGCTGCCAAGACTATCCCATACCTCGGGACAAATGGTCTCACACTTATCTAGTTAACTTATATCTTATGGAAAATCAGACTTTGAAGAATGCTCTATCATTGAAACACATACATCACAAGTCAAACAAAATAATAATCAATCATGTCATTTGAGATCTACTAGATATTATTATACTTTGAATATTAAAAATCTTGACTAACTTTTTGATAAAAAATAAGTTATCCTTAAAAAAATTGGCTTTGAAAAATTTAAAAAAAATCTATAAGTTAGACTTGTGTCTTTGTATAAAAACATCTTCTGAATATACTTTTCTCATCCTCTTGAAAGACATACATTTGAAATGTATCTCTATGTATGGACGCATATCTAAACTATTTTGGGAGTATGTTTTATATCGATGGCCAAACATGGATGGATTGTTTATAACATAGCCAAAATGGAAAATCCCCAAATACATAGATATGTTTTTTTGTTAAACCGTCTCATATCTAAAGTAATTATTTTGACTAATGCGGATTTAGTTCATATTGCATTTGCATAGTCTAACTTTTTATCGAGGGAAAATATCATTCTTTTTTTTTTTTTTATAAGTGAAATTTCATTAAATAAAAAAATAAAAATATTACACAACCGAATGATAAAAAAAACGCACCAACCTAACAATATGTGGAGATAAAAAACTCTTAGGTGAATAAAAATCACTAAACATAAAACTAAACAAAACACACAAAAAACAGAAAAGAACTTTCTATCTAGATCTTCAATATTCCAACTTCCAAACACGAAACTCAGCGGCATTGAGGGTTTGATTTCACCTTCTTCCTTCAACAACAACCTAATCCATCCTGGGTATATAAAGAATTTCATAAGATGCCCGAAAAAAGAAAAAAAAGCGAACAAAGGGCCCAAATCAAACCAGCGGGTTTGATAAATTTTTCTTCTAAAAGAAGAAAAAAGAATTGATATCTAAATATCAATAAAGAACTATGCATTTGAGAGGTTAAAGGAAGCCAGAAAAACAAAAAAAAAAGGAAGAAAAAACACAAACAACAACAACAACAACAAAAGAAAAACAAAAACAAAAAAAAAAAAAAAAAAAAAAAAAAAAAAAAAAAAAAAAAAAAAAAAAAAAAAAAAAAAAAAACAATATGAAAATGGTGATCTCCGACCAAGAGAGAGTTCTAGCTAGGAAAAGCTCCCTGGAGAGGGAAGGGAAGAGGAAGGCAAGGGCGGCTGGTGAGAGAAGGAGGAGAGAGGCAACTAGGGTTTTTTTTTTTTTTTTTAATTAGACTTGGAAAATATCATTCTTACTACTACATAAAATCTCACAATGAATATAAATATATAAAAAAAAAATAATAAATATTAAACTCGTAACATAAGTAACATTTGCAAAATTTTTACCCAGTCGTGCTAAGTAAATGACTTCCAAATACTAATATTACTACTCTGCACAAATATAGCTTAATTTACAAAGTAATCTTAGTTTATAGATGATTCATCACATGGGGTGAAACCGTGAAAGATAAAACCAACAAAGGACTTAATCCCAATAGAGTGAGTTATCCCTACATTAATGTCACCTTATTCTGTATTTTTACGCCATGAAAGACGATTCTTTTACCCAATTGAATGGGAAAGTCCCTTCTGAAACCTTTGACATCATTCCGTCGTTGTCTTTCCCGCTGTTTCTGCACAACGTTAACTGCAGAATTTACAGACCTCTGCTCGAAAGGCCATCTCAAAGAGGCCTTCACTAGCTTCACATCACTCATATGGTCAGACCCTCCTCTCTTTTCCTCACTTCTTGAAAGAATGCGTCAAAATGCAGTCCTTTTCCCTTACCCAACAAGTCCATTCTCTTATCGTCATCTCTGGTTGTTCCAGGGACAAGTTTGTGAACAACCACCTCCTGAATGCTTACTGCAAATTAGGCCATTTGGGTATTGCAGTTGTGCTGTTTGAGAAATTGCACAAGAGAAATTTCATGTCTTATAACATCTTGATTGGTGGGTTTATTCAAGATGGGGATTTAGATAGCTCAGTGAAGCTATTTGATGAAATGGGGCACCGAAATTTAGCTACCTGGAATGCTATGGTTACTGGGTTGATCCAATTTGAATTTAACAATGAGGGGTTGGGTTTTTTTTCTAAAATGCACGAGTTGGGATTTTTGCCTGACGAATTTACACTAGGAAGTGTTTTGAGAGGGTGTGCTGGATTGAAGGACTTCAATAGGGGTAGTCAAGTGCATAGTTATGCTGTGAAATCAGGGTTTGATTTGCATATGATAGTTGGCAGCTCATTGGCACATATGTATATGAAGTCTGGAAGTTTGGGAGAAGGTGAGAAGGTAATTAGGTCAATGCCGGTTCACAATGTAGTTGCTTGTAATACCCTAATTGCAGGCATGGCCCAAAATGGATGCTCTGAGGGTGTATTGAATCAGTACAATATAATGAAGATAGCTGGATTTAGGCCAGATAAGATTACTTTTGTTAGCGTGATTAGTTGTTGTTCTGAGCTAGCCACACTTGGGCAGGGTCAGCAGATTCATGCAGAAGTGATAAAATTTGGAGCTCTTTCAGTCATTTCAGTTATTAGTTCACTGGTTAGCATGTATTCTAGATGTGGATGTTTGGATGATGCTTCCAAGATTTTCCAGGAGAGAGAAGGTATGGATGTTGTTCTGTGGAGTGCTATGATTGCAGCCTATGGATTTCATGGGAGAGGACAAGAAGCTATTGAGTTGTTTGATAGAATGGAGAAAGAAGGTTTGGAGGCAAATGATGTCACTTTCTTGAGTTTACTATATGCTTGCAGTCATAGCGGATTGAAAGATAAAGGGCTCGAATTTTTTGACTTGATGACAAAAAAGTACAAATTGAAGCCCAGATTAGAACACTATACCTGTGTTGTTGATCTACTTAGTAGGTCTGGCATGTTGGAGCAGGCAGAAAGCTTAATTAGGTCCATGCCTGTAAAAGAAGATGCAATTGTATGGAAGACATTACTATCAGCCTGCAAAACATACAAAAATGCAGATATGGCTAAAAGAATAGCAGAAGAAGTTTTGAGGATTGATCCACAGGACTCAGCTTCTTATGTTCTGCTTTCGAATACTCAAGCTTCTGCAAAAAAGTGGCAAAATGTTTCAGAGGTGAGGAAAGTGATGAAGGATAGGAATGTAAAGAAGGAGCCAGGGACAAGTTGGTTTGAGCTTAAGAATCAAGTTCATCAGTTTATTATAGGTGATAAATCTCATCCACAATCGAAAGAGATTGACGCGTATCTGAAAGAACTGATTGAAGAGATGAAATTAAAGGGGTATGTTCCTGATACAGGTTCTGTGTTACATGACATGGATGGAGAGGAAAAGGAATACAACTTGGTGCACCATAGTGAAAAGCTTGCCATTGCTTTTGCTTTGATGAACACGCCGGAGTTTGTTCCTATCAGAATAATGAAAAATTTGAGGGTTTGTATTGATTGTCATGTTGCCATAAAATACATATCAATTATCAAGAAAAGAGAGATTATAGTGAGAGATTCCAGTAGGTTTCATCATTTCAAAGATGGGCATTGTTCTTGTGGAGATTATTGGTGAGTAAACAACACCCATAATAAATTTCATCAATTTTGTCAATCTTCTATTGTTATACTTGTCTCTTATTCTCTTATATGGATTAGGAAAATATAAAACAATACCCCCATAATTCCTAATGAAATATTTTTTTTGTGTAATTGTGTTACATTTTTTCAGGTTTTTTGTTGTTTTTTTAACAAGAAGCAATTTATGCCTTTCAGTTAAGTCCAGTTCTGTGGTAATGTTTTTGCAGATGAATTCAGCAGTTACTTTGCTTCCACTTTGTGTTTACTTATTTATGGTATTCATAATTTGGTTTTGTTTTAATTTACCCAAGTCTGTTCCTTTGGTTCTTAAATTTTGGGGTTCATGCTATTTTCCAACTTCTGCTTTTAGCTATTTTAAAGTTTTTTTTCTATATAAGTGATACACAATGCCACATCTAAAATATATAAAAAAAAATTATGTACTCTTTACCAATTCGATTTTCTCTTTTACCAAAAAAAATTGAGACATTTATCAAATAATTGACACGGACCTATAGTCACTATCAAAAGATGAAAAGAAGCAGTTATAAAATGTTTTAGAAATCAGACAGACCCAAGGAACTTAGCCCCCGGTCCTTTCATCTAGAGAGAAAATTAAGAGAAATATATATATATATATATGTATATATATATATATATATATATATATATAGAATAGTGGGGGGGGGGGGGGGGGGGGGGGTTGGGGAAGAAAATTAGAGGCAAAATCTATTTTAAATGAAAAAAAAAAAAAGAAAAGTAAAAAGATCTTCAGATTTACCAATTTACAAAACCATGATTCAACATACAGCTGCGTTTCAAATACCATGGTCAAGGTCAAATTTAAAACAGTAGAAACTACAAGAAGCGAGAGCGAACCGAGGGCACAGAAACATAGACTTTGAATTTTGCAGTTCCTCCACTTGCTTGTATCAAGGCTGTGCAGCTTCCAGTAATTTCTCATATACTTGTCTAGCAGTCAAGTCCTCCACCTGGTACAAAATTATGGATTATTAAACTGCAGATTATGTCAGCCAAAGTACAGAACACTGCATTTGAGAATTTAAGATTGAAATATGGCCCTTTTCATTAGTAACCAAAAATTTTAATGGCAACAACAACAATAGTAAAGAACAATGCTGCAGGCTCTTGTTAGCTGTATTAGCAAAGTCTAACAGATTCTTGAGAACTCTAGTTTAAGTATGAGCTACAAAATTGGAACACTTTGTTTATAGATTGCTTCCATCCAAATGAAAAAGAGGCCATTTTAATTATCATGTAATGAATAAGACAGAAGAAGATATGGAGGAAAATATCCAAATTCGTGAAGAGACATTCAAGAATATACATGAGCGTGGTAGAAACAAGAAGGATTGATTAACAAAGGAATAAATTCAGTAATTCTATCATGGCAGATTTCAAGACAAATGCATTCTAAGTAAATAGAAGCATCATAGATTTATATGGAACCAGAAGGGAATGTCCTAGCAATTTTAATGTAGACAAGTTGAACAGACTTGGGAAGGCAATATTATCCTTTCCGCCTAATGATCCTAGTAAAACCAAATAAAAGCCTCCCAATATCAATTTTTCTAGGGCACAACAAGAACTTGTATCCTAAAATGATTTCCAATTAACTAATAATAATTTGCATACCCGAGGTGGCTTCAACCTATAGCATACTACTATCCATCTTGTTGCAGACCTCATTTATTATTTACCTTGTGAGATGGTCAACTTACCCAACATAAACTGCCATAATCATTTACTATGTAAAAACATGTTTTAGACATTAATTACAAAGAACATAACCTCATCCAATCCAGGGGTTAAAGATCAACCCTCTACACAGCCATGGGAAGTGTATCTTAATTCTTTCAAGCATATTAGTTATCCTCTCTAAGATCATAAACAAAGACATTACAAGGAAATTCTGTACATGAAAATCAATGATAATAACGCAACTCATCTCAATATTCAAAATCTAATCCATCATTTTAGATCTAGAGTGACATGTAATTTTACAAATAATTTGTAATGTTAAACCTCAACAACTTAGGCACATTGAGTTAAAACCTCAACCTATTCAAATCCCACAGTAAGCTAAAGACCATGGACAATAAAAAAAATCTTAGGTACACATATCTGTATATATATGACATAAATACCCACAACTAAGGTATAGAGGAAAAGAAGATGAAATTCTGAACTAACCACAAGCAGTTTTGATTTGCTATTCCATCCTCTCTGAAGAGTCATTTGGCTCAATTTCAATCCCAAGACCTGTCTCAAATGCATATTCTTTTCAGTACTTAAAATTAAATAAATAAAACAATTTCTAGAATCACAAATTCAGAAAGAGTAACTCAATGGCATACCTTGCCCATGAACTCTAGAAGCTCATTGTTAGCTTCTCCACGTGCTGCAGGTGCTGCAACAGTGACCCGAACATCATCTGCATTTACTCCTAGAATTACATGAGCAAAACAATCAGTTTAAGAATTTTTTTTTTTTTATTTTTCTTGTCTTAAGTTAAAGAAAAGCTACATTGTTATATAAAAGACAAAATCTCCAAAATTAAAGTCTATGAGAGAGATTAACTTAAGAGAAAACAATGGGGAAGCATGTATATATAACATATAAACAAACAGTGATAGGTCAAATTTCAGTTCAATAACTAGAAAAAAGTAATTTAACTAAAGAAACAAGGGAAGATAAAGGTAATCAGTTCATTAATAAATGGACCAAAATAATAGCTCAAGAAACATCAAATATTAGCAAAGACAGATACTGGAAAAGGCTCCTTTTCCCAGCAAACTAGCTCAAAATTTTATTTCGGTACTCCAACTTCAAATTATCATATTTTATGACAATCTGATGAATATCATATTAAAAAAGTTCCAAAAGATCTCAGCTTATGAAGGAAACTTTGGAGCAACTGATGTTATTACCATGTTTTTCTTGTAACAATAATTCAGCCTTCATTACTATTTTTTTGCCTCAGTTAAATCTCTTGCAACTTGGACACCAATTCTACCTCTGAGTTGTGGTTTGAGTCCCCCAAAACATCTAGCTACTTGTTGACCTTCACTTTCCCTCCAGTCACCCCTCTGTTCTAGAATCATAAATTCAAAAGTATATTCTTGCACTGTATTTTGGCCTTGTTGGCAAATCTATGATATTGTTTGAATGCAATTAGTTCATAATCCAAAGGGAGAAACTCACCTTTTAACAATTTCTTGATCGTTTACCATGTTCTAACAGGTGCCATCCCTTCTTGACTTCTTCTGTACTAATCTTTCCCACCTTACTCTATTCTATTTAGGAACTTCCTTGTATTCAAAAGAGTTATATATATCTACTATCTAATCAATAAAGAGTTCAATCCCTAGGTTCCCAAAAAATAAGGTGCATTTACCTTAAGATTGAAATCATTAAGGTAACAATTGCTTGATCGTCTACCATGTTCTAACAGGTGCCATCCCTTCTTGACTTCTTCTGTACTGTAATCTTTCCCACCTTACTCTATTCTATTTAGGAACTTCCTTGTATTCAAAAGAGTTAAATATATATCTACTATCTAATCAATAAAGAGTTCAATCCCTAGGTTCCCAAAAAATAAGGTGCATTTACCTTAAGATTGAAATCATTATCATACTCATTTTACCTTCAAATTATTCCCATTATTGCCTTTGCGAACATTCTGAACTCTAGCACCAATGTTGGATCGGCCTACTTCCATAAATTATGTCTATCTCCATAATATTCCAATTGACACTGTTTTCTGCAAGCCTGTCTTCCATATGGGTGTCTTCAATTTCATCATGTCTCATAATTATTTATATAAGAGATTAAATCAGCATCAACTCTTAGTTGTTGCCTATTTCGTTTCCTATTCCTATTAGGACCAATTGTTAGGCAGCGAGTCAATCCACAATCTTATTAAGAAGTCTCCTGATCGCTTGAATTCTGTCCCCAACACGTTGTTATACAACACTTCATTGATTCTATAAATTTCTCAGCAAGGTCTCCTAACTTGATCACCATCATGGATAGGATTACCATAAAAAAATTTTATCAGAGGCCATTGTTTTGGTTAAATTTTAACCTAATGAAATATTGTTGATAAAAATGCTAATTTCAAAACAACGGTCTTGAAAACATAATTCAAGAACTGAAAGAACAATAATGTTGATGTATTGAAATCTTCTCAAAATTCTCTACATAACCCTAGATAACAAGGGGTATTCATTGACGCAAACCTACTTCACTTGAATAAGGAAAAGAAAACAAAATCCTACTAGAGATCTTAAATGAAATAAATCCTAACATTACTAGAAATCTGAAAATACATAAAAATATTATAAATAATAAAATCCTAATGCTAATATAAATTAAGTTTGAATAAATCCTAGGCTGTATCAAGTTGGAAGTCATACACTCCACCAATTACTTTCTGTGCCTTATTATTTCTGGAATTACCTAGCCTAAGAACTAGGTAAATCTGGGTTAACATATGCCACCAATGTTGAAAAACAGAAATTCTACCATCAAACATGAACAGCTATTAACCTTATAATTATGTGAATATGCTTTTGTGCATTAAAGAATTTTCCAGGTCATGCTATTCAGTTAATTCCACCAAATCACCATAGAACTAATTCAGTGCAAAACACCATTAAAGAACTGAATTTACTGGTAATTGCTGAGCGTTGTGCACGGTCTTCCACTTCTATGGCCACTTGAACAAGGCCTCCTTCTAACTGTGATATGCATGGCGGTACAGGAGCATCCTACAGAGAATAAAATAACAAACAGAGATTTTTGAGAATTCAGTTGCAAATATACCAGGTTCATTCTTTCTTATGTTACCAAGGAGTTAAAATTTAGTAAAATATATGAAGTAAAATTAAAACGAAGGGATAACAATGTAATTACATAAGTTCAACCCTACAAGCTACGTTTTTCTAGCCACTTGCTGATGAAAAACCATAAGTATGAGAACAAAAGCAACAAAAAAAGTTTGCCTGTGGATTTGTTTCAGCAGCAATTGAGCTCAGTGCACCATCAACAACATATATGAAAGAGGTAGATTCCAGATCTTCCTCTGCTCGGTAGCAGACAAAGAGGCCACAACCAACACAATTCATGCGGAACTGCTTTTCCAATCTTCCCTCTCCACTGAACAACAAAAGTAAAATTACAATCAAGAACAAAAGTAACCAACTATAAATTACAATCAAGAAATTTTACTAGATCAATTATACAAAAAAAATAGCAAACCAAATGCATGTTAGTATAAAAACTACAATAAACAAAGTGACGATGCCTGTTCTTGGATGTAATCTTCATGGCTACAGGTGTGCTTTCCTGATCTAAGACTGGAAAAGTGGGAACGTGTGCACCTAAATAGATAACTCTTTTCATCAAAATATAAAGCCAAAAGTAATATTACCAAACTAACAGATCCTAACATCAAAGACATTGGATTGACCCTCACTTAGATCAATGAAAGACAGCATAATGTTTAGTGCCATCCATCACAGAAAATGATTGAAACCAATGTGGCAGAAGCTGACATCAAATTGGTTCTGCATCTAATGGGATAAAATAATGACTGTAAACTACTATCTACAATATTTTGGTCACTTCCACCATCATCTAATCAAATTCATTTTCTGACAAACAATAAAATAAAAACATGTTAATGTATATACATTCATATGTATGTGAAAATAGTGAAGGAATCAGAGAGAGACAATGAGGCATAACAAATTTTTCTTCTGAGAAAATGGCCAAGACAACTGTAAAAGCAAGCTTCTTCCTTCCTCTCTACTTCCATTTATTCTACAGAAAAGTTAATTGAAGATCTCAACAATACTAATGGGCTCAGGGCCAACTCTATAATTCGCAGCAAAACCGATCTCAGGAATTTCAGTTTTCACTGGATTTTTTTTTTTTTTTTTTTTTTTTCACCCTCCTTTTCCTTTTCCTTTATGTTTTTAGAACTGTGATTGAGAAGGAACTGATACTGAAATCATTCCTCAAGAAACTTTTATTGATTTGAAGGATTCTTAAGATTTTTAAGCATCAGTATGTAACACATCCAAGAAAGTGGTTTTCATACAACATTGTCCAAGTGGATTTGACTCCTTGGTCAAATACTGCAAATTATCTAGAATGGAAAGGAAAAGTTTAAATATGGAATTTCTACGGCCAGCTTTGATGCTATTTCAGCTTAATTAACTCAAATATTTAAATATCTTAGTAGCTCATAGATGATATCTTTAGCAGATAGAATATACGTTGTTCAACTATATTTGTGAATTCTGGTTCTCTGGATACCAAAATTCCAGCAAGTCCACCCAATTTTCATCTCTAACTTGGTCCATAATTAGATTGATCAGCAATTTGGATGAATTAATTATTCCATACAATATAATTTTGCAACTCAAATGAAAGAAAATCCAAAGTATGCCGTTAGATCTTCTGCATCCCTCATCACATCACTTTAATTGGTGAATCTAGTGAGGAGCTAAGTCAAACTCCAGGAATTTCTTCCTCTCATTATTCTTAATTGATGCATTCTTCTATTCCTCTAATGAACTACAAATATTTTCTACCTTCTTCAAAATTTGATCATTCTATACTCATATAAACATGTAGCTCTTTCTTTGACACAATCATTTCTTTATTAGCTAAAAAATTTGATCCTGATATTATTTATTTGGTATTTTCTATTTAGCTAAAGAAGGGAAGACTCATGATGGGTTGAAAAAATTGGAAACTAAAAACTGTAATGCATCATATACCGTTTTAAGAGAACTTTTCCTGCTTCTTCTATGTTCAGCCTTGCAAGATGTTGTTTCTTGTCCAATACGTATGATTTGTCTGTCTTTCTCTTGGGCATTTTCTGCAATTGAGTATCTATAAACATTCTTTAGACAAATAACTCATATTGAATTTGTTTCAAAATTATAAATACAGGTACACATATATATAGGCAGATATCTTATATTCTAAGTGATGTTAAAGTAAAAACAAATTCTGAAGAAAAGATTTAAGAAAAAGCATCATAAAGCAAACTAGTTAGACAAGAATTACATATAAAGACAATATAGCATCATGGAATTTGAATCATAAAGGAAGAACATTTCTTAACATAAATAAAAGAAAAAAAGGAAGCAACAAGAAGAGAAAAAGAAAAAATAGAGAAGGGACAGAGAAAAAACTATATCGCTCTAAACAAGGAACACGATTTGCACTTGAATTGAGTTCTAAAGAGAAATTTGTTTTGGTTTTGAGAATAAAAATTTGAATGTATTTGGATTGAATAATGGAGTTGTTTATTTGAATGATTGATTAATGTTAATCAATGCTCATATACTCAAAGAAGTTAGGGTATTATAACTAGTTGTTTAAGTGTAGTTTGAATGGAAAAAAATAAATAGTATAGATGATATGTTTAGTGATGAATTGGAGGGAAATTTAAATTTGTTTGAATGAAAATTTTAGAGGGAAATAGTATTTAAATTTGGAGATAAAATAGTGAATAAATTGTCATTGAGAAAACCAAGCAAAATACACCCTTAATTATAATGAAGATTACTAAATTCTCAACCATAAAAAGAATAAGAATTACACTGAAACAAATATTAATTATGAAAAATAATCATCATCTTCATCATCATACTTAACAATGAACTAGAATGTTGAAGTGTACAAACCGTTAAATCACTAACACGGCTGGTATTTCCTCACACTTTAGCCCCTTAATTGTCTGTATGAATATTCAATTGCTCAAAAAAATTTCTAGTACATACTTTCTCCATTCCTTTTTTTTCCCCTTTTTTCATGAAGAGTTTTCTTTTTTCACTGTCCTTATAGAAAGAATGCAGCATCTAATAATTTTTCTCCCCTGCCCTTATAAGTAAAGTTTATTTCAAAAGCTATCAACTCAATTGGTGTTTTGGTCTTTTAATTTAAAAGTCTGGTTACATGTACAAAACATAGAGAAAGTATTATGAATACAACTTAGGACCAACTTAAGAAGGGGATCATGATTTCTAATGCATAGGCATGAAAGCTATTTGTCTTCTTACATTTTGAGGATGAGACCTTTAGAAACATTTAGTTTATCTTAAAGCTAAACTCTACTTTCTCTCACTCTCCTCTTCTCTTCATGATTCTTTGTTCCTTCTATCTTCCTTGATCTCTATTTTTTGACCTTTTCATATCAATCAGAAAATGATATCAGCAGTTATGAAGTATCCAACTCTAGATCTGTTGCTAGCTGAATTCTACCATACTTGTATCATTCACGACTCTAACCAAGTGGGACAACTAGATCTTCACGGTGAAACTTTTACAATTACTTTGCAAATTTTTATACTATAATTTAAATTAAATTTCCCCTAAAAATAAATATATTGGACTGGGGACTTGTAGATTGTAGATTGCAGTTTGGTAAAAATTTCCCCCTTCTTGGTGTCTTATTTAAGTGAAACAGAAATAAAAGAAGTAGGCGAGTCCTACAAATTGTAGTATCTTGCTTTGAAAATGTTCACAAAATTTATTCTGTTGTATCTCTCACGATGTAGAAGCATTTGTGCAGTTTTGGACTATTTGAGGAAAATATCACTTACCTCCATTTTGTTGATTATTTTGTCCTATATTAACTACTTATAGCAATTGTTCTAGTTGCTGATACTGAACAAAGGTTCAGTTTATTTGAATACTATGACGGTGGGTTGAATCATCTCAACACTGATTCAAACATTCTCTCTTATAACTGTTCCAGTGAACAAACAAGGATAGAGAAATGACTTGGCTAGCCATGATCAAGTAAACTAGCAAAAAGAAAAAAAGAAAAAAAGAAAAACGGTGGTAGGGGAGAGGAATTGGTTAAATTTCAAAATATTGCATCATACTGTTTGGTTACTGTTAAGCAGTGTATACACTCCCAATATATTCTAGTAGAAGGAACTACCATAAATTCTACCGCAGCTCAATGGAAATGTTTAAATTTATAAGTACAGTTCGTTCTCAGTATTCATCCATTTCTATACCTCCACAAAGGAGAATTTAAAAAAACAAAAAAAAAATCAAATTAAAATAAACTAATAGAGCTGAGTATCATAAGTAACATGTAATTCTTCTACATACGATATGCATAATGTAACTGATTTAGCTTCAATCAAATTAAACCTAACCATCAACGCGGGGGAAAGAAAAAGATCATTCATGGATTTAGATATTGAAGAAATTTCAACAATTAAACAGATAAAAAAAAATAATTCCATAGAAATGAGAGAAGAAATTGAACCTGTGATGAGCACATGAGAGCTGCAGTGCTTGCAATAGTAGACGAAGAGATCAGAATTAGGGCCATCTGGTGCAGCGTCTTCGCTGGAGTATGTATGTGTAGTCCTCTTTGGCATCTTGCTTCAGGATTTGAATTCTCCCGGAAGGTAAATTGGGGATGAGAAGATTGGAAAGGAGAACGAATAAAGGAGAAGGACGGGAGAAGGGAGGGAAGAGGAAATTGAGATTTTTTTCTTTTTATATATATATTTTCCTTATATAGGGGATTAGGCAAATTGATATATTTTGTCCCCAAACTATGAATAATTGATATAATTAGTCCCTAAATTATTTAAAATTTAAATAATGTGATATTATTTCTTTCGTCATTTTTTTTTTTTTTTAAAGTTTAACCATTCGTATCAAGACCTGGACCCGTGCCGCGATATGGGCCAGAAAGACCCACAATCAACTACTTAGTATTGTCCTCATTGCACAAAAAAAGGAAACTTAGCTAACTATGAGTACTTAGACTCATTCTTATATACATATTTACTTATCATTTTCGATGTCTTATGTGATATCATTTTGGTTAATTTTGAATTTTACTATTTTTTGAACCTAGTTACTTAAAAAGAATGACCGTGGTTGTGTTGAAAGGGTGTATTATAACTTTGAAAAGACAAAATTACTTTTCAAGGAATATTTTGTTTGAATTTTAACAGTTAAAACCATAAAAAAAAAAAAAAAAAAACAATATCATATTATTTAAATAATTTAGATCAATTAAATTAAAAATTTACAATATGATCAATTTCACCAATTACTCATGATTTGGGGAGTAAATATGATAATTTGCCTCCAAAAGAAATTGTTAAAAGAAATTGAATAGGGTAATTCTTTTCAAATTTTAATCAATTAATCTTAACTCAATTAAAATTTAATATTTTAGGGTTTCAAAAATATAAAAAAGAATTATAATATTATCAGTAATTACTTATTAGATATTTTATGTTACATCAATATAATTGTATCAAGTATTAAGATATTAGAAATTAAATGTATTATTACTAATTATTTGAGGAGCAATATGACAAAAGATCTTTTATTTCATCTTTTATATATATATATATATATATATGATACATTTCTAGTTGCACAAATACAAATAAATGACTAAAGTTTTTATACTTATTGTAATAGAGAATTGAGAAAAAGGGGGAAAAAATCACAAAAAGCTTGGTTAAAGATATTATATACTACTATACGTTATTAAGTCAGTTAATAATTAGATTAAAGTTCAATAATGTAAATGGTCAAAAACTATATGTGAAAGTTATAATGAATGTGTATGATATATAATAATGAATTTAGATACTCATAATCAACTCGAGTATTCCTTTTTAATATTGTAGTCTAATACCAAATAGTTTATCGTGAGTGCTACCAAACCATAGTAGTGACATGGATTTGCATATTCGGATCGTGACATTATAATTCATGTATCTAGTTTAAAAAATACATTTTGAACATTTATAAGATTTGAAAAAAAAATAAAAATAATCTCACTAAATTTCATTATGATATTTGTGAATTCTGCAAAACAAAAAATGTTCCATGAAATTGTTGTACTAATACAATTGATTGTGCAATTTATTTCCACTCAATTAATGTCGAGAGATTTATATTTTCCATAGCTGCTGCAACTCGCTCTTTGTCGTTCACTTGCTTATTTACTGTCAAACAGAAGATTTAAATTATGTTAGTAAGTCAATAAAATATCAGTAACCTGTAGGCTCTTTCCTTCATTGAGACCTTGGAGGATATTGTAAAACTACAACCAAAGTAAAATAAATGAAGAGACAACCATGGTCCTGGTTACATATGAGTGAAATAAAATAGTTACAAAGCTAAAGTATGAATCCGACAGACCTTCATCTTCGGAGCTATGACTTCCAGGTGCCAATCTAATAACCACCTAAGAAGACTTTACATCATTAGAACATCAGGAAAGTAATCAAGATGAAAAATTCCTCAGTAAGTAAACCAGTCTCATACTTGAAAGCGCGAGGGAAGGCATCTCAAAAGTTTCACACGCAAACATAGACCAATCACTACTGCTTGATTGCAATGCTGCACAGTTGGTGTGAATGTAACCCTGAGTCAACAAAAACTTCCTTTTAAATCAAGTGACAAAAGATATGGGGCTAGAATGAACTCATGCCAATACACTGTTACCTTACATAGCTGCGCTTGTCATCTACCTCAATTGCATCTTCTGTAATGACATTCAATTCTTCCAACGAGTAAGGATGTTCTGGATCTTTTATATCTCTAAGATGATGTTAGAATGTCAAGAAACAACAAAGAGCTTGATCATTTACGATTTACCATATCTATTGTCCACAAGTTTGGATCTAGATATGCTTTTGACAAAAAAGGCTCAGGACAGCTGTTATATAACCTGCACTGGAGTGCATTTAACACATGCAATGACAACTTCCAAGTATAACCTAATGGAAATTCCAAAAAGTGCAGATTTTACTTATGAAAAATAAAATAGAAAATTCAGCATCTGAAAAGAGGATTCTTTCCCATGCATGCTCAACATATAAAAAAGAAACCAGAAGTTGGATGATCAACTTCGTTGTGAAGTCAACAATTCAATAAATATATATATATATATATATATATATATATATATATATATGTTCTGTTCTTGGCTGCTGGACAATCATGAGAAAAAAGCAGAGGAGAGCATATATGTACCAGTTGGTATGCTTACAGCCTGAACCGCGTAGGGGCAAATGACATGTGTAGAATACGACTATCAAATATGAAAAAGAAATCAGGAAAGCAAAAACAATATCACGAGTTTTTGCTGAAATGTTATCACAAGTTACATGGTATTCTAAACCTTTTTAAGACAATTGTAGGATGCAATTATTACAAAAAGACAGAAAACATAATTAAAAAAAACTTGAGATATCTTCAAGTAGAAAGGATATCAAATATTTCTAGGGCATCAATAGGCTCGGAAGCATACTCATCCACATCTTTTGGTGAATTTCTAGCTCGACGATCTTTTTTCTGATACAAAGTAGGATTTGCATTAATTATGTTGGACACCATTGTTACAATTCAACTCTATTCAGCCACTCACCTGTAATATAGAAGCTAAATTTAATAAGACACAAGAAGAGTATACAAGTTAAAGAGCTTCCTTTAAGCAAAGCAAAGCAAAGCAGTAATCTTGCTTTGGGTCAGGATGGCATAGACTACAGCCTATACAACAAAATCTTTATTATAATAAAAACCTATCCAACATGCACAAAATTATCGGAGAAGAAGTAGGCAGAACAACTGAATAATATGGGGAATTCTAGAAGAAGAAGAAGCTTTAAATGGCCTAAACGATGTACATAGTTCGTTCCCACCAATATGAAACAATTCAGTGAAAAGTCAAAGGCTAACCAAGTTATCTCCTTTCAAATAAAATAAAATAATACAAAACACAAAAACCATTCTTAATCACATAAAATAACCAAGGACCAATGCTTTAGCACAAAAACTTTCTTGATCACATAACTAAAGCAAAAGGTATATCTTGCCCACATCATTCAAGAATTAGCACAGAAAGCTGTTATGGCGGTGCAATCTACAGAGAAAAACACGAACTCATGTCCAAAACCACACTAAACAATCCAACAAAATCCCATTAAAGAAGGGGAAAAAAATGAAAAAAAAAGGGACTATGCAGGTCACTTGTTCAATTATAGTCCACTGTTTTCAATCAACCTATGGGCAAAAAATTTAATTGCAGATTAAAACAGATGAATTTATTTAATTTCGAACAAGTTTTGTTGCTGGAATCAAGAAATTCCTGCTTGTAAAAACAAGAGAAGCCCATATATAAAAAATATAAAAAAAAAAAAAAAACATATTCCCAGGTAAGCAAATAAAGTTTCCAACTTTTGTACAATTTGCTCTCCAAGGTTCTGGGAAGAAATAATTTTTCCCCATATAGCAACAGAATTCATAATAAAATTCAAATAAACATAATAGAAAACACAAAAGAAGAATAATAATTATAAAAAAAAAAAACGCGACTCACAAATGGATTTCTTCGAAAGAATGCTTTGTGATGTGGCCTTCAATCTCTAAAAAAAAGCCGAACGGAGATAAACCAGAAAAAAGGCTGAAAAGATTATAGTTTTTAGCGAAGAATTTCACTTACCTCTCCCATTGGTTTGACATTGTATTTATAATAATATATGATTTCCTAATCGGAATAGACTTCTAATTGAGTAAGAAATTGTTAAATAAATATTATGATATATATAAATATAAAAGATAAATATTAAGATATAAAATATAATATAAGAAATAAATATTACGATATCTACCGATATCTACCGCTCTGAAGCTCCAGTGTCTAAAGGGGAAGAGAGAGTATTCAGAGCGTTCGGGCGGAAAAGATGTCGTACGTTGTTTGACAAGGGAATGAATAAATATGAAGAAATTTGCTAATATCGAATGTTTATATATTAAAGATTTTTTTTTTTTTTGCTAATTAATTATATTACTTTACTTGATAGTCCTTAAAAATTAATTTCATAAATTAAAAGTGTAAGAGTATAATTGATTTCTTTCTTTCTTTTTTTCTTTTTTTACTTAAACTGAGAAGGGATGACCAACAACTATAATTTATATTATATAGTATACTTAATAATTGTTATGAATCCCGAAGATTTATCGAATTAGTGGATGTTCATCGGATAATCGTATTTATTCTTTAATCTCGTGATAATTACGTAATTAATAATATGTGACAAATGTCACATGATATTTATCTCTAAGGTGATAAGTGTCACCTCATGCTTATCTCATAGATGAGGTGTCACATGTGCATTTAATCCCGAGTGACAAGTGGCACCCTTGAAGTTTATCCTCACTCCTTTTTCACCCCTATAAATAGAGGGTGTACTCCCCTTTGTATGGATACACCAAAAATCATTTCGAAAGTGATATAATAATATTCTCTATATTCTCTCTTCGTTTCTCTCTTTTACTTTTTATCTCGTTAGTTTTATATATTTTCATAATACGTTATCAACACGAGTCTCTAACCAACTGAGACTAGCACAAGACTCTACCACCGAGTACAGTGTTTTTGAAGTTTATTTAAAGAATAATCAGGTACGTTATTTACCATTATGAAAAATATAACTAAGCTCGAATTTGTGGCACTTGATGTTACCGAAAAAAACTATTTATCATGGACATTAAATGCCGAGATGCATCTTGCTGCAATGGGTCTGGCAGACACCGTTGTACAAAATAATGTCACATCAGCACAAGATCGTGCCAAAGCTATGATTTTTCTCCGTTGTCATCATCTTCATGAGGTTTTGAAAAATGAATATCTTACCGTGAAAGATCCTCTTGTTTTGTGGGAAAATTTGAAAGAAAGATTCGACCACCGGAAGATGGTTGTTTTCTTTAAAGCACGGTATGATTGGTTGCACTTGAGGTTGCAAGATTTCAAATCCGTAAGTGACTATAATTCTGCGATGTTTAAAATTATTTCACAATTAAAATTATGTGGGGTTGATATAACAGATGATGATATGTTGGAGAAAACGTTCTCCACTTTTCATGCCATGAATATTGTCCTGCAACAACAATATCATGAAAAAGGCTTTAAGAAATATTTTGAGTTAATTTCTTGTCTTCTTGTTGCAGAACAAAATAATGAATTGTTGATGAAAAATCACGAAACTTGACCAACAGGCTCTACTCCATTCCCGGAAGTGAATGTTGTTAGAAAACATGATCCCAAAAGAGATCATGGTCGTGGATGTGGTCGTGGTCGTAGTTGTGGTCATAAATATGATCATGAACAAACTCGTGATAAATTTGGCCTTTATAATCATAATTATCGAAACGATAATTTAGGTGCAAAAAATGATGACCACCCGTAGTGGACAAAAAATAACGAGAAAGGAAATATTGTTCCGAAAAATTATCGTTGTGGCATGAAAGGACATTGGGTCCGTGTTTGTCATACGACAAAACATCTTGTTGACCTATATCAAGAATATTTTGAAAAGAAAGGAAAAGATGTCGAAGTAAACTTTACTTCTCAAAATTCAACTCATGAAAGAAATAATGATGATGATGATGATCTTGAAAATGTTGATGTTGATGTGGCTCACCTGGATGTAGCTGACTTTTTCGAACATCCGGAAGGAAAAATTGATCATTTGATCGGGGATGGACGTGTCCAAAAGAATTAGAATATGATATTATATGTTATATTTATGTAATATATTATCTTTTGTTATTTAATATTTTAATGTAATATATTTCACCTTTTTATAATTTTTATTATCTTATATTTAATGTTTTTATTTATAAATATTTATTATGATGATCTTATGATTGTTTATTATTAACTCACAACCTGAAGTTTGTGAGATTATTTGTTTAACTCACAACTAGAAGTTTGTGAGATTACGAGATGACTACTGTCTCATTTTTTGGGTTCAATGATGACATCGAAAGTGTGTGTCTAATAGACAGTGGAACTACGCACACCATATTGAAATACGAGAAATATTTTTCTCATTTGAATGTGGGAGAAACAAGTGTTACCACAATAAATGGTAGTGTAAAACTTATTGAAGGCTCCGGAAGAGCTAATATAATATTATCGGGAGGAACTATGATTGCTATTGATAAATCACTATTTTCCTCAAAGTCTCAAAGAAATCTATTGAGTTTAAGGATATCCGACATAATGGATATCATATTGAGACTATTTTAGATAACGGTCATAAATATTTGGCTATTACGAAAATGACCTCCGGTAATAAGCATTTGTTGGAAAAGCTACCATCTTTATCCTCTGGTCTATATTATGCTAAAATTAATGTCATTGAAGTGCATCATTTAGTAAACCGAAGTTTACTAATCCCGTTACTTTTAAAATTTGGCATGATCGTTTGGGTCATCCGGGATCAATTATGATGCGAAAAATTATCGAGACAACGCACGGTCATCCTTTGAAAAATCAAAGGGTTTTGACTGCCGATAAGCTTTCTTGTGCTGCATGTTCCAAAGGAAAATTGATTATAAGGCCATCACCATTAAAAGTAGGAGTTGAAAGTCCTACATTTCTAGAACGGATTCATAGAGATATATGTGGATTGATTAGTCCACCTTGTGGGCAGTTTCAATATTTTATGGTTTTGATTGATGCATCGACCCGATGGTCGCATATTTGTTTATTATCTACCGTAACCTGGCGTTTGCGAGATTACTTGCCCAAATAATTAGCTTGAGAGCGCAATTTCCCGATTATCATATTAAACGAATTCGTCTAGATAATGCTGGTGAATTTTCTTCTCATGCATTTGATTCTTATTGCATGTCGATTGGCATAATTGTGGAACATCCTGTAGCTTATGTTCACACACATAATGGTCTAGCTGAATCATTTATCAAAAGGCTACAGTTAATTGCTAGACCCAACGAACAAAAATGGGTCCTCAAAGAAGATTGAAGATATATGTTGGGTATGATTCTCTGTCTATTATAAGGTATCTTGAACCTTTGACATGAGACGTTTTTATAGCAAGATTTGTTGATTGCCATTTTGATGAGAATTTGTTTCCCAAATTAGGGGGAGAGAATAAATGGCATAAAATTGAACTTGCGTGGAAAACATCTTTGAACTTGCGTGGAAAATGTGAGTGAACGAGAAGTTCAAAAGATAATTTATTTGCAACAAATTGCAAATCAACTGCCAGATTCTTTTGCCGACTCCGGAAGAGTCACTAAATCGCATATTCCAGCTATAGATGTTGTTATACAAATAGAAGTTCCTGAAGGACAAAAAGTAAATCTTATAACTGTTGAGTCAAAAACACGCCGGAAGAGTGACCGACCCCTTGGTTCTAAAAATAAAAATTCTCGAAAGAAAAGAGGATTAAATGATCCGGAAGATCATGTTGAAAAAAAAGGAAAATGAAAACCAAGGGACAACCGATGAAAAGATTCCAACTACAAATGATGAAGATAATTCACAAATCTCTATTAATTATACAACTTCGAATGAAAGTTGAGATCGAAGTAAAATTGTTATTGATAATGCTTTTTGCATATAATGTAGCCTTTGATATTTTCAAGGATAATGAGGATTTAGATCTTTCATCAGTTTGAAGAATGTTGGCATAGAATTGATTGGCCTCAATGGAAAGATGCGATTCAATCGGAGTTAAATTCGCTTGCAAAGCGATAAGTTTTTGGACTTGTAGTCCAAATGCCAAATGGTGTAAAACCCGTTGGTTATAAATGAGTGTTTGTGCGAAAACGAAATGAGAATAATGAAGTCGTAAGATATAAAGCACGACTCGTCGCACAAGGCTTTTCACAAAAGCCGGGAATTGATTATGATCAAACTTATTCACCCGTTATTGATGCTATTACACTCCGATATCTTATAAGTTTGATAGTTCATGAAAAAGTGGGCATGCATCTAATGGATGTTGTTACGACTTATTTATATGGAAGCCTTGAAAATGAAATTTATATGAAAATCTCTGAAGGATTAAAATTACCAAAGGCTTCTAATGGCCCTCGTGAGAATTATTCTGTAAAATTACGGAAATCATTATATGGGCTTAAACAATCTGGACGCATGTGGTACAATCGCCTTAGTGAATTCTTATTGAATTCGGGATATAAAAACGACAAAATCTGTCCATGCGTATTTATTAAGAAATCAGATTTTGATTTTCCGATTCTTGCTATATATGTTGACGATATTAATCTCATCGGAACTCCGGAAGAGCTCCGAGAAGCTATAGATTGTTTGAAGCGAGAATTTGAAGTTAAGGATTTTGGGAAAACCAAGTTTTGTCTTGGGTTTCAAATTGAACATGTGAAAGATGAAATTTTTGTCCATCAGTCAACATATACAACTAAAGTTTTGAAAAGATTTTTTATGGACAAAACACATCCATTAAGTATTCCAATGGTCATGAGGTCACTGGATGTAAATAAAGATATTTTTAGACCTCGAGAAAATGATGAAAAACTACTTGGTCCTGAAATACCATATTTAAGTGCTATTGGTGCATTAATGTATCTAGCAAATAACACTCGACCTGATATAGCATTTGCTATAAATCTATTAGCAAGATTTAGTTATTCGCTAACACGACGACATTGGAATGGTGTTAAACATGCCCTTAGATACCTCCAAGGAACTATTGACCTCATATTATTTTATTCAAATAAAAATGATCCAATGTTAATTGGGTATGCGGATGCCGGTTATCTTTCCGATTCGCATAAGGCATGTTCTCAAACTAGCTATTTATTTACATATGGCAATACTGTTATATCATGTCGCTCTACAAAGTAAACTATAGCAACAACTTCTTCTAATCATGTTGAGATAATTGTCATTCATGAAACAAGTCGAGAATGTGTATGGTTGAGGTCAATAATACATTATATTAGAGAGAGTTGTGGTTTATCTCCCAGAAGAGAGATTACAACTCCTCTATATGAAGATAATGCAGCTTGTATAGCTCAATTGAAAGGAGGGTATATCAAAGGAGATAGGACAAAACACATTTCACCCAAATTTTCTTTACTCATGAACTTCAAAAGAAGGGTGATATTGTTGTGCTTCAAATCCGGTCATGTGTACACTTCCGATTGCAACCTTTGAGAAATTGAGATATAAAATTGGTTTGCGTCGGTTCAAAGATCTCGAGAGTTCATATCAACAGGGGGAGAAAAACGCATAAAGGATAGTGTACTCTTTTTCCTTCACTAGAATTTTTTTCCCATTGGGTTTTTATCTAGTAAGGTTTTAACGAGGCATATTCTTTATGTAATGGACATCGAAGGGGGAGTGTTATGAATCTCGAAAATTCATTGAATTAGTGGATGTTCATCGGATAATCGTATTTATCCTTTAATCTTGAGATAACTACGTAATTAATGATATATGATGAGTGTCACATGATGTTTATCTCTATGGTGACAAGTGTCACCTCATGCTTATCTCATAGGTGAGGTGTCACCTGTGCATTTAATCCCGGGTGACAAGTGGAACCCTTGAAGTTTATCATCTCCCCTTTTTCACCTCTATAAATAGAGAGTCTACTCCCTTTTGTAAGGACACACCAAGAATCATTTCGAAAGTGATATAATAATATTCTCTATATTCTCTTTTTGTTTCTCTCTTTTACTTTTATCTCGTTAATTTTATATATTTTCATAATAATAATTAATATATTTTATAACTATAGTCTTTTTATTTACTAACTTTTCATTTTTCTTTTCTCAAAATCATCCCAAAAAAACTTTCACATTTCTAACATGAGACAATGAGTAATTTTTTTATTATTATTTTTTTTAATACTACTTATTTTTCCTCTCTTTTCTCTTTCTCACCTCGTTTTCATGAAAGAAATTTGGGTTTCATGTTTAACATTATTCAAATATTTTATTATTTTCATTTATATAATATGTAAAAAATATGATAAAAAATATGTAATATTTTAATTTTCTTATTTTTGATTTCATTCTTTTGTTTTTATTTTTTATTTCTTACTTATATTAGTTTCATCTTCAATATCACAAATCATGATTTTTTTTTTCTTTCTCTTTATAGTTTGATTATATATATTTTTTAAAAAATTGAGCATAATTTTTTTTCAACTGCCAAAAGTATATTCACTCCACATCTTGTGACGGAGTGTTTGTCTAATATATATATATATATGTGTGTGTGTGTGTGTGAATAATTGGTGGATTTGTTTTTACCAATATGTCTTCAAAGTTCACTATTAATGATCAAATTAAAGTCTACATAAAGGTCAATATTCAAAAACTTAAAATCTACTTACCCAACCAACTCAATAGTAGGTTGAAAATATTATAACAAGGGATTTGTCTTTAAATTTACAGGATTTGTGAATTCTCCAAAAGAACTGTAATGATAATTACGAATGTGTATCACTAATTAAGTTCTTCAGAAAAGTATAAAGATCAATACATTACCTCCTTGGAATATCTGCTCTATGTGTTTTTTTTTTTCACTTAGTGTATAATTTGATCACATTTCCATCTACTAATTGGCTGCTCGCCTGTTATATATATTCACAATTATATATATATATATATATATATATATATATATATATATATATATATATATATAAAGTAAGCCAAAAAGCTCCATAATCATGATGACCCCCAGAAAAGCTCCAAAAGGAAAACAAAAAAAAAGATAGTCCACAGCATATACATATATACACCTTTGCATGTGATCATGGTGGGGGTAGGGGAGGGGGTGGGGGGTGGAGTAGAGAAGATAATCAAAATATTTCGTCGTTCTCTCGTCGGGATGGGAGACAACTTAAAATGCTATGCTGGTCGTCTTCATGCTATGATTCGGTGTTTGTTTCCAGGACGTAACCAGTCATCCTATCCAAAAATGTCTCTTTTGTGCTGGATTCTTAGACATTGATAGTGGGTGTTTTTGGTTTGGTATTATGTGTGTGTTTGTGTTTGTGTGTGTGTATCATTAATCCCCCCCCCACCCACCCACACACACTCTCACACACACACACCCAAAGATAAGAACTTCCAATTTCAATTTTCAAATGGTATACAGCTATATTGTCATCACGCAGTTGTATCTTTTCTAGTCTTTTTGTTCTGATGCATGTGCCATTTTGGTAAATGGCTATGTAGATAAGCCATTTTTTATATCACTTAACACGAATTGTACACTGTTTGTAAATGTTATACGAGTTTTCAAGTTAATTTGACTATTACATTGTTTGACACGAGTTGTAAGTTGTTTGTGAATGTTATACAAGATCTCTAGTTAGTTTGACTATTACATTGTTTAACACAAGTTGTAAGCTGTTTGTAAATGTTACATGAAATCCTGAGTTAATTTGATTATTACTTTATGTAACACTTAATGGGAGATATTAATTCTTTGAAGTAAAAATTAAACTCTACAAGACCAAACCTAGATTATTCGGTGGTAAATATACCACTTTCCATGTTATTATGTTTAAAAGATTTCTTAAGAATCTTTTAAAGATCTCGAAATAAATTATAAGAGAAAATATTATATTCAGTACAAGAAGAGGTCTTCAATACAAGTAAGTGGAACTCTCTCTTTGAAATTCTAGCTCTCTCTACCTTTTTATCGATTGTTTATGACTTAAGCATCATAGGAGTTTTTGGAGAGCAATCTCCATTTAACTTTATTTTTAACTTGAGCTCGGATTATCGGAATTGGAGTAAAAGCGATAGGAAAAAGTGAGTCATATCAATCGAAGTAATAGCTGCAAATATTAAATGGTGTAATAAAAATCTCTCCTTAAATAATCATATATATATAATCTTGGCCACCAACTAGGAGAAGATCATATCCTCTATATCTATTATTCCAACCCATTGTTTGTTGATTATCTGCTTTTTTTAAGCTTCTGATGATAATTCTCTATCTTTGATTTATCAGAGCTTTTCAGTGCTACATTATACCAAACATGATGATTTACCTAACTTTCTTAATTTCACATGCTTTCTGATTCTTTAATGGATTAGAGTTGGTACCATACAAACAAAACAAAGTTTCCTTTTTGTATAAATGTTTTAAACTCTTCCTTCTCCTTAATTATGTACTAAATTTTATGAATTAGTAACTAGAATTAAAAACCTTAATTCACACAGATTTTGATTATATATGATTTGCTATAAATATATATATATATATATATATATATATATATATATATTGAGTATGTGGAGTATAATAGTTGTCAAAAATTCTTGTTTGTCGCCTAATTAGCAAGAGTTCGAGGGTGGGAGCGCTTTAGCGAAGGTCACGCTGACCGGACGGTGAGCGGGGCCAAGAGAGGAGAGCTCATTGCAGGGTTTCCTAGGGGTAGCACCCCTAGCTAGAAGGTAAATTACTTTTTGGATCTAATATTTGTATAATGTTTGACCCGATTGTTAGCTCTTCTTATGATTACTCATGTAATTTGTAAATCCTAATTGTGAATATAAGAAATACAATTCTATTACAGGTCGTGAATGTAAGTCTTTTGGATCGAATCATGTAAATCTTTGTGTTCTCTATTCTTATTGTCTACTTTTCGTTCTTTTAAATGCTCATATATTTATGTGATTCGATACCATTACATCCCACTGAATAACTATAAAAAGGAAAAGAAAATAGATGTAGGGGGGATGATGAGTGAGAGACCAGAAAAGAACAAATGAAAAAGGTTAGCATACATACATATATATATATATATATATATATATATATATAATATATATATATTTGTAGTCACACAATACATCAATCATTACTTTTTTACCTTTCCTAAGGGCATATATATATATATATATACATTTTTGAAAGATTGGGGTGGAGAGAGACAGCAGTAGCTAGCTAGATAGCTGCAAAAGAGGAGCAACAAGCAGTTTTTTGTACCATGAAATGACCAATTTACAGTTGTTTCTTAATGGTAAGTCTCAGAATTTTCCCTTTTAACCAAAAAAGACCTAGAGAGTACTTCACTACTGATCTGGCATTCTCATGGATACATCGAACTTAGAACTCAAACTATATCAGCTAGTAGTATTATTACTCTGACAAATTAAAAACATCTTTTATTTTAAAATCTCGCTCAACTTTAATATGATTCATTAGAATTTTTACAGTGTATAATCTTAAAATTATTCTCTTTTTACTTGAAAAAGAAAAGTTTTAGAGCGTATAGCATTCTCATATATAGATATATCTGACTTGACTTGATTCACATTAATCAAAGTTTTTCAGCAGCTAGAGAGTATATGACATCATTGATACATCGAACTTAGAACTAAAACTACATAACTATTCGATTTGACTATAGATTAATTAGGGTTTTACAGTGATTACATAATATTGAATACTTATGGATAAGGATCAATAAAAACAAAGATGAAAATATATTTAGATTTGCATCTCTTTAAGGCAATAAATCTTGAATTGAAAAAGTTACAATACATAGCTGATTCATTCCTGTCTTAAAGCACTGATTAGGAAGTATACTAGAACAATTTATAAATCCAAGAAATCAAATCAAATTCATGTAAATTTTCTCTTCCCTTTTTTTATATTAGGTTATTGTGTAGCAAACTCGAGATGCAAAGACAAACAAAAATTCAGTAGATATATATATATATATGTATCATGATCTGATCCCAATTATTTAGAACAAGAGTCAATTGTATTAATAATTAATTCCCCTTTTCATCACATATGCAAAAACTATAGTGTTAAAAGAAAGAAAGCCAAAACTTCCAAGAATATTGATATACTATAAAGATATAGATATATGATCAAGGTCGAAACTTTTGCCTGCAAGAATGGCAAGTGATCTCCATGCAGGTGTTATTGGTAGAAGAAGAAGTAATGATGGCGCGTTCCTTGAGTTTTTCTGCTTTACCAAGTTCTTCTTTAGCTCTTTCCCTCAAATTTCTAGCATGGGAGAATTCATTCTGAGCAAGCTCCATCTCCCTTCTACTCAGTTCTCTCATACGCTCTGCATATGCTTTTTCTATGGCTGCCAACCAAATTTGTTCAGCTGCCTGCCATTTCAGTGTCTCAACTGTTCCACCACCACCTGCACCATTATTATTATTAGTAGTAGTAGTAGTAGTATAATTTGTACTGCTCTGAAGAAGTACTTTTTCCTGATGATGGTGATGGTGAATGAGGGTAGGACGATGGGTAATTATTGGTATGAGGTTTGTGGAAAGCTGAAGGTCCAGAGATGGGCCACCGTCGGTGGTGGTGGTGGTGGACCGGAGTTTTAGTAATGAATGATCGGATGATGAGGATGATGATGTGGTTGTAATATCGTGTGGAGCAGGAAGAAGCTGCAATTCTTTCTGGTCTTGATCATGATGATGATGATGATGAGGATGGTGATGATCTTCCATGGAAAACAGACTAATTATAGTATATATATATATATATATATATATATATATATATATAATGAGAGATCGATTGATCGATTTACAAGAAGCTGCTGGAGAGAGTGGCACCCTAGTTCCAGAACCGATTCACACATATATGTATATATATAAGCATTCTCCTAAGGTTTTTGAATTAATATTACTAAAATACCCATGCTTCCCATGCAAAATGACGAAAGGTTTTTTTTTTTTTTTTTTTGTTTTTTAATGAAGCATATATCTAAAAATTACTGTTTTCTAAATAATTTTGAATTGTGTTTATAGCTAGAGTCAACTTGACTTTTACGTACTCATCGAGTAGAGTTTTAACTCTAGTATGTTAAAAATTGAACACGCGGAGATTGAAACATGAAACGATCTAATATATATAGTTCGTTTATGTATTTATAAAATTAAGTATTAACGTGACATTTTTTATTAAAAAAAAAAAAAAAAAAGCTTATTTTCACATTTCTAACTTAAAAAACCCTAACTTATGACACTAATAAATTAGATTTTCTTGATTGTACATCAAATTGATTTATTTGAAATATTTGTGTCTAATTAATTACACAATTTTTGTATATTTGTATATATATATATATATTAACATTTATAAAAGTAGATTTTGAAAATTAAAAAATTATACAATTTTTTTAGTACAATTAATCACACTTTATTGATTCAAGTTCATCACCTTTCATAACAATATATACATAAATGAATTCAAATATTTCAAATATAGCATATTTGAATTTTTTCAATATATATATATTTTTTTTCTTTTTTAAAAAAATTAATAAATAGTAAAAATTATATTTACTATCTCAATCATTAACTTCTTTATATATAGGCTATAAATTTAAATTTAAATATGACTTAAACTTAATATATTTATTTATATATATATATATATATTGTAAACTATTTATTTTTTTATATATATAACACCTTTTATATCTATTTTTTACTTGTCATATGATATATATATATATATATATATATATATAGATGCATGCATGTATGTGTAATGTTTTTTTCATTAAATTAGTTTAATGGATGATTACAAAAGCTTATTACATTTTTTTTCCCTTTTGGAAGAGTGGAAAAAACATAAAGCTGATCATATATAGTTGACTAGATAACGAGTATCTTGAACCAAACCAAAATCTCTCTCCCAAATATATTATATATATATATATATATATTATATTTTTTTTTTGTGAATATATATATATATTATATATACATATATGTGTGTGTGCTTTGAATTATGATGATATATAGTTGCCAAAAGTTAGTATTACAGCTCATCTCAAAACCCAACTTTTTAATTCCATGTGAAACATGGCTTTTTCTATACTTCACTTTATCCAATTCTCTAACCCTAGATTTTTTTTTTTTTTTTTTTTTCCAGACATGCCTATGTATGACATCAAGTGGAGAGGAAAGAAAAAAGAAAAAAGATCAAAAATAAAAAAAAAAAAAAAAAAAAGAAAAGAAAAAGAAAAGAGAATTCATTTCAGCCTAGAAAGTCAATTTTTTTTTTTTTTTTTTGGTAAATAGCCTAGAAAGTCAATTAGATTTTACCTAAATAATTATTAAATTATGAATTATTTTAAAAGTTTAAACAAATAGAAATATAAGAGTTACGTAAAGAATGAACAAAATTTTTATAACAAATGTAATATTTTGTCATACATCGAAATAAGAAGTGAATGTTTAATAATATATAAAAATAGGTTTAGGTACTTATAGTCAACTCGGAATATACTTTAGTAAGAACTATTTTCTTCTTCTTCATCCAAACTATTGATATATATATATATATATATATATATATATATATATATATAACGTTTTTAGAATGTATCAATCACATTCTAATTATTCTGTAACTAAAATTTCATAATTCAAATATGTAAAATTTAAAATAAAATTTTGATATTCATCGTAATATATATTAAATTGAGATAAATTGCTATAGTTATTATCCTCATTTTTTGAATTATTGTGTATGCATGTGTTAAACCTTATTAACGAAATTTGTAATTAATTCATATGTGAAAAAATATGTTAAAAGGAAAAATTTATCTCATCTCTATCAGTTCAAGCTTTTAGATTAAAATCCTCAATTTCAACCATCCTCAATCTACTTTTTGTTTTAATATATATATATATATATTCTTATGAACATATTTAAGAAATTTTGAGAATGAATCAATATTTTTATTAAAAATGAATTATTTTGATAATTATTATCCATATATAAGTCATTATAAAATGTTTGAATATAAGAAATTATAAATAAATTTTGGCTCAAATTTAAAACTCTAATTTGAATAAACATATCTTATTTTTCCTTTGCTTCAAAATTAGACACGTAGATTACAAGGAGAAAAGTGCTATGAACATAATTTGATGTGTAAGCCTTCCAATTTTTTGCAGGTTTCCAGTTTTCAAAACACTCCTGACTCCTTTTTTTTTTTTTTTTGAATATATATATTATAATATATAAAAGTATTGAATGAATAATTATTGTTTGGGAAAAAAGTTGGAGTTGAATGGAGATTTGCGACAAAAGCTTTTCATTTCTTTTCTTTTTTTGAATCATTACTATTAATTTTATCTGCACACATATTCACCTATATATATATATACACACTAAGTTTGCAAATATGATGAATTTTTAATTTTGAAAACTAGAAGAATATATTGGCATTTAATTATTAGATTTTGTATTTCTTAAATTTTAAAGTTTTTTTTTCTTAGGGCACGAGCTGTTCTAGATGAGTCTTGTGAGAAGGTACCTTTAAACCAATCTACATCCAAACTAATCCCCACTCGAAACGGGTTGGTCTCTTGCGGGAGAAAGTTCTAGCCTCAAATTTTAAACAACTCATACATGAGTCAATGTTTGAACCCTTGACCTGACTTAAGTCGGAAGAATTTCTTATCAACTCACTTGCGCCTTGGGGTTAACTTTAAAGTTCTTTGCTATGCATGATCTTGTAATATATTGTGTGGTATAGTAATAATAATAAAAATAATTTTAAAATATGTTAAATGATTCTCTTTATTAAGTCAATATTAATAACTTTGTTCATAATTATATATATATATATATATAAATTAATTGTATTTTTTTTTCCATTTTTATCCCTTTTATGGGTCAAATCTACATTCTAAAAAGAAAAACCCTAAAAGCAAATCTTCTTGAAGAAAAAGAAGATAAGATAGAGATGTAATGAGATTTTTTATAAATTGTTTTTAAAAAAAATGCTGACTGAATATCTATGCATTATATTAATAATTCAGATTTGATGTGTATCTATAAAATTAAATTAATAAATTAGCATCAGAATTCAAATTAATAAATAATCAAAATATTAAAAAAAAATTATATATTCATGAAAACCTATGTAACATCAAAACTTTCTTAATCTAATTTTAAATTTATAACAAAATTTTGTAAATATAAAACCTATTGACCTTTTTCTTTTCTAAGCAAATTCATTTTTAATACATAATATATATATATATATATATGGATAAATATCGAATTTTAATCTATTTATACAATAGTTTTGTTAATAAAATTTAATTTTAAAATTTTTTGTCAATATCTTTGGTCTCAAAAAAAAAAAGAATTTATTAAAAAAAGACTTAATTGATAAAATTATTATTAAATAAAGATCAATTTAGAATACTTATTCAATATATATATATATATATATATATATATATATTTATTATAAGAAAAAGAAATGTAATCAATAATCATCCAACAAAACTCATAATTCACAAGTGATGATCCCATAAAGGTGCAGCCTTTTTATTTTTATTTATTTATTTTTTTTGCCAGCTGAAAAAAAAAAAGAAAAAAGAAAAAAGAAAAAAAACCTATACTTTACAGTGGTGGGCCGAGATTTGTATGGAAAAAGCTAACAACTTTCTTGTAATATGAAGCCCACGCCCGGAGCAGATTAGCACGTGGGAGGGGGCAAAGAAAGTTGGGTGGGCAGAAAGCCCTTAACTAGATATATCAATGTTATACTGAGATCTTTTTCATAATAAGAATTAGAGTAAGACATTCGGATCCACATGCTACTATCGTAATTATGGTTTTGGTAGCAGATACGGTTAATTACTTGATGTTGTCCTCACTGTATCAAAAAAAGGTATTTCAAGTTGACTATAAATACATAATCACATTCTTATATTTCATTACTCATTTACTTATTTTTTCGATGTGAGACGTTTCATTACTCATTTACTTATTTTTTCGATGTGGAATGATGAATCGCAAGTAAGAATAGGCTTAAGTAAGTGTATTGAGTTGCTCGAAAGCCATGATGATAGTTCTTATTTATGGATTCTGAATCTCCCACCAGCAAAGTAGGCCCTTTTTATTATTAATTTAGACCCACTTTTATAGATCTTCTCGCATCTTGTTTGCATCATACAATTTTTACACAAAATCTTGTTCTCACGTGCTACCCTTCCTTGCTTTGTTTGCATGCAATTTATTACCAAAAAACACTCAACATTTGTTTCATCTCACCGCCTCCCTCTACTTGTAAAAAAGATTTTTTTTTTTTTTTTTTTTTTATATTAAAAAACTTGAATGCGAGTTGATAATAATAAATTTTAATTTTAAATGAACCCTAAGATGCACATGAGTTAGTAAAGAGTATAATAAATTTTAATTTTAAATGAACCCTAAGATGCACATGAGTTAGTAAAGAATTCTTAAGAGGTCAAAGATTTAAACTTTGATTCACCTATATAACTATTTTAAATTTGGAGTTAGAACTTTCTTCCGCAAATGACCAATATAATTTGAATGCGAATTAGTCTGAATCTAGATCAACTTAAATGTGTACTCTCATAGTTTAAGATCCGTCTAAGACACCATGTGCCTTAAGTAAAAAAAAAGTATTTTTAAATAATTAATCAGGTGGGGATAAGAAGTCGTTACTAGGTGATAGTAATATTATTTATGACTATAGAAAGTCATGGTTTAAATCAAATTAGAAGAAATAAAAAACTTCAAAAATGCTTCAACTCTAGTCCTCACCCAACTTCTTTACCTTTGTGTGTGGATGAACATTTATTGCTCTAACATTTATTACTATAATATAAATGCTTCAACTCTAGTCACAATAGCTTCAAAATATATTATATATGTATATATATAAATAAAATACAATTTTAAATTATTTTTAAACTAAAATTTTTGAGATATGTTTTTTTTTAATGTATTAAGTCACTTTTTAATTGTTTAAACACTTATTTATAACAATTATGTACATACATAGTAGACAAAATTTTAATTTTAAAACACCTCAATAAATATGTCTTAATAATTTGTGTTTTAAATGGTCGGATTCACATATGAAAAGTTGATATTTATATTGAATAATTTTGTATATGGGTGTAGATTGGGTTTGGATAAGATATACTTATTTTAGTTTAATTAAGTAGAAAATGACAATAAATCCAAAAGATTTATATTGAATCAAAACCATAAATGATCTCCAAAGATGAATATAGAAAATTTATTGTCAAGTAACAACTTAACACTGATGAGTTCGAGACATAATAAAAATAAAAAAACCTTAAAATTAAAAAAGAAAAAAGAAAAAATATTCATTAGGTGAATGAACACTTCTATTACATACAAAAAACTCAATGAAAGGCAAGTAGTCTCACCAATTCTTCAAATCCTTTTGAATGATTGTCCAAAAAAATCAAGTTAAAGTTCTATTAGTGTTATTACAATTCCATGTATATACAACAACAAATAGCAAAATGACATTGTTCCAATAAAATAATGAACATACTTTATATATATATATATATATATATATATATAACATTCAATCTACAAAGTTAAATTTATACTCAAGCTGAGCAATCCCAAATGCATAATCATGGAGGATGACTTGTCAACAAAAAGGGTACAACCCAAGAGTGTGTAGTAAGAAACATTGTGATGAGTTCTAAGAGTCTACATATATATATATATATATATATATATATATATATATATATATATATATCCTCCATCTTTCCATGGCCCCAACAAGGAAAATGCTTCAACTAATTCGCATAACTTAAATTAGACCCACAAAGTCTAGCTTTGTTCAGGAGAAAACTTTACTTTGACTCTTATATAAAGTTCACAACTAATGTCGTGACCTCTTTTTGCATTCATTTATTACGAACACTACTATAGATATTCACAGGTTTAGTGTATATGTACAACCTGCTCGTCAGAGATGGGATAATAAATGAAAAGGCCTTGCAAAGATTGAACAGCCATAAAGAGAATTAACTCTGTAATAAGAACATCCCTAAGTCCCTTCCTTGTTGCATGAATGAATTACATCCTACAGTTCATAATATATACAAGATTCTTCCTGCAGATTGGTCCAGAAATTAAAAAATAAGGAAAGAATACAGAGCCATCATAATTTCTCAGAATGCCTTAAAGGAGTTTCAAGCAAAACACGACCTTTAATAACACATTAGAACAGGAATATGTAGAATATTTGCCCACAAAATTGCAGATTATCCATGAGAGAAGAAACATCGAGTGAATGAAAACCAAAGAAAGACCTAAAACCACCTTAACAAAAGAGCAGCTCCGAAAAATATGATCACAAAATATGCTCCCCTTGAGAACATGATAATGTGAATCAAAATGATAACTATACAGATTTGAAAGTTATAAGATGTACAATCTCATGTGGTATTTGTTATGCAGGTCTTATTGAAGCCCCAAGAATGGATGCAAGAACATGCTTGAGCATGATTAAACAACTTTCCATATATATAAAGAAATTCAGCTAACCATCAATTATAGACTAATGGATGTAATGTGATAATTTTTTCCTCCTAAAATTAGATATGCCAAATAGTTGAATAAAAATATTCTTCCGGCTAAATCCCTGCTCCATTAATCCAATGATAATAGAAACACTGCTGATAGGAAGAGCTTTTTCACTTTCTTTGAATTTTTTAATCACAAAGATCTCTGTTTTTGATCAAATCAACAGGTACAATTAGCACACACTAAAATCATCTAAAGTGGATATATAGATAATTGCTGATCCTACACAGAGTTGAGCCAACTAAAATCTAAAATGCAAAAAGTTGTTCCATTTTCTGCAAAAGACTTGCTTGATTAAAGCTTTGTTTGAATGAAAAGAAGCTTAGGACTTATGCAGAGATGCACACGTAGACCCATAAGCTTTAGAAAATTTGTATCTTTTGTAAAATATACAACTTCCAATAAGTGAAATATGCTAGAAATGCCTAAAACCTTTAGGTAGGCAAGAAAAAGAAAAAAGATAGGTTAATGGAAAAGGAAAAAAAAAAATGCCTTTCCTGAATTTTGTATGGAGAAAAAGAGAAAAAAAAGGTTGACAGAAAAATGTGCAGCCAGTGGTTGGCTAATAAACGTAGTGGATGAATAAAAGACATATCCCCAAAATCAAGCAAATTTTACAAGACATGGAAGATGTATCCGACTATGTTTTCTTTTTTTTTTTAACCGACTTCACTTTTCTACAGTTTCCTTCTAGACAAAATCACTATTTTAAAGAAACACAGGACAAAGACAAGATAGGAAACCTTACCAGTTGTCCAATTCAAAGCATCTTCCACAGGTAATCACTTTAAAAGGATAATCCATTGAACTGAATAATAACATCGCACAGATTAATCGTTTGAATAATCAGAACAAGAAACCATGCATATGATTTCGGTTTACTTCTAGAGAGTCTACAAAAATGATGTTCACAGAGATCACAGTGTGAAAAAAGTAAATAGGCAGCAGGGAAAAATTCCTTCCATCCTTCTTTTAGTGACATAATTACTCTAGAAATTGCAAATTTGAGAAGTTAAACTGTAAGAATCATTAAATCAGATAACTAAGTCTAAGAAACCTACTCAAAGTTCTAACTCTTAAAGCAAGAAATATGCAATCATCAATGGGGTTAGAATGATCAAATGAGGTTTAGTCATGATTACGTAAATAGAAACCTTTTAATGACTTTAGGTTAACCAAAATCCAATAACCCAAAAAAAAAAAAAAAAAAAAAAATCAGATTTACTGTTTTAGCTTAATATTAGAAAATGTTAAATGGAATATAGGTAGTAGGTATCCTGCTTGAAGACAGGACTGTACAGTTCATGAAGTTAGTGCTTAGTGGTCACACCTACAGATTATTGGTTGCAGGTTTGAGCCACCATGGAGGTGGGAGGGGAACCCCTTCTGTCTCCTCTTTGATAAAGGAAGAAAGTGAAGAAAGTGAAGAAAAAGCAAAAAGCAAAATCTATTAGACAATCCAGAAACTCTACTTTAAATAATCATTTTTCAAGAATAAGGTATAAACCAGCTTTATTTGATGTGGGGATAATTAAATAGATAGAAATGTAGTGATAACTGATGAATATACAAAAAACTAAATTCAGAACAAGAATTAGAAATCTCAGGGAAATTTACCAGTGTAGCCACCAGACATTCATCAAAAGGAAAGGAAAGGAAAGAAGTCATCCTAAATCAGAAGTAATCTTGACCATAGAAATAAAAATTGCTTATTTTTTGGTTACCACTTCATCAATAAAAGTTCAGGAATCTTACCAGGTAAATTGTCCTTTCTGAATACCTAAAGGAAAATTCTCACTTTTAGCCTCAACCTATTTTTGTTTCTCTTATTAGGTGCCTCGTCAATTTTTTCTTTTTCTCTTTTCAGTGATGATCAACCATTGTATAAGTTATTGTTTTTACGAAATTTGATAATTTCCAGCCTTAACTCTGTCAAAAAGGACAAACCTTATATGGTAGCCAAAATAAGAACAAGGACTTCAAAATTTTTAAACACAAAAAATCAAATACTTAAGGGAAAATATAAATTATCATATAGGGTTGAAAAGAGAGTTTTCACCACCCTAAAAAGCTTATTGCTCAACTCTACTCAATCTTATTATCTCAATTGCAAATCTTACCTCACAATTCCTAGAAACTTAGGACCAAAAATAAAATCACTTTCTCTCAATAGCAAACGCATAATATATTTTAATTTTTGCCAGAGAGCATAACCTAGACCATAAATTTAATAATTAGCCAATTTAACTTGAATACTTTGGCCAACTAAGTCCTTTACTTATCTTATTTTATTTATTTATTTATTTTTTGTGTCAACAAGATCTCTTAAATTACCTCTTTTTTTTTTTTTTTTTCTGCCAACAAGGACCCTTTTCTTAGTGTACAATCTAGTGTTGTTAAGGGACTTAGTTGGTGATGAAAATAGATAAAAAGATCTAATTGGCTTAAGTATGCAAATTAAAGGACCAAATTGATGAACTATCCTAAATTTAATTAATGTTATGCATTGAGATGTAGAAAACACTGCAATTTCATTCACAGATTAGATTAGTGACAGTAAAACAGAACCTACCTTTTCTATTAGTATTAACAACTAAAACATATGAACTAAGATGCTGGAAATTCTTGTTACAAAATAGCTCTGGTGAAACTTAACTCAAAGATGGCAATGACAAGAGTATAACCATAGTACCGGAACACAAATCCTTACAACACACTTTTGTAACACTTCTTAAAAACTTAAACATGCCCTTGCAAAAAACATACATATTAAAATTTTTATGAAAAATTGACACAATAATCTAAACAAGATCTATAAGAAGAGTAATAAGGAATTTGAATTGAAACTAGAAGGATAATTTTAACACTGGAAATTAAGAAGAAAATAATGGTACATGCAAGTATAAAAGTATAATCTTCGTATGCTAATTCTCAATTTTAGTCCCCAATATATTTTCATTTCTCATATTAGATCACTTATCATTTTTCTTTTATAAGGTTCCCATTATTTTTTCAACCAATATTACATGTATAAAATAATAATAATAATAATAATAATAATAATAAATGATAAGGGACCTAATAGGAGATGCAAAACAAAAATAGTTTGAGGACTAAAAGTTAGAATATACCTAAAAGTTTCAAAGAAAGCCAATGAAATATGATCTGAACCTGATGCTTTTGCTCCCTAAGAATTTTAGATCCACGCCAATTTCTCCAAGCAGCGAGGCTCCAAAGGTTTCTCTAGAGTTGCCCTTCTGTCACTGATGGTGGTTGGATTGGGGAAGGCGCATTACAAAATTGAAGTTGGGAAGGTGAATAACATTTATCTGCAAAGAAACTAGAATTTGCTTATAAAATCTGTACCTCATTGTTTTTGTGTAACCTTTAGTTATGTGCAAATATCTAATCATTAAAAAAAAATTACATAGACTGCCGTATGCCACAGTTCCATAGGCAACTTCCAAAGTATTTGATTTTAGAAAGAAAAAGGGTCATGATATTGAGGAGAGTTAGTAGATCATCCAAATTTTTTTATCATCTTCAGTATTTTTGCTATCTAGTACTCCTACTGTCTAAAATCTTGTCAATCTTTGATTGGACATAAAAAGTAGGATAATTGGTCAATTTGGTCCTTTAAATTGCATACTTTGGCCAACAAGGTCACTTTTTTCTTTTTTTTAAGGTCCCCCGACTTGCATTTTAGTTTCACCACCACAAGGTCCATTTTTCTTGGGTGCACATAGGAGCTTTGTTATTAAGAGACTTGTTGGCTTAGAAAGGAAAAAAAAAGAAAAGAAAAAAAAAGAAAAAGATAAGAGACTGCTCCTATGTGCACTCAAGAAAAAAGGACCTTGGGTTGGTGAAAACAAAATGCAAGTTCCAGGACCTAGTTGGCGAAAGTATGCAAGTTAAAGAACCAAATTGACAAAACTTCCTAAAAAGTATGAATACATCTCAATTTATAGAAAAAGGAAATGGTCATCATAATACATGGTTTAATGTTTCATCAAATTTAAATGGTTTATTGGAAATATAATTATATTTAATGAGTAAATGGTTGAAAGTAAGAGAATATAAGTAAGCAATATCTTACTCATTTTAGAGATTGACAAGACCTTTTGTACAAAGAAAGAAGTAAAAGTTGAGAAGATTTGAGGGACAGAAGGACAGTTTTGCTCACAAGAAAAACTATAGATAGACCAAACAGAGTCAAAGGGCCAGTACAATGGCAAACAAAATAAATGACTTTAAAACAATAAAAGAAAAACAAAAATTATAAACTTCAGATGCTCAGCGATGCCCAAATCTGACATGAAAGCCTTTCTGAACTATAATTGATAAAACCATAAATTGGTGGTGTCCCTCCCTACAAGAGCTAGATAAATAAATTCCCCTGTACCATATTGCTTGTAATGATATCTATACGGAAATCTTTCTTTCTCCCATTTTCAGAAACCTAAAAAGGAACTCATGAACAGAGACTTCAACTAGTCCTATTTTCTATATTAAATTGGAATGTGAAAAAGAAAAAAACTATAAATCACCTAATGAAACTGCAAGTATAATATAAGAAACTGCAAATCACCTATTCAAAACAGAATATAAGATAATCAGTTTATTTAATCTCAACAAGTATAAGTACATAAAAGCAATATAGACTCCAATAGAATGTAACTGCAGTCCAATATATAAAATGAATTTTGATCAAACTTCGTTACATGAAATGAAAATGTCTTTCTCACTGCAAAAAAATAGCAAATATTGTTCCTTATAGATTACTAAGTGTGGAAAAAGAATTATTGTTTGTTATCTTTCTCGCGGCACATAAAATATTTCTGGAACAAAAAAAATCAAAAGCAAGAAAATATGCACCTCTTTCCAATTTCAAGGACCCATATCTGAATTTTGTGAGTAGAAGAATCTTTTTAATTAGGTAAACCTTGCAATGAACAATTCTAGATCCGGTAAATCCAATTTAGAAACAGATATAAATTTGCAGAAAACTCCAAAAGTTTCAGAAATTTAGAAAGATAAAAAGCACTTAGTGTCACACTAAAAGAAGAAGAATCATAGGCATCACTCTAAAACTGTTTGGAGCTGTAGCTTGGGTTGCATCACACAACTAGATTACAGGAACGGTCTTTAGTCTCCTATTAATTAAATCAACATTCAAATTGAATAGAGAAATCATTTATTTATAGGCTCTAAAACAAAAACCTAAATCTGTCAGGGCTTCAAACAGCGGTTACCATAGATAATACTTTGTCCTTCAATCTATGTAGCAGTAGTAATCTACATGTACGAAAGGGCCACAGCAATAGAGTAAGTTACCAAAGCAGGAAAAGTCCAACAAAACTACACTAGAATCTGCAGGTCATTGGATTAGGAACAATTTTAAGTAATGCAGATGGCAGGGAATGCAGAATTTTGCTGGAAAATGGAAAACAAGAGCTCTTAGCATCTCAGTAAGTCAATTAGATTATATTTGCACCGATTTTGGATTTCGTCACACAATTATATTACACAAGTAATGTGTTAATCATTATGAATTGAGATACTTAGCCTGCATTATGAATCCTTCAATGAAACACGAACTAATAAAAGTAAGTGATTCCTTAACTCAGGTGATCTCCTCTAAGGTATCTCCGACCAAAAAGAAACTAGAAGCAGAATATCATACCATGCAAAGCTGAATAGGACAGAAAAATAATGTTTTACACATCCTAAACTACCATAATTAAACGTATGAAATATCTAAACCACTTCTTATGAATACTTGTGATTTACAAAAAGATAAAAAAGTAGAAAGCAAGATGAGTTTGAAGAGGGGGAAGGAGAAGGAGCCCTTGACCCGCAACAGAGAGAGGAGGATTTTTTCAATCACATATTTTGGGCTCCTAGACTATGGCGCCCTTGGGCCTTTCTATTTGATTGTATCGAAAGGCCCATTTCATTGGGATTTTGGGCCGGGTCATTTCGGGGCAAGCAGATCATTTATGAGGAAGAGGCTGCACTTCGAGAGGAAGAGGCTGAGCGTCGAGAGAGAAATAGTGGGCTTCAAGAGAGTGATTCGAAGTTCTTGCAGAATGGAAGGGTGCAGTACCAGACACGAGATAGATCTTCCAAAGAACAAGGCTCTTATTTTCTTACTTTCTGAACATAATTTGACTGGTGTTTCACTGTTAGAGATTCTGTATATAGCAGAGATTTAGTAATATACTAATTAGCAAGTTTGTATTTGATAAGGAGACTTCCTCATGTCTTGAATTTTGTGTATAAATTGGTGACTCATAGAATACAATAATATGAGAATTCAGATTCACAAATTTTATTCGTTTACAAACACATTGTTGTAGCATTTCAAAAACACAACTATCAGAAGATATGACAAAATTGTGGAGGTTAAAAAAATTGAAAGGGGTACATACACTACAGTAGATGGCAGAATTCTTCTATCCAGATATGATCACCAGTAATCACCACATGAACAAGTTCCATTTTTGAAACGATGAAATCTGCTAGCATCCCTCAGAACAATTTCTCTTTTGGTAACCAAGGCCATCAATTTAATGGCTTTATGGCAATCACTGCAAATTCTATGGTTCTGGACAAGACGTAATGGAGTTGAATCGACCGAGTTAATTAGCCCAAAGGAAATTGCCAATTTTTCACTATGATAATGCATTAGTTCTGCCTCTCTCTCATCGACATCGGGAAGCAAGGATTTGTCTTCTGGATGATAGCCATGTTTTGAGATCTCTTGCATCAGTTTGTCTAATTGCTCATAGATCTCCCGAGTTTGTTTGTGACACTTATCTGCAGATAAAAAAGCATATGATTGTTTCTTGATTTCTATCCAGGTGCATACAGGTAACATTCTCAGGCCTTTTCTTTTCAAAGTTCGGACAACAGTAGCCGCTTCATCCAACCTTCCAGAACTGTTGTATATATTCAAAAGAACAACATAATTATTCAACTTTTCTGGCTCCATCCCATAAAGTTTCTCAGCTGCAAACTTTGCAAGCTCAAGATTGTTATGGACTCTACATGCAGTGAGCAAGGCAGCCCACATATTCAGAGTTGGCTCGAATGGGGAATCTCTTATTAATGCCAAAGCTTCATCCAAAAGCCCTTCTCGGCCTAACAACCCAATCATACAGGCATAGTGCATAGCTCGAGGCTTTACCTTAAAATCCCGAGTCATTGAATAAAAAATTCTACATCCATGATCTAATAAACCTGAATAACTACATGCAGATAAAATAGCAAGAAAAGTGACATGGTTAGGAACTATGCCATCATTAATCATCCGATCAAATAGTTCAACAGCTTCGGCACCTAGACCATGATTACCATATCCTGCTATAAGCGCATTCCAAGAGATGACATTCTTTTGGGGCATCCTATCAAAAACATTCCGAGCATCTTCTATCCTTCCCCACTTGCTATAGAAATCCACAAGTGCAGTATTGGCAACTATATCCGATCCAAAACCATGACGAACTAACCCTGCATGAGCCTGTTTGGCATGATCTAAGGAAGCTAGCCTCGTACACACTCTTATAATCATTGAAAATGTAAAATGATCCATTTTTACGCCAGAATCACGCATTTCATAATACATGGTCAAGGCTTCCTCACTGTAACCATGAAGTGCATACCCTGCAATAATAGTATTCCATCCAACAGTTGTCTTCTCTGGCATCCCATCAAAAACAAATCTTGCATCCTCAATGCTACCGCACTTGCTATACATGTCAATCAAAATACAAGACACATATAGGTCATTAGCTACGCCGAATTTAAAAGCCAACGAGTGCAATTGTCTTCCTAGAGATATCAATTCCAAACCAGCAGATGCTCGGATCATTGTAGCCATTGTGCGAGATCCAGCATCTGAAATCTCCTCCTGCATCATAAAGAACCTGCGAAATGCTTCAAAAAAGTTCCCCCAATCAACAAGCCCTCCAAGTATTGTATTCCAAGAAACCATGTTTCTTTCAGGCATTTCATCAAAAACCTTCTGGGCATCAATCATCATACCACATTTCACATGCATCGTTAAGACCCTATTGCTCAAATACTGATCTGGTTCAAACCCACAACTAACCATATAATTAAACAATCTTTTAACCCCCCTAATAGATTTCATACCAATGCAAGCGCTAATCAAAGCATCATAAGTACTATTCCCCATACTATGCTCAACCTCACCTTCGCACTCTAAAATTTCAAACAATTCAAGAGCTTCTGTATACTTACCGTGTAAAACCAATTTTTCAATCTGGGTACAAATTCCTGATCCAAAACCCTCATCCTTCATTACCTTCCTCTCTTCTATCCGAGTACCACCAGTCTTCAAAGGTCTATTAGGCACCGAAATTGAGCGCTGGGGGCGCGGTTTGAGATTCTGTTCGATTAAAGAACATTGAATCTTCTGCAAGGAACAGCCTCCTGTTCTACATTTTCTCTTCTTGAAATGGAAATTCCATCTTTCTTTAGAGAAAACATTGCTGTTTGTACTCATACATGCAAATCTTGCAGAGCTACTACGTAACTGATCAAATCCTGTCGGAATGTCCATTTGTGTAAAGCTATTGATTGCTCTACAGAACAAATTCAGAAGGGAAAAAAAAAAGCTTTAACCTCTAAAAATCCAATGCAATGCAAAAAATATAAAAGATTGAATTTTCAGATTGGTCATGTAGAGTCTGCGAAGATACCGAAGAAAGAAGAAAGAACTTAAAAAGATCTGTTTCAGCTTAGGAAGATCCGCCAATTCTAAGTCAATTGTTATGAAATTCGTGTCTGAATTAACACAATTCTAATTATATTTTATGAGAATAAAAAATCAAAATAATAATTTGTGATATTTTTCCAAAAGTTTTCGTGAAAGCTTAGGAAAGAATATTGATATACACTTAACATATGACCTAAACTCTATTTCTTTGTTTACCCAAAAAAAAAAAAAAAAAACTCTATTTCTTTGTTATGAACTTTGCACTATTATTTTTTTAAAAATGGTTTGCTATTTGAACTAATCATGACTCAAATTAATTTAAATTTGATTCATATTGTACATAGACCTATAAACAAGTCCAGAATTTGACCAAACATTCGAAAATTTGAGCTTGTTTGTTTAACCTCTCTAGGTTGTGGAACGAAAGCAAATTGACTTTAATTCGAACAAGCATTCGTATCGAGTGATTGAATGTCCTTTGACAGCCCCTAATAATAGGTTTCTTTGTGTTCGTCTCGATTATTTGTTATTTATAATACAGGTCCCTTTTTCATTGAAACATACGCCTAACTCTATTTCTTTTTTACCAAAAAAAAAACCATTCTTTGTTATGAGTTCGCCTATTTTTTTTTATAGGTTCGCTTTTGACTACTGCTCAATTATTTAAATTTGATTCAAGCTCAGAGTTCGAGTTCAAGCTCGAATTTAGCTTATTCAAATATTTTAAAAAATAATAAAAATATTAAATTTTTTTCAAGACTTCAAATTTCTAAAATAACAAAAATTTATATAATTTAATTGTTTAACCATTCAATAAATTAAAAAATCTTATAAAAAAATTTTCATTTATTGATATTCTTCATAAATTAAATACAATAAACATTTGAGGGCATTTTTTTTTTTTTAATTTAAGTTTTCAGATGAACTTTAACGGCACAAGCAACATTGAATGTTAATGGAAATGGAAAATACGAAAAGGAAAATAGAAAGAAAGTCTGCTAATTTACCTTTGAATGGTAATGGGTTAAGAAGATCCACTCAACAACACTTATGGACAGCTCAAATGTAACAACACTTTGAAGAAGATTTTTGAATAATTTTTGAGGAGCTGTCGCGAGCCACACTACTAGGGTTTGTAAATTGTAATTGTAAAAAGGTAGAGAGAGAACATAATAGAAAAAAGGGTATATGAGTCAAAGTTAGTAGTTTTTTTTTTAAATAATAATAATAATATATATATAATATATAATATATAAAAATTATAATATATATAAATATTTTTAATTTGTTAGCGAACGCTTCAAAATTAATCAAGTCTAAAAATTTGTTTGAATTTGGTTTGTTTAATAAACGAACGAGCTCGACGAGCTTTGTTCACAAACAGTTTGGTTTGTTTACCGCTCTAGTTGTACAAGTCCAACTCTTACTCAGGGAAAGCCTCACCTTGTCTCTTACTTGGGGCTCACAACAAGTGTCGAATCTTCAACATCGTGTAAGATTTACAATGTCAAAGGACTAACTTTGCACTATTTGATAATTATATATATATACTAGTCTACACATTCTGAGTACGAAATGTATATATATTGCAAGTTTTAATTTTTTTTTTCAACTTTCTTTTTAAAATAAAATTCAACACAAAGATTGTTATAATTAATTATAAATAAAAAATTATTAGAATAAATACCAGTAAAACTATATGAATTTTAAATTTAGTTATTTTTTTCATATCTCAACCTATATTTACGTAGCTACACAAGAAAATAGAGAAAAATACGAAAGCAAATTTAAGTTATTTATTTTTTGGTTAGATAATATATATTTTTAATAAAAACAAAAAGTCAAGAATAAAAAAGGAAGTGAAAAGTTAAAAAAACAAAAAAATACTTAGAAGTCAATAATACAAAAAATTAAAAGTCAAGTATAAATTGAGACATAAAAAAATTTAATAAAATTGAGATAAATAAAGAGAAAATGAAATTTGAAAAATAAAAAAGAAAAAAAATCTAAAAGTTATTAAGCATAAAATGAGACAAAAAGATCAAATAAATTAAAAAACACAATAGTCGAAGAAAAAAAATAGAAAAAAATACAAAAAATGAAAAAAAAAATAAGTTCTTTAAATTTTTTGTTAGATAAAATAGTTTTTTAAATAAAAAATTAATAAAAATTGAGATACAGTAAATAAAGAGGAAATTAAAAGTAAAAAAACAAAAAAAAACTAAAAAGTCAAGATTTAAAAAAAAAATCAAAATTTATTTTAGTATAAAAGGAGATATAAAAAAAAATTAATGCAAATTTAGATAAATAAAGAGAAAGTGAAAAGTAAAAAAAAATATAAATAAATAAATAAATAACTCAAAAGTCATTAACCATATTATAAGACTAAAAGACTAAAAAGATTGAAAAATTATAATAATGACATCATAATTTAAATTACATAAAATTCCATTATGAACATAAAAAATAAAAAGACAATAAAACATCTAAGATTTTACAAAATTACACATTATATCATCAGAAAAGTTATAATCTTATATATATATATAAGATATAAATTTTTAATTGTGTAAATTTTATTTATACCCATAGATAAATATTGCATGATACATATATATATATATATATATATATATATATATATATATATATGTGTGTGTGTGTGTGTGTGACACCTAACATCATTTATGACTAATGACATATAATATCACGTGTTATTCATAGAATAATGGGTATAATTATCTTTAATTAGCGTGCATAAATTCAATTTGTGTAATTAAAAGTTGATATGTATTATTGCTAAAAATTGTAATTTTTGAATAAGCTTTTAACCCCAAGATACAAATGACTTGGTAAAGGATTTTTCTGACTTAAATAAGATTATGAGTTTAAAATCACTCTTATGTATGCAACTATTTAAAAACTAGACTAGAGACTAATATAGATGTGAATATAATTTAAAAATATCGTTTATAATTTTTTTTTCTCTTAGAGCAAGACGTGTCCTAAATGAGTCTCAAACAATTGGATAACATTTTTAAGTCAATTCACATCCGGATTAATCTTCGTTCAAGTTAGATTGATCCCTTGCGGGAGGATGTTTTGACCCCAAATTTTAAATAACCGCATACATGGAGCAATGTTCGAATCTTTGACCTCAACTAAGAGAGCTCTTTACCAATTCACTTGCGTCATGTGGTTAAGTGTCTTTTAGAATTACGATTCATGCAAAACATTTTATGTCATAAAAAATTGAATATGACAATGACAAACTTTGTTTGGCTTTCATATATACTTGCCATAAAGTTAATTTTATACAATTCATTGGATCTAAATAAAAAGTCCTATTAATGCATTGATCAATCAGCATGAAACTCAAAGAAATGAGAAATAAGCAATAAAAGCAAACACAAAAGAACTAGATATAAAAGTTATACTTAGTTCACTTTTTCAAATGACCATAAATTCAAATCTATATCTCAAAATTATAATAAAATCAGAAAGCACAAAAGTTGTAATAAAACTAGATATTCATTAGCTTCATATATATATATATATATAGGTAGACAATTCACACCAAGTGCGAGATGCCTATTTTATAATTTTTTATTTCAATTTATAGTTAGTTTTTTCCATTGATTTATCAATTAGTTTTTTATACATTTTATATAAATATTGTAATATTTAAAATTTAAAATTTAATCATAAATATTAATAAGAAGTTAAAAGATATCAAAAGAATTAAAATACTATTATATAAATTTTGTAATTTTACATTTAAAAACTATTAAAAAATATTTATATATATCTATAAATTAAAAGATCAATATAATGATAAAAAAGTTTAAAAAATTAGATTAATTATGTAAGAGCAATTAAAGAAAGTCTTAAAAGATTTTATATAATATGGATAAATATTTGCTCATGAAATGTATTTAAAAAATATTAAAAATATAATAGATAACGAAATGTATTTTGTTTTTATCATTTAAAAATTTAAAAATAGGTTATAATAACAAAAATATTAATATAAATTACAGGAAAAAGATTTTATAAATTTTAAATTTAATGTCTTTACTCACATTATGAGCAGGGTCAAGGAAAAAAAGAAAACAAAAACCTTAAACATTATAATTACATTTTTTGGTACAAAATATAATAACAAAAAAAATTTTAAAAAATAAAAATTAAAAAGTTAAGAAGACATAACTTAATTCTTAGCAGTTTTACTTATAATTTTAGAGATCATGTGTTTGAGATACAATATAATAATAACTCAATTAAAAAAAATGTAAAGTAATGAGTTAAAACTAAATATATATATATATATATATATATATATATATATATATATATATATATATATTAAAACTAACAAAAGCTCTATACAATATTGAGTGTTCCTATGTAAACGAAACGAAAATAGATATTCTTGATGAAAAAATAAAGTTAAAAGATCTTAACCCGGTAGTTTGGGTGAGTTGGTAAACGGACTCCTAATGCTTCCTACAGGGCGGATGGTCGAGGGGTTCAAATTCCCCTGGGGTGGTTAGCGTCATGTTAAAAGCTCTGGGCCAGGTTATAACTCTCGAGTAAGAGTTGAACTCTGTGAGCGCTCGGTAGACCGTGTCCGAATTAGTCTCACCGAAAATGTGGAGACACCAGGCACCTCAAGTGGGTACCAAAAAAAAAAAGTAAAAAAATCTTATTGCTTAAAAAAAAAAAAAAAGTTTGTCCAAACTTAAGAGATAAACAACTAAATTTACGAATTATTCTTAAATAAACAATATAATTATAATTATATTAAGATTACGAAACAAAAACACAAAAATAATTGAGAAAAAATATATATATATACCTGATTAACAGCTGGTGGTATGATGGCCTTTTCCAAGAGTTTTTGGAGCTTTTCACAGGTGAAATTGCTTACACCAATAGATTTAACTAAACCCAATTTTTTGCAGTCTTCCATGGCTTTCCAAGTCCCATGTATGTCAAATGGAAGCATGTCTTCCTTTGGGTTTATATCACGAAAGCTAGCATTTTGCTTAAATCTTATGGGCAAATGAATTAGATAAAGATCCAAATAATCTAATCCCAATTTCCTAAATAAAAATTTACGGGAAAAAATTAGTTAAATTAATAAACATACATAACTGAAACATAATTTAATTTAAATTTAATTTTTCACCTAAATATATACGGTTAAAATTCTTTGTAACATTATCTATATAGTCTTTTGCTATAAGAAATATTATAAGTAAAGACAACAATAGTTTACTCACGATTGTCATCTCTATATTAATTAAAAATTATTATAAACGTTAAAAGGGTATTTTGGGAAATTCAAAAAAAAGTTACCCAAGTGTACTCTTGAGTGCAGGAAGAACGAGATCAGGAGCCGCGTCATTGCACCACAGCTTAGAAGTGATGAAAAAATCTTCCCTTCCATTCTTAACAAACCCACTTTCTATAGCCTGAGCCACAGCTTTGCCCAGCGCTTCCTCCGACCCGTACAATGCCGCCGTGTCGAAGTGGCGGTAACCGGTTTTAATGGCCTCCAACAAATTTGCAGTTAGTTCCTCTAATGGCGGAAGTGGATCTCCACAACCAAACCCTATCATTGGCATCTTGTGGCCGGAGTTTAGCACCGTTACCGGAACTGCTATACTTTTCTCCATTTGCTCTGTCTGTGTCTCTGTGCCTCTTTCTCAATGCTACTCCGAATTTGTATTCTTTTAACACACAAATATATATATATATATATATATATATATATATATATATATATTATACAGAAGTATAAGAATAATTGGTGAGTTTAGTCCTAAATAAATTTACTTTTGACAACTTCAATCCCAAAATATTTTTTTAAACTTTTAAAGTCCCAAAATTTTTTATTAGAGAAAAATAAAGTCTTTTTGACAGAATCCGTCAAAAATCCTAAAAAATTAACAGTTTATATTCCTTAATTAATTAAAGAAAAGGGTAAAAATGTCATTACATGGAAAAAAAAAAGAAAGAAACCGCCGGCTTTTCCCTTCTCTGTGCTGCTTTCTTTCTCTCTTTCTGAGGACTCAAGCCACCATAGCAATGGTGGGAAATCAGTAGCAGTTGAAAATGAAGAACAAAAACCTCGTTTTCTTTGCTTCAGTTCTTGATTTCACATTTGGGAGAGAGAGATAGAAGAGAGTATTAAAAGATTTTTAAATGCCAGTGCAATATTATAAAAAAATTTTAAAATAATTACAGGTTTAATATAAAAATTAAATCTTTAAATATAAATGAAAGGGAAAAATAAATTCATTGGACCATTAAAGCTGCCATGTTAGGGTGAAAAATAGCAAAATATTTTCTGAAGCAATCAGAAATTTTTATGCGGAAGATTAGTTTTTTTTTTTCGTTTCTTTTTATGGATACAGAGTGAAATGGTGGTTGGCTCTCTTCTACTATTATTCCAACCTATGAATTTAGTAGCTTCTTCCGCACATGACGGTGGTGGTGGTGGTGATAGGTGAGAGAAACATAATAGGGAGTAAATAAGAAAAAGCATGATTTTGGCCTTTCTTCTCTTCCCTGAACAACGTAACAGTACTTGAATCCATTAATGAAGTTTGTAAAAAAATTTCGTTAGAAGAAGAGAAGCTTATTTTGTATCTCGGAGATTTCTGAATCGATCTCTCTTTGTTTTATAGGCCGAAAAATAAATAAAATAAGAGAGAGTGGGTGGGGAGAAAAGGCGAGGTTCACCGGAAAAGTAGACGGACAAATGGACTCCTCTTCACTGTGCTCCTCCGTCGTCTTCTTCTTCTTCTTCAAGACTTCAACAGAGTTGGCGATGTTAGTTTTCTTTTCCAAAGTAGGAAAGATAGAGCCGACGTCGGTTTCCTTTTTTTTTTTTTCTTTCTTTTTACATGTAACGACATTTTTACCCTTCTTTTTAATTAACTAAAAAATATTAACCGTTAACTTTTTAGAGTTTTTAACCGCTTCTGTCATAAGGGACCTTATTTTTCTCTAATAAAAAAGTTTGAGACTTTAAAAGTTAAAAAAAATATTTTGGGACTAAAGTTGTCAAAGGTAAATTTGTTTGGGACCAAATTCATCAATTATTCGAAGTATAAATGTTACCAAACAAAAATGTTTGATAGGAAAATTTAGTGGACCTGTTAGTCAAAAAGAAACACTGTAATTATTTTAGTGGATGGTATAAACATAAGAACTTCTTCATTTTTCTTTAATTTTTTTTTATAACGTGAATATATACGACTTTTTTCTTATTTAGAAAAAATATAAAAGATTTTATTCATAAAATTTAATATTATTGTGTTGTAATTGGAGCTGTAATTGAACTGAATCAGACTGAACATGTTTCAACTTGGTTTGATTAATATGTATGTATATATATATATATATGCCCTTGTATATATATTTGAAACAGTATAAAATATATATATATATTTTTTTTGAGAAATCTTAAATTTCTAGTGTATCTAGAACTCATGACATTCAAGTCATATGTGAATGTGGTAATAATTGAGGTACGCCTTCTTGAAAAATATAAAATATATTTGACTTCTAAAATTCGTGTTATTTAATTTATTTTTTAATATCAATTTATAAATTTATTCGGAACTCTTTTCTTATCTGTTAATTTATTAATATATTGATTTTGTTAATGCAAGTATGGGAATGAGTGAAAGATTAATTACTCTAAACTATCTCTTTATGTTAAGAGTTTAAGAGATATTTTGTATAGATATTTATATATACTAAAATACTGATTAGACTTGTAATATAAATACTACAATATCTCATTAATAAAGATGATATCAGATTACAAATTTCTCTCTCTTCTTTACACATTCTCTCTCTACCTTTCCTCTTTTGTTTTCTTCTTACTGAAATTTCTCATGGTATCAGAGCAATTTCTGGGTTGAAATTTTTTTCTTTCTTCTCTTTCTTCTCTTTTCTCCTTTCTAGAGCTTTTGATCTTCTGTTTTCTTCTTCGATTGATTTCCACTAAATCAAACGATATCATTTTGTTTTGCTATGGCTCAAGATTTTTCTCAACAATTGAATAATAGCATCAACTTCAATGATGCTTACTATCTTTCAAATGGAGATCATCCGTGCATGCAGCTTGGTAACACTATACTTACTGGATCGAATTTTATCAATTGGTCTCGCAGTGTGCGTATGGCTTTAATAGCACGAAATAAGCTTCAATTCGTTGATGGAACGCTTCCTTCTCCGGGTTCCGAACATTCCGATTATCAAAAATGGTTGAGGAATGATTATATGGTTATGTCATGGATTTTGAATTCTATGGATAAGAATTTAGCTGCTAGTTTTATGTTTGTTAATTCTTCCGCTGAATTGTGGTCCGAACTTGTTGAGAGGTTTGGTCACACAAATGCTCCTCAATTGTTTGAGTTGCATCGAAATTTAAGTTCTACTTTTCAGCAGAATGATAGTATAGCTGAATATTATGGTAAATTGAAGCGGTCATGGGATGAATTACAGATTCTTGAAGGTTTTCCAGATTGTACTTGTGGTGCTTTGAAATCTTGCAATTGTGGAATTCTCAAGAAGATTCTTGAGATGGATCAAAGGAGGAAGCCGATGCAGTTGCTTTCTGGTCTCAATCATGCATATGATCGGGTGAAGACTAATTTGTTGAGCTTAGACCCTTTACCTACCATAAATAAAGCGTATCATACTTTACAACAGATTGAGCAACAACATAAGCTCAATCAATCTTCTAATTCAGTTGAAATGAGTGCCTTGAATGTAAACGCTTCCTTTACTCCAAAGATATTTTCAAAACCTTTATATCAACAGAAGAAAGACAACAAGCGTTTTAAAACCGATGTTGTGTGTACACATTGCAAGAAGAAAGGTCATAGTGTTGCTCAATGTTTCAAGATAATTGGATATCCTGAGTGGTATACTGTTATGAAAGGGAAAGGAGCCGATGGTGGATTTGCAGCTAATACCAGCAGTAATCTTGGAATACTTGGTCCTGCTCCTATAGCTCATGGTGATAGTAGAAAAGGATCAAGTTCTATGGTTCTTCCTTCTGTTTCTGGTAACAATTCTGTTTTGGATCCAAGTGTTGTATCTTCTTTGTATAATGATTTTGTCAAGCTGATGCAGGGTAATAATTCTTCCATGGATAATCCTTTGTCTTCAGAGGTTAATTTTGCAGGTATCAATCTTGCTTCTAATGCTGATGTTAATGATAATCTATTTGTTGATACATGTTGGATTATTGATACTGGTGCTACAGATCACATGACCAGCAATCTTGCTTTGTTTGATTCATATACATTGCTTCAAAATCCAGTTCAAGTTGGTTTACCCGATGGAACTATTAAATTTGTTCTACGTATCGCCGCCCAGATATGTTTAACCCCTCACATTACCTTACAAAATGTGCTTTATGTCCCAGATTTCAAGCATAATTTGTTGTCTGTTGGAAGATTGCTTGACCACAATAATTTGTTTGCTCATTTTGAACAAAATTCCTGTTTCTTTCAGGACCTTGTCACTAAGCAAGTCAAAGCCATTGGCATCGAGAAATCTCGGTCTTCTGATTCAGTTCTTTTCCTTCTGTCTTTTCCCATTTCTTGTAATGCCAATTCCTCTTTCCCAGTTCAATCTACCTATAATGATTCTTTTGTTCATAATACTCTTACTTCACCTATTAAACCTAGTATTGAGCTTATTCATGCTCGATTGGGACATATTTCCGCCAGCAAACTCACACATGTATCGGTTCCTATTTCTGGAAATAATAACTGTGATTTTACTTGTGAAGCATGTGTTTTGGGTAAACATCATAAACTTCCCTTCATTGCATCTGAATCTATTGCTGCTTGTCCTTTTGAATTGTTACATGTGGATCTTTGGGGTAAATATAGCAGACCATCTCTTTCTGGAGCAACTTATTTTCTTACTGTTTTGGATGATATGACACGGATTACTTGGACATTTTTGCTTCATGATAAGACTCGGGTTCCTGCAATTTTGTCTGAATTTTTTGTTTATGTGGACACTCAATTTGGGGTAAAGATTAAGAGACTAAGGAGTGATAATGGAACTGAAATTCTTCAAGCTTCATGTGCAAAATTGTTTGCTGATAGAGGTATTGTTCATCGGAGGAGTATTCCTGGTAATCCTCAACAGCATGGTAGGGTTGAACGTAAGCATAGACATCTTTTGGACACTGCTCGTACTTTGAGATTACATGCTTCTTTGCCTTTGAAGTTTTGGGGTGAATGTTTGTTGGCTGCTACTTACCTTATCAATTTAATGCCTAGTTCTGTGCTCAATTGGAAAACACCCTATGAATTATTGTTTGGCAAGATTCCAGATTATACTCATTTAAGGGTTTTGGGATGTTTATGTTATTCTGCACAACGATTGGGAGATAAGTTTGCACCCGGGGCCAAGAAGTGTGTGTTTGTTGGATATCCTTATGCTCAAAAAGGTTATAAGCTTTATGATTTAAGTACAAATAAGATAATCCTGAGTAGGGATGTTGTGTTCTGTGAAACTATTTTTCCTTTCCAATCTTCCAAACCTATTGATGTTTCCCCTTCATTACCTCTTGTTAATCCAAAGCACTTGATAACTCACATCTTGATTCTTCTTCTCCTTCCACCTCTTTTGTTGATCCTATGCCAATTGCTCCTGTTTCTGATTCAGTTGATCATTCTTCTTCTGACACCTCTAATTTGCAAATTCCTATTAGACATTCCACTAGGACCAGAAAACTTCCACAAAAATTTGATCAATTTCAGTTGAATATTCCCTCTTCCTTACAACATTCTTCTTCTTCTTCTTTCAATGTGTATTCTGAACCTCCTATTTCTTTTTTACATCTTGACTACTTACATAGTCTTGCAAATATGCTAACCGCTTATGAACCAAGCACTTATAATCAAGCTAAGGATCATCCAGGAATGGGTAGAGGCAATGAAAAAGGAAATTGATGCTATGGAGGAAACCGGTACTTGGGAACTTACCTTTTTACCTCATGGAAAGACAGCTATAGGTTCAAAGTGGGTATATAAGACAAAGTTTAATTTCCGATGGCGGCATTGAAAGATGTAAGGCCGAATTGTGGCTCGTGGTGATAAACAGATTGAAGGGAAAGATTACAAACATACTTTCAGTCCTGTTGCAAAATTTACAACTGTAAGAGTGGTGATAGCATTAGCTGCATCTTTTGGTTGGAATATACAACAGGTTGATGTTAACAATGCTTTCTTACATGGTTATTTAGATGAAGAGGTGTATATGCAGCCACCCCAAGGTTATACTAAAGCTTTACCCGGTCAAGTATGTCGCTTGAAACGATCCATTTATGGACTTAAACATGCTTCTAGATGCTTTGGAATAAAGAATTATGCAAATTTTTGCTGAATTTTGGTTTTACTCAATCCCAACAGGATTACTCTCTATTCATCATGCGGAATGCTCACTCTTATACTGTGGTGGTAGTTTATGTGGATGATTTGTTGATTACTGGTACTAATAGTAGTATAATTCAGACAGTTAAAGATGCATTGCATAGTGTTTTTACCATCAAAGATCTAGGAAGTCTTAAATATTTTTTGGGAATTGAAGTTAGCAGATCTAGTTCCGGTATTTTATTGAATCAAAGGAAATATATTCTTGATATGTTGAAAGAGACACATGGAAGGATGTACAACTACTCAATTTCCTTTACCCAAGGGTTTACATTGGAGTAAAAAGGAAGGTGTTCCTTTGGAAGATCCCGAGTTGTTTAGGAAAATAATTGGTAAACTCTTGTATTTGAATCTTACTAGAGATATCGGATTATGCGGTTCAACAATTAAGTCGGTTTTTGCATGACCCTAGAGCTCACACACTTGTCTGCTTGTTCATGTTTTAAAGTATCTCAAAGGAACTCTTCATTATGGGTTGTTTTATCCAGCTTGCAATGACCCGGTGATTTTCGCTTATAGTGATGCAGATTGGGGTACTTGTCGATTGATTCGGGAAGGTCCTTATCTGGTTATTGTATTTTTCTTGGCAAAGCTTTAGTATCATGGAAGACTAAGAAGCAACAGGTGGTTTCCAAGAGTTCAATCAAGCGGAATACGAAGTATGAGTTATACAACCAATGAGATAGTATGGTTGGAACGGTTAATTCATGATTTGAGTTTTTCCATTCCTACTCCAATTTCGTTATATTGTGATAATATTTCTGCTCAACATATTGCAAATGATCCTTGTTTTCATGAGAAAACCAAGCATTTAAGATCCAAATCTCGGAAGATAGATGTTCATTTTATCGGGGAAAATGTTCAATCTGGTTTTATAAAGACTGTTCATGTGAAATCTGCTTTGCAACTTGCTGATATTATGACTAAAGCTTTGGGAGCTGATCAACACAGATTTCTTAGTCTTAAAATTGGTCTTGTTTCTCAACCGATGGTTCAAGATTGGATCTGCACTTCTTAGCAGTTCCATCTTGAGGTGGGGGTGTTAAGAGTTTAAGAGATATTTTGTATAGATATTTATATATACTAAAATACTGATTAGACTTGTAATATAAATACTACAATATCTCATTAATAAAGATGATATCAGATTACAAATTTCTCTCTCTTCTTTACACATTCTCTCTCTACCTTTCCTCTTTTGTTTTCTTCTTACTGAAATTTCTCACTTTATGTATTGGAAACGACATTAGTTTTTTGGTCAATTAATGAACTTGCAACTACTTAATTATTGTCCCCACCCTCTCATTTATTCCAATACAGTTTTCTTATGCATTGATTTATTATTCTTTTTAATGTATTTTTTTTATTTACGATAATAATTTTTATAATAAGTACACTACCAAAGAATTTCTAATTAGGTTTTTTTTTTTTTTTTTTAATACCCCACTTGGGCGCTCGGTGTCCTCACCTTTTCGGTGAGACTAATCCGGACTTGGCCTGCAGAGCGCTCGCAGAGTTCAATTCTTACTCGAGAGTTAGGGTTTAGCCCAGAGCTTTTAACATGACGCTAACCACCTCAAGGGGATTCGAAACATCGACCATCCGCCCTGGGGAAGAATTAGGAGTCCGCTTACCAACTCCACCAAGCTACCAGGTTAAATAAACATGAATTTGAAGATGAAAGACAAAGATATAAGAGAGCACCACTAATAATTCAAAAGCAGTTTAACAAATTTTTTTGAGAAAATTTGTGATCATAGAATGATAGGACAAAGTAAGAAGAATAAAAGGACTAACTTCCTTATGTACTGATAGAGAGAGTTCGAGATTTTTCGTTCTTTAATTTTTAATTTATTATTATTATTATTATTATTTTGTCTTTTCACTTCTTTTATTTTAATTAAAAATAATAATTTATTGTACTTTTTGACTACAAATTAAGTTGTGATATTTATATTTTAATTTTTGATATTTTAATAATCATAATAAAAAATAATATAATTTCTTAAAAAAAAATAGAAAAAAAAATATAAGACTTAATTTAAATTAGGAATTGAACCCATGAGACTTTATGGTTGTTGACCATGCAATCTCCCTTAAAGCTAGACAAATTTTATTGTGATAAAGAGAAATAATTTAAAATATATGTTAAAAAATATACCAGTAAATTTCTAAATTTGAGATTCTAATTCCACCCATAAGTCCACCCCAAATTTCCAAATCCGAGATTCTAATTTTCCAACCATTTTCATAGAAGAAAGTAGGGATACGATTGAATCTGTTCTTCCTTTGAAGAACTACACAATTTGAGAAATGACGAAGATGGATAGGAGGATGAAGAAATCGACCCAGAAATTGTTGTTGACCAAAGCACCTCCACTTCCTCCCATGGTTGCTTTTGTCTTCTCCTTTCAAGAAAGTTTGAATAATTTTTCTTTTTGTTATGTTTTTTTTCCTACAGAGAAATTTTGATCTTTCAAACATTCTTTGACGAAAACTGATGAGTTCTTCACCTTTTTGAATTCCATACACCGATGGGTTTTCACAATCAACCAATTTTATACTTTTTTACTATTATTTCTAATATTTTACTATTTTGTCACTTATAATATTCTAATAATTACATATTAGTTTTTTTTTTTTGGTTTGAAACCGGATCCGTGTATTAGAAAATACCAAGACAAAAGATTACAAAAAAGCCTAGCAATCTAGCTATACAAATATACCACCCAGCCCCCTAGCCCCAAACCGAAAAAAGCTCCACAATCAGCTGGAGGCTCCTTTCCGCCAGGGCTCGGGTATCACTGGAGTAATTGTCTCCATGGTTCCTACGGTTATGTCTCATCCATAACTCGTGGACTGTCTGTCTAAAAATATACAACCAGTGGTGGTTCACACTACTAGTTCTCCTATCAATCAACACGTTCATCCATAACCACTCCCTAACAGATACTGGCCTGCAAAACAAAAACCACCAGCCAGCAGGGACCAACAAATGCCAAACAACACTAGACTCCGGGCAATCCCGCAAAATATGCAACACAGTTTGAGAGTACCCCTCGCACCAGCCGCAAGCTGGCGTTTCCAGCACTCTACGTTTCCATAGTAAAAAGTTAGTGGGTAAAGCATCATGCATACCGAACCATAATGTAAACGAAGCCCGAACCGGCCCCACAAACTGCCAAATCTCCCTCCAGCCTTTCTGTCCCGTTGATTGCTCCGTCACAGCTAAGCTGCCCCTTGCCGACTTGACTGTGAATTGTCCACAACTCGACAAACCCAAGACTGGAATATCATGCTCGACGTCACTAGAGATGCCATAACCACTTAAACTCTCAATAACCCCCTCCGGGAGAAGGCCTACAAGCAATTCCACTTTCCAACCCCGATTGACCTCCCAATAGCTCTCCACCTTTCTCCACTTATCCTCTTGCGAGAGCAACGATGAGTCCAACAGCGACTCCCAAAGGGGTGACTGTCCCATCCAAACATCTGTCCGGAAACACATATCTTTGCCTGACCGAACAGACCATCGTATTCCCTTCCTCAACAGAGGAAGAGCAGTGCACACAGCTTTCCATGTAGAGGAGCCCGCCTGTTTCGAACCTGAACTCTCATAGCCTGTCCACCGCCCATACTTCTCTCTCAGGATACGACTACCGATTGCATCGGGTCTTACCGGTTTCCGCCAGCCCACCTTAGCAAGCAATGCTTGATTCATACTCCTCAAACACGGGAAGCCTAAACCCCCCTCACTTTTAGAGCGGCAGAGGATACTCCATCTCGGCGTATGAAGCTTTCTAGCCCCTCCAACTTCACCCCAAAAAAGCCCCTACATATCTTCTCAATTTCAGCCAATATACCCTTCGGAATCGCTATTGACTGCATCGTATATATAGGTATAGCCGCTAACGTGGACTTAATTAACATTGTCCGGGCAGCCCGAGATAATGTCTTGATCTTCCAAGTCGTTAGTTTGCACCTCACTTTTTCCACCGGATATAAGTAGGTCGCCTTAGTCACGAGGCCATGCAAGACCGGAACCCCCAAATTGTAATAGATTTGGTAAAAATATTTTTTAAAAAAAAAAAAAAAAAAAATCCTTTGTATATTGCAAAGGCATTTGAATTTCTCTATGATTTATTAGAACATTTAAAAAGGTAGTAAACTAGTTTAAAATGTTTAGAAATTAGTAGACAATATTAAAAGGTTGTATATTATAGTAAAAAAACATAAAAATATATAAACAATTATATGTAGATATAGTTAAATCCTCCTAATCATAATAACATCAAATTGATCAATAAAAAAGATACAAATTATAAATAAAGAGTTAGTAGTTATTTATATAACAAAGATACAAGAAAAAATTATTATAATATATACATTCCATACAGTGCGAGATTTATATCTAATATATATTTGAATTTCAATGTGAGTTAGATGTGGTCAGCCATCCCAATACAAATCATTTTCTACAAGAATTGTTATATATATATATATATTTTTTTTTTCTTTTTTATGAATTACAAGAATTGTTATATGTTGCTTATAAATTTTACCCCCAATTTTTATTTCGGATCTGATTCTTTTGAGACTAAGTAATTCTGCACCTATTAAACAGGCTATTTGTAATCCATTGATCATATATTTATGATTTTGACAGATCTAACTTCAAAATTTATGTAGCACGAGATATTTATAACAATTTAAATTAATTAATATATTTATAAAAATCATATAAATGTATGTAAATATTTATTGTAAATTAAAAAATATTTCTTATATATACTTATATATATTGATTATTTGCAAAAATAGTATCTATATTTTTAAATATCACAGTAATTATATATAGTAATTATATATATATATATATGAAAAAAAGGAAAGATAGTAAGTGAAAAAAATTAAATTCATAATAGATTAAAGATAATAAATTATAGGGTAAACCTATTTTTCAGGGGTATTTTTGTCTTTTCACCTTAGAAATATTTTATTATGATGATATGAAAAAAACTTTATTTTTTGCAGTCAAGTAATTTAAATATATAGTTAACCTTCCTACTTCACCTTTTTTTTTTTTAAAATGGGTTTCGGGTTTTTATTCTTCCCTTCTTTTTCTCCTCTTCCTCCTCCTCACCACCACCCTCTCACCACCAACCTCCCACTACCATTATCACAACTCACTTTCAATTTCCTTCCCACTGTCAACAAATTTTTTTTTTTTTTTAAGATGAGTTTCTCGTTTCTACAATTCACTTTATTATTCTCCTCACCACCACCTCCGACCACCATTATCGACATTATCTTCTCCTCGTTTTCTCCCAAAAATACAAAATTGGTTGATTGTGGAAGCCCATCGGTGTAAGGTATGCAAAAAGGTGAAGAACTCATAAGTTTTCGTCAAAGAAAGTTTGAAAGATCAAAACTTTTCTGTGAGGGAAAAAGAAAAGAACAAAAAGAAAAATTATTCAAGATTTCTTGAAAGGAGAAGACAAAAGCAGCCATGGGAGGAAGTGGAGGAGCTTTGGTCAAGACAATTTCTGGGTTGATTTCTTCATCCTCCTATCCTCATATCCCTACTTTATTCGATGAAAATGGTTGGGGAATTAGAATATAAGATCTGAAAATTTGGGGTGGTGAGGAGGAGGAAGAGGTGAAGAAGAAGAGGAAGAGTAGAAACGAGAAACCCATCTAAAAAAAGAAAAAAGAAAATTGGTTGACGGTGGGAAGGAAATTGAAAGTGAGTTGTGATAATGGTGGTGAGGAGGAGGAAGAGGAGAAGAAGAAGGGCAAGAATAAAAACAGAAAAGCCATTTAAAAAAAGAAAAAAAAAAGTGAAGTGAGGAGGTTAACTATATATTTAAATTACTTCAAATATTGATAAATAATGATGTTTGGCTCATCGGTGATCTATGTCTTTACTATGCGTAAAGACGCACCCTAAATTATAATATATGCATCCGACACTTGGCAATTGTGTATCTAAGATGTTCTATATAACCTCTCTCTATATAGATAACTCTTTATTATTTTCAATGAACACATATTTAGAAGTTTAATGGTCTTTGCAAGTTGAGAATGTTGAAAAAGGAATTAATAAAAAAAAATTATTTGGTAAATCTAAATTGGATATAATTATGGTTTAATTTTATAATTTATTTTTCAAAAAGTTATATTGAAAATTTTATAAGGGAATATTTTATTGAAAAATAGAGAATAAATTTTTTTATATGTGAAAAAAAAAATTAAAAATTTAGATTTCCTTGAAGATAGAGGTAATGATGAGAAATATATGTGAAAATGAAAAATAATAATGGGTAAGGACTCTTAGTAAATTCTTTTTGTTTCCATTGCCTTTCCTATTCCTAATGTATTAGACCCATAACTTCTAGTTTATGTTGAGATACAAATATCTTATATTCATTTTTTTAGGTTTCTTTAGGTATTAGTTTAACAAATATTGTAAAATATTATATATAAGATATGTAGTAAAATGTTACCAAAAAAAAAAAGAAAAGAAAGATATGTAGTAAAATAAACCAATGGTTGGCATCAATCAATTAAGAAGCATGAGTCGGTTGATTTATTTCAGAAAATTATGTGAGCTTACGTGTTTAATAGGTCTTATATCGAAACACAAATACGAGTAATAATAAAAGTAAACAATAAGAATAAAAGACACAAAGATTTATGTGGTTTGGTCGTAAAAACCTGTATCCATGGCCGCACTAGAATTATATTTCTTGCACTCAAAGCTAGGGTTTACAAATTACACGGGTAATAATAACAAGAAGAGTCAATAACTAGGCCAAACTTTATACAAATGCTAGGCCCCAAAAGCAATTTACCTTCCAAGGGCGCTGGCCCTGGATAACCCTGCAAGGGGCTTTTCTCCCTTGACCTCTGCCGAGTTGCGAGCGTCCTGGAATTTCCGCAAGCGTCATGACAAACAAGAATTTTTGACAACTATCAGATTCCGCGTACTCAACAACATGATAACAGTATCTTGATTGTGCACTAAGCCCTAGTGGAAAAATGCCTTCACATTGTTTTGGGAGGTCCTTTCTGTTGGTGCTTGGGTGTCAAAATAGTAGCATCTCGACTTTTTTGTATAGCTTGGTTAGAGGCTTCACTAACTTGTAAAATGTATTTATAAATACAACAGATCCGATTTCAAACTAAATAATACTTAAGCATTATAGTTTATTTTATACTTTGGCAAGATGAATTAGAAAATAGAATATGCAGTAATTTTGTACTATAAAAGATATATCGTTGCTGGAATAAAATGGGGAAAAAAAAGTGTATCTTCATTGATCAATATCTTTATACAAGGCTGCCTTGTATAACTTGACTATGTAAGAAAAATCTAGACTAAGAAAACCTATAGAAAAGAGGAAAAAAAAAAAACTTATTCATATTCTAACAAATACTTTGCTTTTAGAGTAAATCTAAAGAACAAGATGATGAAACACTTTTAATAGAGTACTTACTTTAATATTGTTGGGAATACTTCATAATTAAATAAATTTAAAAAATGTAAATGGATAATTTTGCGTGGAGATAAATAGGATATATATATAGCAAATGAAAAGATCATATGTGAGCCTTTGAGGTTAGTGAGAATAGTATTAGCAAGATAGATTTCGAGATAGGATTGCACTATTACAAAGCTCATTATAATTGCTTTTCTAACTATATTGAATTTTGGTTATATTATCTGTCATTTGAAATTACTGCATCGACTAATTTTGATTTAACTCAAGTTATCCTTGAAAAGTCTAATTTTTGTTCGGAAGAATAAGCCTCACCTTAGCTTTTACAAAATATCGAACTTGTGATCTCATGAAGCATTCAAAAAACGCTTACACACTTATATTAAGCCAAACACTTGAAGTACCCCTTCTATTATTAATATATACATTACATATATTAAAATTTTATTACAATATTTAACACTTTACATTTTTCTGTTTTTTTTTTAAACTTATTACATAAACAGTTGCATAGAATTTGACATTGAATGCCATTATATATATCTATGAACTTTGATATGGATGGATTATAACATTCATAGTATCAACAAACACATAAATTGTAATTAGCTTCATATATCACAAGAGAAAGATTCAAATTCACATGTCTCCATCCCAAAGTTCTTCATAAGATTTGATTACTCCCTCCGGGTGGATAAACTGGCTTGCTGGATTGCCCCTTATTTGATGAATTTTTTGAATTTGATCTAAATCTTCTTTAGTAAGTTCAAACTGAAAAATTTCAAGATTTTGAGTCATTCTTTCTTTGTTGAAACTCTTCACGATCACTGACACATCTTGTTCATAAATCCATCTCAATGCAACCTATATATATTACACATTAATATTTTTAGAACAAAAATGTAGTACTTGCTCCAAATTCACCTTACCTAACCTAACAGGGATACATATATATATATATATATATATTAAAGATAGTAACTCCATCTATGTATATATATACTACAAATCTAATAAATGTGAAACATTTAGAGAAAGATTATTAGTGTTGAAGAAGTAGGAATAGGATTTTGTATTTATATCACTAAACAAAACTGAAACAGATATTTTTTTATGCAAACATATGTTAAGAGGAGCAAACCTGTGCTACAGTCTTATGTTTGGAAGCTGCAATATCTATAAGGATTGGACTCTCCATTACTAAATTAGTGCCCCAAGAGCTACCATAAGCTCCTAAAGGAGACCATGCACTAACATGAATCCCTTTCTGCTTACAAAATGGTAGCAATTTTCTTTGTTGCCATGCAACACTCATCTCCACCTGAAAGTTACAACAAGATAAAATAATTAAATTCATGAATTATTCATTCATAAATAATGTAATATAAATGACAGAAATAATTGAGAAAAAAAAAATATATATATATATATATACTTGATTAACAGCAGGAGGTATAGTAGCCTTTTCCAAGAGTATTTGAAGCTTTTCAAGGGTGAAATTGCTTACACCAATAGACTTAACTAAACCCAACTTTTTGCACTCTTCCATGGCCTTCCAAGTCCCATGTATGTCAAAAGGAAGGATGTCTTCCTTTGGGTTGAAATTAAGCAGGCTAGCATTTGGCTTGAATCTTAGTGGCCAATGAATTAGATAAAGATCCAAATAATCTAGCTTCAATTTTCTATAATTTAGAAAAAAAAAAAAAATTATAAATATCTTTTGTTATAATAATTGTGTCGAAAAAAATTTTTTAAAGAACAAGCATGCATTTACCCAAGTGTATTCTTGAGGGCAGGGAGGACGAGATCAGGATGGGCATCTGTGCACCATAACTTAGAATTAATGAAAAATTCTTCCCTTCCATTCTTAACCAAACCACTCTCTATTGCCTGAGACAAAGCTTTTCCCAGCGCTTCCTCCGACCCGTAATATGCTGCCGTGTCGAAATGGCGATAACCAGTCTTGATGGCTTCCACCAAAATTGCTGTTAGTTCCTCTAATGGCGGAAGTGGATCAACTGCGCATCCAAACCCTACAATTGGCATCTTGTAGCCTGAGTTCAACACCGTTTCAGGTATTTGTATTCTTTTCTCCATTTTTCTCTATCTCTCTATGTGGATTTTGTATTCTTTTACAAATAACACACATATATATATATATATAGAGAGAGAGAGATACAAATTATTTTTTGATTAGATAAACATTGTTAGATAACGAAATTTACTTGATTGGTATAAAAATTGGATCAAAAGACAACTGTATGAATTCTTCTAGCATAAGAATGATCTTAAAAGACAAATGTACGGAGTTAGTTTGTTAGAAGATATTCTAGTTTTTTTTGTTAGATTATCGGGTATGAGGAGCCATCACGACTCTAACTAATCCATATTCGACTCGGGAGAAGGCCTCACTCATGACTCTTACATGGCCTCACAGCGAGTGTGAAACCCTTGACCTCGTGTAGGATTTACAATGCGTTTTTCCATTATATAAATTATTGTTTTAATAGACAATTATATAAATTGATTTGATATAAAAATGGCTAAATAAAGGTATTTAATGACAACTAAACAAATTAATTTGTTATAAAAATAGTGTTAAAATACAACTGTACGAATTGGAAGAAATGAAACCCAATTAAATATATTCTTTGAATAATTTATCCAAAATATCTTGCTACAAAGTAAGCAAATTAGTACTAAAAAATTGGCCCTTTTTATTTAGATTTCTTTTGTTTTCTAGAATTTATTTGAAATCCAGTATTTTGTCAATTAGTTTGCACATTCCCACCATATAATTTATTCAAATCAATTTTTCTATGGCTTATATTCATTCTATTTAATATGTGTTATAGAGAATTTGTTGCCTTAACTACAAATTTTAGGATTAAAACAACAAATTTTCATTATAAATTTTATAAAAATTTTATCATCCTAATTTTACATACAATTCAATTTTTTTTAATAAAATAAAGTTTAAATTTTTTAATTATAATTTTCTTTTAAAAAAATATACACGTAAGATTTTAATAAATAAAATATTTATAATTATGAGTTTATTAATTGAAATTTTTATAATTGACATAATTTTTTAAAAATTTAAAGGGAATTAACATCATGATATATTCTTTTCTCTTTTAAAACTTTAAAATATAAAAAATAAATTTAAGTAAATGTTTAAGTATAAAATATAATTGTAGGATTTTGTTTAAAAAATTTTCTTTTAAATTGTTAAAAATAAAAAAAAAAAAAAAAAAGGATTGGTAAAAAAACATAAATAATAATAGTCATAATAAATGTTTTGATATGAAATGTTAAAAGTTGAAAATATATCAATTAAAAAAAAGAGAGAAAAAGAGAAAGATTGAAGGAAAAAAACCTTAAAAAATCATAAAATTTACAAAAATGTCATCAGAAAAATGTAATTTTGTATATATAAAATATAAAAAAATAAAAAGGACGTGAAAAGTTGAAAAAAAAAATATATTAAGAAGTTAAAAGAATAAAAAAGAAATCATTAAGTATAAGATAAGCATTTTTTTAAAAAATACAAATTAAAATTAATAAAGTGAAAGTAAAAATTTTAAAAAAAAAATACTAAAAAGCAAAAAAATCAAAAGTTGTTATGAATATTTGTATGTCCATAGCTTTAAAACTTTCACTACTTCCACTACCTCCACTACCTCCACTTACACTACTTCCACTACCTCCACTACTTCCACTACCTCCACTACCTCCACTACCTCCATGTAATAATTTATGTAACTTATATATAATTATGAAGAGTTATGTTTGTATGTATATGTGTATATAGAGGGATGTTTGTATAGACTATATAGGTTTGTAGACTCCATGTTTATATATAATTATGAAGAGTTATGTTTGTAGACTATATACGTTACACATATATCATTCCTATAAATAGAGGGATGTTTATATGATTTGTAGGAGATATATGAAATATGCAAGAAGATGAATACTCTCTTCCCTTTGATCTCTATCTTACATTTTGTTCTAATTTCCTTTTTGTTAACTATAGTTTTATAACACGTTATCAGCACGAGGCTCTATCGGTTTAATATATTGTTTGAAGTTGGACTTCGAGAATAATAGGTATGTTATTTCTTCTAATGTTAATTCTTATTAAGCATGAATTTGTAATTCTTGAAGTTACTAGATGGAATCGTTTCATGGAAATTAGATCTTGAGATTCATCTAGTTATGATGGGTCCAAAGACACCATCGATGTAACATATTTAATCATCGGGAATATTATTTAAGACCACATGAAGATGGTCATTTATCCCGAAAGCATGCAGAATTTGATTGAATCCACAAAAGATTACGGGATTTTAATCCATGAATGAATAAATTCTGTCATCTTAGAGAAAAGAAATTCTCTACTTGAACAAAATCAACAAAGTCGACCAACATATTTTAATTCATTTCTCGAAGAGAATATTGTTCATGAACCTAGAAGAGGTCATATTTGTGTTTATGATAAATGATGCCAAAAGAAGGTCATGTTTATATTCGTGGTAATGGTCGTTGATATGGATATATACATATGATCATGATAAATTTGATTAAAGTGCAAAATACTTATAACCACGAGAAGTGGGGGAAAGAATAATGTATGAATGTTCATACTCATACTATTGTCAAATGAAAATATTTTATTTTTGTGTTATACAATTCATTGATAATATATATATAAATACTATATTTGTTTATATATATATTATATATATATATATATATATATATATATGCTACTGTTGAATTTATGTTATATATTGATATATATGCTACTGCTTTGCTATGTTTATACATATAAACTAATATATTGTCCTATGTTATATATATACTTGTTCATGTTGCCGTTTTAGCTTCTGTTTTTGTTGGAGCAAAAATTTGTTTTAACAAAAATATTATTATATATATTATATACATATTGTTCCTGTTTGAATTTATATATATATATGCAAATAGATACACTACTGTTATATATATACTTGTTGGTGCAAAGTGTGCTTAATGCATTATATACATATATATATATATATATAGAGAGAGAGAGTAAGTGTTTGCTTAAAAATGTATAATATTGTATATTAATGCCTAAGCCTGGGTATTGAACCCAAGATCAACTGGATGATTTTTTAATACTAAACAACTACACCACTTGTAATTAATATGTTTATTTGTGCTAAGGAAAACATAAAAACCCTAAATAAAAGATTTTTTGGTCAAAAACATTATAATTACATTTTTTGGTACAAAATATAATAAAAAAGAAATTTTAAAAAAAAATAAAAAGTCATAATAAAAGACGCTAGACATAAATGTTTTATTTTTTTTAAAAAAAATAATAAAGTGAAAAATAATCCTAAACACGATCATAATTACATATTTTGATACAAAATATAGTAATAAAAAATTAAAAGATTATAATAAGACTGTGAAATGATATATATAAATATTTAACTAAAAAAAACTCCTAAGTATCATAATAAAGAATCATTCGACATAAATGTTTAATTAAAAAATTTGAAATAAAAAACCCTAAATCATAAAATAAAGACAAAAAAGACAGTAAAATCCAAAAATTCAATAAAATTACAACTCATACCGTTAGAAAGTTGTAATCTTATATATATAAGATATATATAACAAGAGAAAGATTAAAATTTATAGGTCTCCATCCCAAAGTTCTTCCAAAGATTTGATTAGTCCCTCCGGGTGGATAAGCTTTCTTGCAGGAATGCCTCTGCATTGAGGGATTTTTTCAATCTGGTCCATTTCTACTTTAGTAAGTTCGAACTGAAAATTTTCAAGATTTTGAATCATTCTCTCTTTATTGAAACTCTTCACAATCACAGTGCAACCTTGTTCGTATATCCATCTTAATGCAACCTACACAATACACAGTAATATTTTTATAAGAAATATATATATTGTACTTGCTCCAAATTCACCATGTCTAACCTAATACAAACTTTTTCTTTTTATTCTTTGGAGGAAGTAATCAAATCCGAAATATTAATTTTATACTTTTTTTGAATAATCCAATAATAATATAACACTTTAAAAAAATATTGTGAATGTTATAATAGGAGGAAATTTTATAAAGGGGATAATATTTTATATTTATGTCAAGAGGAGCAAACCTGTGGCACGGTCTTATTTGTGGAAGCTGCAATGTCTTTAAGGACTGGATTTTTCATTACTGCATTAGTGCCCCAATTGCTATTATATGCTCCTAACGGTCCCCATGCACTAATATGAATTCCTTTCTCCTTACAAAATGGTAACAATTTTCTTTGTTGCCATCCAACATTCATCTCTACCTAAAAATTAAAATATTTCAACATCATATTTATTTTAAATAAAAAAAAAAAATATATATATATATATATATATTAAATAATAATGAGTCAATGTTAAGAAGACATAACTTAATTCTTAGCAATCTTACTTATAATTTTAGAGATCATGTGTTTGAGATACAATATAATAGAAGTAAAAATAACTCAATTAAAAAAATGTAAAGTAATGAGTTAAAACTAAATATATATATATATATATATATATATATATATATATAATATAATATATATATATATATTATATTAAAACAAACAAAAGCTCTTACAATATTATTAAACAAACAAAATAGAATCCCTACATCAAAAAAAAAAAAAAAAACTATAAAAAAAATCAATAATTCAATTAAAAATGTAAGAATGAGTTAAACTAAATATATATTGAGCGTTCCTATGTAAACGAAACGAAAATAGATATTCTTGATGAAAAAATAAAGTTAAAAGATCTTAACCCAGGTAGCTTGGGTGAGTTGGAGGAACACCCCTAATGCTTCCCCCACCGGGCGGATGGTCGGGGGGTTCAAATTCTCCTGGGGTGGTTAGCGTCATGTTAAAAGCTCTGGCCAGGTTATAACTCTCGAGTAAGAGTTGAACTCTGTGAGCGCTCGGTGGACCGTGCCGGAATTAGTCTCACCGAAAAGATGGGGACACCGGGCACCCCAAGTGGGTACCAAAAAAAAAGTAAAAAAATCTTATTGCTTAAACAAAAAAAAAAAAGTTTGTCCAAACTTAAGAGATAAACAACTAAATTTACGAATTATTCTTAAATAAACAATATAATTATAATTATATTAAGATTACGAAACAAAAACACAAAAATAATTGAGAAAAAATATATATATATACCTGATTAACAGCTGGTGGTATGGTGGCCTTTTCCAAGAGTTTTTGGAGCTTTTCACAGGTGAAATTGCTTACACCAATAGATTTAACTAAACCCAATTTTTTGCAGTCTTCCATGGCTTTCCAAGTCCCATGTATGTCAAATGGAAGCATGTCTTCCTTTGGGTTTATATCACGAAAGCTAGCATTTTGCTTAAATCTTATGGGCAAATGAATTAGATAAAGATCCAAATAATCTAATCCCAATTTCCTAAATAAAAATTTACGGGAAAAAATTAGTTAAATTAATAAACATACATAACTGAAACATAATTTAATTTAAATTTAATTTTTCACCTAAATATATACGGTTAAAATTCTTTGTAACATTATCTATATAGTCTTTTGCTATAAGAAATATTATAAGTAAAGACAACAATAGTTTACTCAGGATTGTCATCTCTATATTAATTAAAAATTATTATAAACGTTAAAAGGGTATTTTGGGAAATTCAAAAAAAAGTTACCCAAGTGTACTCTTGAGTGCAGGAAGAACGAGATCAGGAGCCGCGTCATTGCACCACAGCTTAGAAGTGATGAAAAAATCTTCCCTTCCATTCTTAACAAACCCACTTTCTATAGCCTGAGCCACAGCTTTGCCCAGCGCTTCCTCCGACCCGTACAATGCCGCCGTGTCGAAGTGGCGGTAACCGGTTTTAATGGCCTCCAACAAATTTGCAGTTAGTTCCTCTAATGGCGGAAGTGGATCTCCACAACCAAACCCTATCATTGGCATCTTGTGGCCGGAGTTTAGCACCGTTACCGGAACTGCTATACTTTTCTCCATTTGCTCTGTCTGTGTCTCTGTGCCTCTTTCTCAATGCTACTCCGAATTTGTATTCTTTTAACACACAAAATATATATATATATATATATATATATATATATATATATATATATATATATATATTTATACAGAAGTATAAATGTTACCGAACAAAAATGTTTGATAGGAAAATTTAGTGAACCTGTTAGTCAAAAAGAAACACTGTAATTATTTTAGTGGATCGGTATAAACATAAGAACTTCTTCATTTTTCTTTAAATTTTTTTTATAACGTGAATATATACGACTTTTTTCTTATTTAGAAAAAATATAAAAGATTTTATTCATAAAATTTAATATTATTGTGTTGTAATTGGAGCTGTAATTGAACTGAATCAGACTGAACATGTTTCAACTGGTTTGATTAATATGTATATATATTTGAAACAGTATAAAATATATATATATTTTTTTTGAGAAATTTTAACTTTCTAGTGTGTCTAAAACTCATGACATTCAAGTCATATGTGAAGATGCTAATAATTGATGTACGCCTTCTTGACCAATATAAAATATACTTGACTTCTAAAATTCGTGTTTTTTAATAGGGTAAACTATCCTGGTGACACTCCTTAGACGCCAAAATCCAGGTTTAGCACCTCAAAAATTTTTTGTTAACAAAGTGTCCTCCAAGATTTAAAACGTTCCACAACATGCCCTTCTGTCAAGTTTGACCGTTATGTCGATTTTGACCGTTAGTCAACCATTTTCACTGTTTTGGGCAGGGGGCATTTTTGTCCATAAATAAAATAAAACCTAAAATCCCTAAAATTTCTCTATCTTCTTCTTCCTAAATTTTCTCTCTTTCTTCTTCTTCTTTCATGGCTGCGCTCTTTCTTCTTCTTCCATGGCTACACTAATACACCCAAAATTCCGACTTTGTGGGTCGTGATGATGTAATGCAAATAAATCGGACAATTAATGTTTCAAGAAGCCAATTTAAGAAAGACCAAAATCTTGTAATTTCCTCTGTTGCAGGTTTGAATGTTTGGGTGGAAATTGAACAAGGAAATTCAAGAAATACATTAAAAGTATCGACAAGGAATCAAAATCTGTGAGTATTATTTTTGTTCTTTTTCTTTGTGGACTATTTTTATTTGTCGGGTGAATTATTTGTTCTTTCTTTCACAGGTTCGTTCAAGATGTTCCTGTTGGTAATAGGACCGAGAGAGACAGAGCTTTCGGGCATTCTTGCTTGCCGGATCTTGATTGAGAAAAATAAAAAACAAAAAATAAAAATTTTTAGTGCAATTAATGAAGGAATATGGGCATAAAAAATATGGGGATTATTGAAGGAGGAGGTGAAGGAAAAATAGGAGGGAATAATGGAGGAAATGTAGGCAAAACTGGATGAATTAAAGAAGGCTGTGGGAGTAATGGGTTTGGAGGAAGTACGGACGGCGGGGGGGCAGGAAGTGAAAAAAAAAAAAAAAAAAGCGTGCCACATCCGTGTGTTGTCCGGTTTCCGTAGGACATGAAGAAGACACTTGCGAAACTCGCTCAAGCACAGTGTACCATTATGTTGAACAAATCTACTCACTGGCGATGATTGGATATACGGCTTCGATGTTGATGATTTTCCGAGTACTTAGAATAAGAGCTCAAAAGTGGTAGGACAACATTGGTAGTGATGTCTCAAACATCATTCCTTCTCCATCTTCAAAGACATACGAAGATAAATATATACATATAATGTTTCTTTGACAATGATGAAATCCTGGATGGATGGAGAATACGCCGAATCTACAATGGAAGAGAAATATCAGAGACAAAGTGAGAATATGATTGAGAGAGAGAGGAAGAAGAAAAGAAGAAAATTTAGGAAGAAGAAGATAGAGAAAATTTAGGGATTTTAGGTTTTATTTTATTTAAAGGGTAAACTCAATTTTTGCATTCTCCGGCAGCCCGAATCGACGAAAGAAACAGCCGAATCGACGAAAGAAACAGTCGGAGCTTCTCTCCATCCAGTCTCTGCGCATGTATTTGTTATTCTTACTAAAATTTGATATTTCATAAATATTTTCATTTTGTAAAAAAAAAAAAAAAAAACAAACTTCAAACCTGGATGGAATTAAAGAACAAACAGAACAATTAAACCAAAAATTGAAAAACCCATTGGAATGGGCACAACTGATTCGGATAACCCGGAATCCAATTGTTCCCCATGTCGCTGCTAATTCTTTGTATTGAATTAGAATGCTAATAAACCCATTGAAATTGATGAGAGAAGAAGCTTAATTTGTATGAGATTGTGAATTGCTTGTAAAATTGATGTTGTGATCTTTGATTGAAATTTATGAGTGGTGTGATTGAGGGAAAAATTATCCAGAAAAAATTGAAACCCAAATGTGTTCGGATTTCAAATTGTCCACCACCTGTATATCTTCTAGATCTTGAAATCTTCCTTCCTTTTCAGTTACACTGTATATCCGGAAGATCGCTGCCCCTCTCTGCGCCGCCATCGCCGGTGGAAGATCACCGCCCCTCTCTGTGCCGCCATCGCCGGTGGAAGAAGAAAAAGAGAGAGAAAATATCGCCGTGGAAGAAGAAAGAGAAAATTTAAGACTTTTTTTTTTTTTTTTAATTACAAAATGGTTTATTTTTTAATAAGACAAAAATGCCCCTACCCAAAACAGTGAAAATGGTTGACTAACGGTCAAAATCTGACCTAACGGTCAAACTTGACGGAAGGGCATGTTGTGGAACGTTTTAAATCTTGGAGGACACTTTGTTAACAAAAAATTTTTGAGGTGCTAAACCTGGATTTTGGCATCTAAGGAGTGTCACCGGGATAGTTTACCCTTTTTAATATCAATTTATAAATTTATTCGGAACTCTTTTTTTATCTGTTAATTTATTAATATATTGATTTTGTTAATGCAAGTATGGGAATGAGTGAAAGATTAATTACTCTAAACTATCTCTTTATGTATTGGAAACGACATTAGTTTTTTGGTCAATTAATGAACTTGCAAAAAAAGAGTCCCCACCCTCTCATTTATTCCAATACAGTTTTCTTATGCATTGATTTATTATTCTTTTTAATGTATTTTTTTTTCTTTAAGATAATAATTTTTGTAATAAATACACTACCAAAGAATTTCTAATTAGGTTTTTTTTTTTTAAAATAAAGATGATTTTTTAAATTATTATTATTAATTTTTTTTATACCCACTTAGGGAGTCCGGTGTTCCACCTTTTCGGTGAGACTAATCCGGACTCGGCCTGCGGAGCGCTCGCAGAGTTCAACTCTTACTCGAGGGTTAGAGTCTGACCCATAACTTTTAACATGACGCTAACCACCCCATGAGATTCGAAACCTCGACCATCAGCCCTGGGGAAGCATTAGGAGTCCGCTTACCAATTCTCCCAAACTACTAGGTTAAATAAAGATGAAAGACAGAGATATAAGAGAGCACCACTAATAATTCAAAAGCAGTTTAACAAAGTAAGAAGAATAAAAGGACTAACTTCCTTATGTACTGATAGAGAGAGTTCGAGATTTTTCGTTCTTTAATTTTTAATTTATTATTATTATTATTATTATTATTTTGTCTTTTCACTTCTTTTATTTTAATTAAAAATTGAAGTTTCTGTCATGGCCTAATGGTCTAAGAGTCTTTCCTTCAACTAAAAGGTTGAAGGTTCGAATCTCCGACCATTGGTCTAGAACCCAGAGTTTCACATTTCGAGATATATTAGCAAGTGCGGGTATATCCGCACTGTTAGACCTTCCTGGGTGGATTATTTTGGGTCGGAAGGGATTGAGATACCACCTTAAAAATAATAATTTATTGTACTTTTTGACTACAAATTAAGTTGTGATATTTATATTTTAATTTTTGATATTTTAATAATCATATTAAAAAATAATATTAAAGTAATAATCTCAGGAGATATTTAACATTTTTATATATTTTTTCTTAAAAAAAAAAGAAAAAAAAAAGACTTAATTTAAATTAGGAATTGAACCCATGAGACTTCATGGTTGTTACCATACAATCTACCATAAAGCTAGACAAATTTTATTGTCATAAAGAGAAATAATTTAAAATAAATGTTAAAAAATATACCAGTAAATTTCCAGATTTGAGATTCTAATTTCCACCCATAAGTCCACCCCAAATTTCCAGATCCGAGATTCTAATTCTTCAACCATTTTCATCGAATAAAGTAGAGATACGATTGAATCTGTTCCTCCTTTGAAGATTGAACTACACAATCCGAGAAATGGCGAAGATGGATAGGAGGATGAAGAAATCGACCCAGAAATTGTTGTTGACCAAAGCTCCTCCACTTCCTCCCATGACTGCTTTTGTCTTCTCATTTCAAGAAAGTTTGAATAATTTTTCTTTTTGTTCTTTTTTTTTCTCCCTACGGAAAAGTTTTGATCTTTCAAACTTTCTTTGACGAAAACTGATGAGTTCTTCACCTTTTTGAATTTCATGCACTGATGGGTTTCCACAATCAACCAAATTTTTATTTTTGGGAGAAAACGAGGAGAAGATAATGTCGGTAATGGTGGTCGGAGGTGGTGGTGAGGAGAAGGAAGAGAAGAAGAAGAAGGAGAAGAGTAAAAACAAGAAACCCATCTAAAAAAAATAGAAAAGAAAAAAGAAAATTGGTTGACGGTGGGAAGGAAAAATTGAAAGTGTGTTGTGATAATGTCGCTAATGGTGATCGGAGGTGGTGGTGATGAGGAGGAAGAGGAGAAGAAGGAAGGGAAAGAATAAAAACAAGAAACCCATTTCAAAAAAAAAAGAAAAGAAAAAATAGTGAAGTGGGGAGGTTAATTATATATTTAAATTACTTCAAATATTAACAACCAATGATGTCTAGTTCAATGGTGATCTGCGAGTCTACTACTCGTGAAGACGCGAGTTTATATATTGTACATTTTTATTGTAAATTGAAAAAAAAAAATTTATATATTTATCTTTCTCTTATATATATTGATTATTTTTTATATAATTATCGTCCATTTGTTTATACTATTCCAACATTAAATAATACTATTTCTTATTTATACTATTTATGATTATTGTTATAATTGTTTATACTATTTATAAACAATCTAGAAGCTTACACAACACGGGTAGTTCTCTGTTAAATCTGCCAGAACTGTGAGTAGCAGTAACAACCTACAACTTGCAACTGGAAGAAGGTTTGGAAGTTTTCTGGTCCTCCTCGAGCCTCTTCTACTTTGTGGCTAAGCTTTCATGGGGCGTTAGCTACAAATTATTTGGTTTGGAAACGTAAAGTGCTAGACTCACCACTTTGTAATTGGTGTTTATCCTTTCCTTAAACCGATATACACTTACTTAGTGACTATCTAAAATCCTTGCGAGTTTGGAAAAATTATTCGTCCCGGATGGCTGGTGGTTTTTGTTTTTTGTAGGCTAGCTAATCTTTTTGATTGGTTTAATGTGAATCTTGACTTAGCTAATAGGGCTAACTCGGATGCTTGCCATTGGTTGTATAGTTTTAGACAAATAGTTCACGAGTTATGGTACAATTACAACGCTAGGAAAAATGTTGTTGGGATGAAACATAGATACGAGCAATAACGAAAGTAAACAATAAGAATAAGAGATATAGAGATATATGTGGTTGATCGAAAAGACTTACATCCACGACTACACTAGAATTGTATTCTTGCACTCACAGCTAGTGTATACAAATTACATGGGTAATAATATGAAGAGTCAATAACTAGGCCAAACTTTATACAAATGCTAGGCCCCAAAAGTAATTTACCTTCCAAGGGCATTGACCTAGGAAAACCCCGTACCCCCTTGACCTCTACCGAGAAGCGAGCGCCTTGGGATTCCCGCAAGCGTCATGGCAAATAAGAGTTTTTGACAACTATCGGATTCCGCGTACTCAACAACATGATAACAGTATCTTGATTGTGCACTAAGCCCTAGTGGAAAGATGCCTTCACATTGTTTTTGGAGGTCCTTTTTGTTGGTGCTTGGGTGTCAAAATAGTAGCATCTCGACTTTTTTGTATAGCTTGGTTAGGGACTTCACTAACTTGTAAAATGTATTTATAAATACAACAGATCCGATTTCAAGCCAAATAATACTTAAGCATTGTAGTTTACTTTATACTTTGGCAAGATGAATTAGAAAATAGAATATGCAGTAATTTTGTACTATAAAAGATATATCGTTGCTGGAATAAAATGAGAAAAAAAAAGTGTATCTTCATTGATCAATATCTTTATACAAGGCTGCCTTGTATAACTTGACTATGTAAGAAAAATCTAGACTAAGAAAACCTATAGAAAAGAGGGAAAAAAAAAAAAACTTATTCATATTCTAACAAATACTTTGCTTTTAGAGTAAATCTAAAGAACAAGATGATGAAACACTTTTAATAGAGTACTTACTTTAATATTGTTGGGAATACTTCATAATTAAATAAATTTAAAAAATGTAATAGAGTACTTTTGCGTGGAGATAAATAGGATATATATATAGCAAATGAAAAGATCATATGTGAGCCTTTGAGGTTAGTGAGAATAGTATTAGCAAGATAGATTTGAGATAGGATTGATTGTTATTTTTAAAGCTTATTATAATTGTTTTTCTAACTATATTTAATTTGTTAATATTGATTTGAAATTACTGCATCGACTAATTTTGATTTAACTCAAGTTATCCTTGAAAAGTCTAATTTTTGTTCGGAAGAATAAGCCTCACCTTAGCTTTTACAAAATATCGAACTTGTGATCTCATGAAGCATTCAAAAAACGCTTACACACTTATATTAAGCCAAACACTTGAAGTACCCCTTCTATTATTAATATATACATTACATATATTAAAATTTTATTACAATATTTAACACTTTACATTTTTCTGTTTTTTTTTTAAACTTATTACATAAACAGTTGCATAGAATTTGACATTGAATGCCATTATATATATCTATGAACTTTGATATGGATGGATTATAACATTCATAGTATCAACAAACACATAAATTGTAATTAGCTTCATATATCACAAGAGAAAGATTCAAATTCACATGTCTCCATCCCAAAGTTCTTCATAAGATTTGATTACTCCCTCCGGGTGGATAAACTGGCTTGCTGGATTGCCCCTCATTTGATGAATTTTTTGAATTTGATCTAAATCTTCTTTAGTAAGTTCAAACTGAAAAATTTCAAGATTTTGAGTCATTCTTTTTTTGTTGAAACTCTTCACGATCACTGACACATCTTGTTCATAAACCCATCTCAGTGCAACCATATATATATATATTACACATTAATATTTTTAGAACAAATAATAGTACTTGCTCCAAATTCACCGTACCTAACCTAACAGGGATACATACATATATAGATATAAATATATATATATATATATATATATATATTAAAGATAGTAACTCCATCTATGTATATATATACTACAATATAACAAATCTAATAAATGTGAAACATTTAGAGAAAGATTATTAGTGTTGAAGAAGTAGGAATAGGATTTTGTATTTATATCACTAAAAAAAACTGAAACAGATATTTTTTTATGCAAACATATGTTAAGAGGAGCAAACCTGTGCTACAGTCTTATTTTTGGAAGCTGCAATATCTATAAGGATTGGACTCTCCATTACTAAATTAGTGCCCCAAGAGCTACCATAAGCTCCTAAAGGAGACCATGCACTAACATGAATCCCTTTCTGCTTACAAAATGGTAGCAATTTTCTTTGTTGCCATGCAACACTCATCTCCACCTGAAAGTTACAACAAGATAAAATAATTAAATTCATGAATTATTCATTCATAAATAATGTAATATAAATGACAGAAATAATTGAGAAAAAAAAAAAAAATATATATATATACTTGATTAACAGCAGGAGGTATAGTAGCCTTTTCCAAGAGTATTTGAAGCTTTTCAAGGGTGAAATTGCTTACACCAATAGACTTAACTAAACCCAACTTTTTGCACTCTTCCATGGCCTTCCAAGTCCCATGTATGTCAAAAGGAAGGATGTCTTCCTTTGGGTTGAAATTAAGCAGGCTAGCATTTGGCTTGAATCTTAGTGGCCAATGAATTAGATAAAGATCCAAATAATCTAGCTTCAATTTTCTATAATTTAGAAAAAAAAAAAAAAATTATAAATATCTTTTGTTATAATAATTGTGTCGAAAAAAATTTTTAAAGAACAAGCATGCATTTACCCAAGTGTATTCTTGAGGGCAGGGAGGACGAGATCAGGATGGGCATCTGTGCACCATAACTTAGAATTAATGAAAAATTCTTCCCTTCCATTCTTAACCAAACCACTCTCTATTGCCTGAGACAAAGCTTTTCCCAGCGCTTCCTCCGACCCGTAATATGCTGCCGTGTCGAAATGGCGATAACCAGTCTTGATGGCTTCCACCAAAATTGCTGTTAGTTCCTCTAATGGCGGAAGTCGATCAACTGCGCATCCAAACCCTACAATTGGCATCTTGTAGCCTGAGTTCAACACCGTTTCAGGTATTTGTATTCTTTTCTCCATTTTCTCTATCTCTCTATGTGGATTTTGTATTCTTTTACAAATACACACACACACATATATATATATATATATAGAGAGAGAGAGATACAAATTATTTTTTGATTAGATAAACATTGTTAGATAACGAAATTTACTTGATTGGTATAAAAATTGGATCAAAAGACAACTAATGTTAGATTATCGGGCATGAGGTGTTGGGGTTGGATTTCAATCCAAAGTCCCACATGGAAAAAATAGGTAAAGGATTGTCTACATATAAGGAATTCTCACCTACTCCATTAGTATGAGGCCTTTTGAGAAAGTCTCAAGAACAAACCCATGAGGGTTTAGGCCCAAAGCGGACAATATCATATTAATGTGGAGTTAGGTGAGGTGGCAGCCCAACCAGATGCGAAACGGCGAGTTCCGGAAGCAAATTAGTACTAAAAAATTGGCCCTTTTTATTTAGATTTCTTTTGTTTTCTAGAATTTATTTGAAATTCAGTATTTTGTAAATTAGTTTGCACATTCCCACCATATAATTTATTCAAATCAATTTTTCTATGGCTTATATTCATTCTATTTAATATGTGTTATAGAGAATTTGTTGCCTTAACTTTGAAGAATTAGATCTAAAACAGAGAGAGCAAAAAAAAAAACCCTCTTAGGAACTTGTTTGTTCAAAATTTTAGGATTAAAACAACAACTTTTCATTATAAATTTTATAAAAATTTTATCATCCTAATTTTATATACAATTGAATTTTATTTTAATAAAATAAAGTTTAATTTTTTTTATTATAAGTTTCTTTTAAAAAAATATACACGTAAGATTTTAATAAATAAAATATTTATAATTATGAGTTTATTAATTGAAATTTTTATAATTGACATAATTTTTTAAAAATTTAAAGGGAATTAACATTATGATATATTCTTTTACCTTTTAAAACTTTAAAATATAAAAAATAAATTTAAGTAAATGTTTAAGTATAAAATATAATTGTAGGATTTTGTTTAAAAAATTTTCTTTTAAATTGTTAAAAATACAAAAAAATAAAAATAAAAGGATTGGTAAAAAAACATAAATAATAATAGTCATAATAAATGTTTTGATATGAAATGTTAAAAGTTGAAAATATATCAATTAAAAAAAAAAAGAGAAAAAGAGAAAGATTGAAGGAAAAAAACCTTAAAAAATCATAAAATTTACAAAAATGTCATAGAAAAATGTAATTTTGTATATATAAAATATAAAAAATAAAAAGGAAGTGAAAAGTTGAAAAAAAAAAATATTAAGAAGTTAAAATAATAAAAAAGAAATCATTAAGTATAAGATAAGCATTAAAAAAAATACAAATTAAAATTAATAAAGTGAAAGTAAAAATTAAAAAAAAAAACACTAAAAAGCAAAAAAATCAAAAGTTGTTATGAATATTTGTATATCCATAGCTTTAAAACTCACTACCTCCACTACCTCCATTACCTCCATGTAATAACCTATGTAACTTATATATAATTATGAAGAGTTATGTTTGTATGTATATGTGTATATAGGTTACAAATATATCATCCCTATAAATAGAGGGATGTTTATATGATTTGTAGGAGATATATGAAATATGCAAGAAGATGAATACTCTCTTCCCTTTGATCTCTATCTTACATTTTGTTATAATTTCTTTTTTGTTAACTATAGTTTTATAACACGTTATCAACACAAGGTTCTATTGGTTTAATATATTGTTTGAAGTTGGACTTCGAGAATAATAGATATGTTATTTCTTCTAATGTTAATTTTTATTAAGCATGAATTTGTAATTCTTGAAGTTACTAGATGGAATCGTTTCATGGAAATTAGATCTTGAGATTCATCTAGTTATGATGGGTCCAAAGACACCATCGATGTAACATATTTAATCATCGGGAATATTATTTAAGACCACATGAAGATGGTCATTTATCCCGAAAGCATGCAGAATTTGATTGAATCCACAAAAGATTACGGGATTTTAATCCATGAATGAATAAATTTTGCCATCTTAGAGAAAAGAAATTCTCTACTTGAACAAAATCAAGAAAGTCGACCAACATATTTTAATTCATTTCTCGAAGAGAATATTGTTCATGATCCTAGAAGAGGTCATATTTGTGTTTATGATAAATGATGCCAAAAGAAGGTCATGTTTATATTCGTGGTAATGGTCGTTGATATGGATATATACATATGATCATGATAAATTTGATCAAAATGCAAAATACTTATAACCACGAGAAGTGGGAGAAAGAATAATGTATGAATTGCCCCGCAAGGGGTGGCCAAGTTGGTGGGTAGGAATCCTGGTGACTGCAAGGTCCCGGGTTCGAATCCTGCCAACGCCTTCTTGGTCGAGCTTGTTACACAGGGTTTATCCAGTGTAGTTTACTTGGCTGGTGTGGTTTGCAAGCTATTGCGCTAGCCCGGGGGTTTACCCAGAGCGCACTCAAAGAGTAGCGGCTGCGGGTTCCCCCGTCATCAAAAAAAAAGAAAAAAAAGAATAATGTATGAATGTTCATACTCATACTATTGTCAAATGAAAATATTTTATTTTTGTGTTATACAATTCATTGATAATATATATATAAGTATATGTATATTATGTTATATATATATATATATATATATATATATATGCTACTGTTGAATTTATGTTATATATTGATATATATGCTACTGCTTTGCTATGTTTATACATATAAACTAATATATTGTCCTATGTTATATATATACTTGTTCATGTTGCTGTTTTGTATATATTGTTCATGTTTATGTTTTAGCTTCTGTTTTTGTTGGAGCAAAAATCTGTTTTAACAAAAATATTATGGTTGTAGTATTATATATATACTGTTTGTATATATACATGATTATATATATTATATACATATTGTTCCTGTTTGAATTTATATATATATATATATATGAAAATAGATACACTACTGTTATATATATACTTGTTGGTGCAAAGTGTGCTTAATGCATTATATACATGTATATATATTGAACTGTTGTTGGTGCATCTATATATATATATAGAGTAAGTGTTTGCTTAAAAATGTATAATATTGTATATTAATGCCTAAGCCTGGGTTTTGCACTCAAGATCAATTGGATGATTTTTTAATACTAAACAACTACACCACTTGTAATTAATATGTTTATTTGTGCTAAGGAAAAGAAATATTCATTGTTATTTATCTCACTATTTTATTCTTTAATTATAATATATATATATATATATATTTTTTTTTTTTTTCTTTAAAGAATATGGATAAGGATATATGTCTTGTTGATAGTGCAATTGCCCAAACTATCCTTTAAAAATAAAAAATATTTCATTGCATTAAAGATGAATGATGCATATGTTACTACAATTCCGGGTAGTACAAGAATAATTAAAGGTTCCGGAAGAGCGATTATGATGTTACCCAATGGAACAAAATTGAAGATAAACAATGCTTTATTTTCATCAAAGTCTCACATAAATTTGTTAAGTTTTAAAGATATTCTTCTTAACGGATATCATGTGGAGACTATAAATGAAGGAAATGATGAGTACCTTCATATTACAAGCATTGTTTCGGGTAAGAAAATCATATTAGAAAATTTAAATATGATTTCTTTTGACTTGTACTACACAAGAATAAATGCAATTGAAATACATTCAATAAACAAGAAGTTTATTGATTCAAAAATGTTTACCATTCAAAAATGTTTTCAATAAACAAGTTTTGGACTTGTATGATGTGAAAAATTATTGAAAATTCTCATGGGCACTCATTGAAAAACCTGAAATTTTTCATTCAAAAGAATTTACATGTGCTACTTGTCTTTCAAGGAAAATTGATTATTAAGTCATCACCAGTTAAAGTTGGAATAGAATTTCTAACATTTTTAGAAAGAATTCAGGGTGATATATGTGGATTAATTCACCCTTCATGAGGACCATTTTGATATTTTATGATTCTAATAGACGCGTCTAGTAGATGGTCTCATATAAACTTATTATTAACTTGCAACCTGGAGTTTGCGAGATTGCTTGCTCAAATTATTATATTTCAAGCACAATTTTCAGATTATACATTTAAATCAATATGTTTAGATAATGCTTTGGTGAATTCTCATTTCAGGCTTTCAATGATTATTGTAAGTCAATTGGTATAAGTGTTGAACATCTTGTAGCTTATGTTCATACACAAAATGAGTTTGTTGAATCTTTTATTAAAAGACTTCAATTGATAGCTAGACCTATGATTATGAGAATTAAACTACCCGTCTCAGCTTGGGGCCATGCAATTTTGCATGCAGTAGCACTTGTATATGTTAGACTAACAAGTTTTTTATAAATATTTCCCATTGCAATTAGCTTATAGTCGGAAGCTAAATATTTCTCATTTTTAGATGTGCGGTTTATATTCCTATAACTTCACCACAAAGCACAACGGGTTCTTTAAAACAAATTAGGAATATATGTTGTGCTTGTTTCTCCTTCTATATTTTGAACCTATGACGGGAGGTCTTTTTACGACATAGTGTTGTTGATTGTCATTTTGATGAATCAATGTTCCCGGGATTAGGGGGAGAAAAAGAAAAACAGCTTGGTAAAAATATTACATGGAATACTTTGCAACATCTTGATGCTCGTACAAATCAATGTGAACTTGAAGTTCAAAAGATAATACACTTGCAAAGTATAGCAAATCAACTGCCGGATTCATTTACCGACCTAAAGAGAGTGACTAAGTCACATATACCAGCTGAAAATGCTCCTATAAGGATTGATGTCCCAACAAGACAATCTGTAAATGAAATAGAAAACGAGTTTGTAGCACGCCGGAAGCGTGATAGACCTATTGGTTCAAAAGATAAAAGTCCATGTTAAAAGAAAGAGAGCAAATGTTTATAATGAACCCGGGTTTAACACACTAGAAGAGTCAAGAGACATAATAAATGAAATAACTCCGGAAGAAGTTCAGGTACCTGAAAAAAATGAATATATTTGATAAATAAAGAATGATGAGATCTCAATAAATTATGTCTCAACGGGGAAAGATTGAACCGAGAAGAAATAACTATCGATAGTATTTTTGTATATTATGTGACGTCAAATATTAAAAATGAAAATGATTATTATGAGTGTACTTCCGTTGATGAATATCAACGTAGAAGTGATTGGCTGAAATGAAAAGATACAAAAAGTGAAGTTTTTAAACCCATAGCCCGGACACCTGAAGATGTCGAACATGTAGGGTATAAATGGGTATTTGTGCGGAAAAGAAATGAGAAAAAAGAAATTGTGAGTTATAAAGCACATCTTGTTGCACAAGATTTTTCTCAAAGATCATGAGGTCACTTATTTTATTGTGGTGGATACAATTATTTTTCGTTATCTCCTTAGTCTGGCAGCTAATGAGAAACTTGATATGCATCTTGTGGATGTAATAACAGCCTATCTATATGGCTCACTTGATAGTGATATCTATATGAAAATCCTTGAAAGATTTAAAATGTTTGAATCATATACATCAAATTCTCGAGAATTATATTCAATAAAATTACAAAGATCTTTGTATGGTTTAAAACAGTCTGGACGAATGTGGTACAATAGTCTTAGTAAATATTTATTGAAAGAAGGTTATCAAAATAACCGAATTTGTCCATGTGTATTTGTTAAGAAAGAAAAAACAGGATTTACTACAATTGTTGTATATGTTGAAAATTGGAACTCCGGAAGAGATTTTAAGATCAGTAAATTCTTTGAAGAAAGAATTTGAGATAAAAGATCTCGGAAAAATAAAATTTTGTCTCGGCTTGTAGACCGAGCACTTGAAAGATAAAATTGAAATTTTGTTCATCAATCAAATTATACTAAAAAGGTGCTTTAAAGATTTTACATGGACAAAGCACATCCATTGAGTACCCGAATGGTTGTTAGATCACTTGATGTGAAAAATGACAATTTTCGACTATGTGAAAATAATGAAGAAGTTCTTGGTCCTGAAGTACCATATCTTAGTACAATAGGTGAACTAATATATCTTGCTAATAATAAAAGACTTGATATAGCTTTTGTTATTACTTTATTAGCAAGGTTTAGTTCATGTCCAACTAGAAGACATTGGAATGGAATTAAACATATCTTTTGATACCTTCGAGATTTCAAATAGACTATGTTTTTATATGTGAAGGTACTGTCATTTCATAGCATTCTACAAAACATACACTAGTTGCGCTACTTCATCGTATCATGCTGAGATTATAGCAATTCATGAAGCAAGTCGTGAATGTGTGTGGTTAAGATCCATGTCTCAACACATCCGAGAGACATGTGGTTTATCTTCGGGCAAAGAATCTCCGACAATAATATTTTATGAAGATAACCCGACATGTATAGTTCAATTATAGGAATGATATCTCAAACAAGATCGTATAAAACATATTTCACCAAAATTCCTCTTCGCGCATGATGTTCAGAAAAATGGTGATATTAATGTACAACAAATCCGTTCAAGTAATAATTTGTCAGACTTGTTCACAAAGGCATTACCGACTTCAATATTTGAAAGATTGGTCCATAATATTGGAATGCGTTGGTACAAGATATTGTGTAATGATCAGGGGGAGTGTACAAGGAACAATGTACTCTTTTTCCTTCACTAGGGTTTTTTCCCACTGGGTTTTTCTCTAGTAAGGTTTTAATGAGGCATATTCCTTGTACAATGAACATCCAAAAGGGGGAGTGTTATGAATATTTGTATATCCATAGCTTTAAAACTTCCACTATTTCCACTACCTCCACTACCTCCATGTAATAACTTATGTAACTTATATATAATTATGAAGAGTTATGTTTGTATGTATATGTGTATATAGGTTACACATATATCATTCCTATAAATAGAGGGATGTTTATATGATTTGTATGAGATATATGAAATATGTAAGAAGATGAATATTCTCTTCCCTTTGATCTCTATCTTACATTTTGTTCTAATTTCCTTTTTGTTAACTATAGTTTTATAACAAAAGTTTATATATATATATATATATATATATATATATATATATATATATATGTGTGTGTGTATATTCCTTGTATTTTATTTTATATTTTTTAAAAATATAAATCTTAAATGTATATATTATATATATTGATGTATTTTCACTTTTTATGGTGTTGACCTTATAACTTTTTGAGTAGTGTGAAGTCACTACAAGAAAAATTGAAATTTGTGACGGATTTTTGCGACGGCCTCAAATTTGTCGTAAATTGCGACCAAATTTGAGACGGCCGCCTCCGTTGTTGCAAATTGCGACGAATTTTTGCGCCGGCCTAAAATTCGTCTCAATTTGAGATCAATTTTTGCGACGACCTCAAATTCATTGCAATTTGCGATCGATATTGCGACGGCCACCTAAACCATCGCAATTTGAGACCGACTTTTGCGACGGCCACCAAAAAATATAAAATATTTAATTCATAAACTTCAGAGTTTAAATATATAAAAATTGTATCCTATTCACTCTCCCCACCATCTCATTCATTTGGAACCAATTTTTTTTTTTTTTTTTCTATTTGTATATTGTATTTAATATATTGAGTTTCTTTACTTTGGATGATTCTTTTTATAATTTTTCTATTATAAGAACTCAATTAAACCTTGAGAAGTGAAATTTAACAAGCTCCTTTAATAATTTGCCTAACACGACTTGTCACAAAGTTGAATATGTTTTTTGGGTTCATAGTAATACAACAAACATTGTTATATATACACACAAAATAGAGTATTTATTAACCTAATCCAATCATAACAAGTAAAATGAGAACTACGATAACTTATATTAAATTTAATCATTTTATATAAAAACGTGAATAAATAAATGAATAGTAAAATTCTATAAGAGTAATTCGTGAATTTTGTTTGAAATAAATTTATGTTTGGTAAGTTTAGTCATAATTTTTTTTTTTGACTTTAAAGTTCCAAACTTTTTTACCTAAGACATTTAAGGTCATTTTACACAAATTTCATCAAAATTTTTTAAAATTTAACGATTTGTATGATTTTAGTCGATTAAAGAAAAGATAATTAAGTCACTTTACATGAAATATATTCAAAATTAGAGTAAAAAGGGTTGCAACACTTATTCACAAAATATTTTCGAAAGGGTAAAATGATATATATAAAAATATTTAATGTAAAATGACTTGATTACCCTTTTTTATTCAATAAACCATAGAAACCAATAAATTTAACATTTGACAAAATGTGTGAAAAAGGACCTTAGTTTTCTTAGGTAATAAAGTTTGGGACTTTAAAAAAAAAAAAAAAAAAAAAAAAAATCAAGACTAAACATGCCAAATATAAATTTTTTTGAGACCAAATTCACTAATTACGCATTCTATAAATGGATAAAAATTTATACAAGGAGAAATCTTAAAGAAACACCTAGACAAGTCATATTCTAACAAATACTTTACTTTTAGAATAAATTTAAAAAATGAGATGATGAAACACTTTAATAAATAGAATGTTATATAAATATTATAATTTTATTACAATTTAACAAATTATTTTAAATAAAAAATTATTACATAAAGTGTTATGCATTAATATGATTATATATATTTATCTATGAACTTTTATTATAATTATTAGAATCATAGAATTATAAAGCATATGAGTTATAATAAAACTTAATATTCATTACCTTCATATATAGAAAGAGAAAGATTAAAATTTGCAAGTCTCCATCCCATAGTTCTTTCAAATACTTGATCAGTTCCTTTGGGTGGATAAACTAATTTACTAGAATACCCCTACTTTGAGGGATTTTTTCAATTTTATCCACTTCTTCATGAAGTTCAAAATGAAAAATGTTGAGATTTTTAGTCATCCTTTTCTTGTTAAAACTACTTGTTATAATCACATATGCACTTTGTTCATAAATCCATCTCACTGCAAACCTATATTACATATTGATAATTTTAGAACAAATGTATACACTTGATTTCTATTTGCTTTTATATTAATTATTTTTACATATGAAAAATTTGTGTTTTCAAAATTTGGAATGCCTAGTGAGACTCTTTCTATTGTTGATCTCTTTCCATTAATATTATTGCAGTTTTATCAATAGAGTCAAAGAATGATAATATCAACCAGACCGCTTCAAAGGATGCCATTTTTTATGTAACCATTGACATCTCGATTCCCAAAACCTATGTTGGGTCTACCACATAAAGCAAATGATAAGTATGCGTTCAATCAACTCCATATGCATTAGTTTATGGTGTTGAGGTTGTTCTACCACTGGAGCATCAAATACCCTCTTTAAGGATAGCAATTCATGAAGAACTCACAAAAGAAGAGAATGCTCATTAGCGCCTTGAGAGTTAGAAGCTTTAGATGAAAATAGGTTAGGAGTTTGACAGAGATTAGATTATCAAGCTCGTCTTTCAAAGGCCTTCAACAAAAAATTCGCTTTCGTTCCTTCCAAGTCGATGACATGGTACGTGCAGTATGAAGACCAATTATCTTTCTACAAAAGATAAAGAAACTTGAAGCAAAACGGGATTGTCCTTATGCTGTTATTGAAGTATACTCAAGCTGCTTTTATAAGTTCATTAATAAAGATGGTGTTAAAGTAGGACTAATCAACGGGAGGTACTTGAAATGCTATTACGCCTGAAAAGAAGATGCTCCTTGATGCATGAGCTAAAACTGCATATTATTCTTTTGATGCATGATGTTAAACTACAACTTTAAACTACGTTCAATTTGATTCCTTTATAAGATACGCATGTAGTTTAAACAAAATTCTAAGTTTAGTTATAAATTTAAAAAAAAAATATCAAAGTAAAGTAAATATAAATATATATATATATATATATATATATATATATATATATATTATAGAGCAGTGAAAAGAAACTGAAGAAGAAAAAAATGCAGAAAGTTGCAGCAAAAAAAAAAAAAAAAAAAAAAAAAGAATTGCTGAAAAAATAACAGTATAAACAAAAATGGAAAAAAAAAAAAAAAACCAAAAAAGTTACATAAAAAAAGAAAAGGCGACTCAAAAAAAGAAAAAAAAAAAGAAAGTTGCAGCAAAAAAGGCTACTGGAAAAAAAAAATATTTTTAAAAAAACTGACAGACAGCAAATATTGTTGTGAAAAAAAAAACCTGCGAAAATTCTTTTAAAAAATTTATTTATAAAAATAAATCAAGTCTTCTATTAATAATAAAGAAAATTGAAAAGTGCAAAATTTTTTAATAATTCATGTAGAAAATTTCCAACTCTTCATCTCCTGCCATTTCATATCGAAAATCAACTTTTGCCTTTTATAATTTTTTCATCAAATCAGTAGATTGATGAGATCAATTTTGCGTACAAATCAATATTTTCTTATCAAAGAAAAGTGAAGATTGTAACTTTCAATGTTGTTCTTCGTAATTCTTCTTACGCTTTGATAAATCATCTACTTTGAATATAAGATTAATCAGCTCAACATCTACTTTGATATTGGCCATGTCTTCTTTCAAATTGATTTCCTTTCTTTGAATTGTTTTCGGGATCTAGAACGATATGTTTGATTGGTAGATGAAATTATTATGCATGCATATTAAAAAACTATAGCTAAGGAAAATTTAAAAGATGATATGCCTTCATGGTGTAGATATCATAAAAGATATATAATATCTTTTTCGCAATTTAAAGAATCTTTAGTAGGAGTACGGAAAGATGGTCAATGACTCCTTGGAAAATATTATCAACATCATAGATATTAACGTCTTTCACATAGATATGTCCGTAAGGTCTAGAGGCAATAGTTTGACACTCTTCTAAAGATAGCTTTAATACAACATGATCATGATAAGTATGATTACTTAATTAGTAATTGTGGAGATGAAGTTGTAAAATCGGCAACATTTATGATTATCATCCGTAATGAAATTATCATTTGGTAAATCGTCAATACACAAAATTAATAAATGACTTGAATTAAAATTATTTTGCGATAATTGTGTAAGATTTTCTTATATCATTCTTAATATATATTTTTTATATTTAGTACGTAAATATATCAAAATTTTATCACAATATAATTCTATTAAAAAAAAAAAGACCATAAAATTATTACATAAAGTGTTATAGATAATTTGGCTTTGAATGCCATTACATTTTATTAACTTTTTTTATTGTAATTACTAATCATCCATTAAGATAGATGAGATTAAAACATTCATATACTTCGAAAGCGCATAAGTTGTAATAATCATATATAGCAATGAAAATATTATAATTTACAAGTCTCCATCCCAAAATTCTTCCACAGACTTGATTAGCCCCTCAGGGTGGATAAAGTAACTTGATCGATTGAACCTGCTTTGAGGAATTTTATCAATTTGATCGACTTCTTCTTTAGTAAGTTTGAATTGAAAAATATCCAAATTTTGGGTCATTCTTCCCTTGTTGAAACTTTTTACAATCACAGATGCACCTTGTTCATAAATCCATCTCAGTGCAACCTATATTACATTACACATTAATTTTTTTAGATCAGGATATCTATCACTTGCTCCATATATATATATATATATATATATTAGTGGAAAGTATTCACGTTTTTGTTCTCCTCCTATAAAATGAATTATATATATATATATTTGTGTGAAGGGGAACAAACCTGTGCGACAGTCTTATTTTTAGAAACTGAAATGTCTCTAAGGATTGGACTCTCCATTACTGCATTGGTTCCCATTTGGCTACCATAAGCTCCCAAAGGAGACCATGCACTAACATGAATCCCTTTCTGCTTACAAAATGGTAGCAATTTTCTTTGTTGCCATCCAACATTCATCTCTACCTAAAATATATATACAACATTTCAAAATTTTTTGACATATATTTATATATAAAAATAATTTTAAAAAAAAGTTATTTTCTAAAACAATAACTTAAGCACATCAATGTTTTCTAATAGATGACAGAATTAAAAAATATAAATACACATACACACACAGATAGATATATATATTATATATATATATATATATATATATACATACTTGATTAACAGCCGGTGGTATGGTGGCCTTTTCCAAGAGTTTTTGGAGCTTTTCACAAGTGAAATTGCTTACACCAATAGACTTAGCTAAACCCAATTTGTTGCACTCTTCCATGGCTTTCCAAGTCCCATGCATGTCAAAAGGAAGGTGGTCTTCCTTTGGGTTGAAATTAAACACGTTGGCATCTTTCTTGAATCTTAGTGGCAAATGAATTAGATAAAGATCCAAATAATCTAACCCCAACTTCCTAAATAATTTGAAGAGAAAAAGAAGAAAAAAAAATTGAATAATTCAGTACTTCTCACATAAGTCGTATTTTGGAGAATTAAGAAAAAAAAAAAAAAAAAATGTTACCCAAGTGTATTCTTGAGTGCCGGAAGGACGAGATCATGATCGGCATCGTTGCACCATAGTTTAGAAGTGATGAAAAATTCTTTCCTTCCATTCTTAACAAACCCACTTTCTATAGCCTGAGCTACAGCTTTGCCCAGCGCTTCTTCCGACCCATACACTGCCGCCGTGTCGAAGTGGCGGTAACCGGTCTTAATGGCCTCCAACAAAATTGTCGTCAGTTCCTCTAATGGCGGAAGCGGATATGCATAGCATCCTAATCCCAATAGTGGCATCTTGTGGCCTGAGTTCAACACCGTTTTCGGAATTGTTTGGGTCATTTTCTCCATTTTCTCCGCTTTGGTTCTTTCTCTCTCTGTATATTGATCTTTTATTCATATACATGCATGCACTAACATTGTCACAATAGACCAAGGTTGCCTTTGTGAGAGGACAATGGAGTTCTAAAAGAAGATTGTGGAGCCAACATGTTCCGGAAACAACATTGGCGACACCGCGGTACTCAGCTTCTGCACTAGACCGTGACAAAGTGGGTTTTCGTTTGGCAGACCATGAAATCAAATTATCACCAAGATAGACACAATAACCGAAGTAGAACGACGAGTATCAGGACAACCACCCCAGTCGGCAACAGTATAAGACACAAGTGTAGAAATCGGTGAGGAATAGAGATGAAGACCAAAATCAAGAGTACCCTGAATATAGCGAATGATACGTTTCAAAGCAGCCATATGTTGAGTACGGGGATCATGCATAAACAAACAAACTTGTTGAACAACATAGCAGATATCTAGGCGTGTAAAAGTGAGATATTGGAGAGCACCAAGCAAGACTCCTGTATTCAGTAGGATCATGATACGGATTACCCGAGGAAGCACCGAGTTTTGTTTTGGTGTCCACGGGAGTAGGAGAAGGTTTGCAAGAAGTCATCTTAGCACGATCAATAATTTCCTGAGCATATTTCTTCCGAGAGAGAAAAAGGCCATTTGAGTGACGAGTAACAGAAATGCCCAAGAAAAAACCGAGAGTTCCTAAATCTTTCATAGCAAATTCAGAATCCAACTTGGCCATAATGGATTAGCGAAGAGAATCTGAGGAAGCTGTAAGAATGATGTCATCCACATAAAGAAGAAGATAAGACAAATCATTGCCATGATGATAAATAAATAAAGAGTGATCACAAATACTATGAGTAAATCCAATAGTGACAACAAAGTCAACAAAACGTTGGTACCAAGCACGGGGAGCTTGCTTGAGTCCATAAAGAGATTTCTTTAACAAAAAAACATAGTCGGGATGGTGAGGGTCTCGAAAACCAGGAGGTTGATGCATGTAAACAGTTTTAGCAAGATGACCATGCAAAAATGCATTCTTTACATCCAATTGATGAATAGACCATGATTTAGAAATAGCAATGCTGAGAACCATACGAATGGTGGCCGGTTTAACCACCGGACTGAAAGTTTCACCACAATAAATGCCACTATGTTGCCCGACACTATTACCAACAAGACGAGCTTTATGTCATTCAATAGAGCCGTCAGATTTTGTTTTATGCCCGAAAATCCAAAAATTTCGAATAATGTTAGCATTAGGTGGACGAGGCACCAAGTCCCACGTCTTATTTTCAATAAGAGCATCATATTCGTCTTGCATAGCCATTTTCCAATTAGGATTATTCAAGGCATGGAAAGGATTAGTAGGTAAAGGAGAAATTGAGAAAGAAGAAGAAGAATTGAGATTAAATAATTTGGTGGGTTTAAAGACCATGTTGGGCCCTAGTGACCATTTTTGGAGAAAGAGGAGGACTGGCGGGCTTAGCAGAGTGATCGAAGGTGAATGGAAATGGTGGGCCGACCCAATAGATGATGATGGAGTAGGCAGTGGAAGTGGGCCTGGGGAAGTGAGTCCAGGAGAAGCCCCAAAGGAAGAGGAAGAAGACATCTATGCTAGTGAGGGAGGAGCTGGGCCTGTCCGGTTCGTCTGTTGGTGGGCCTGCGCATGCATAAATGATGAGGTGGCCCGGAAAGGTTGGGCCAGTGGATTTATTGTGGAGTTTTCAGCAGTAGATGTGGGCTGGTCTGAAGTTGTAGTACCTTGACTAAAAGATGAAGAAAGCGGAAAACTCTTTTCATCAAATAAAACATATCTAGAAATAATAATTTTTCTACGGGATAAGTCATAACACTTGTAACCTCGATGATTAGAGGGATATCCCAAAAAAACGTAGGGGAGGGAACGAGCTTGCAATTTTTTTCGAGACGTAGATGGAATTAAAGGATAACAAAGACAACCAAAAATACGGAAATGTGAATAGGATGGAATTTTATTGTAGAGAAAAAATGTAGGTGTGTGAGAGGCAAGAGTTTTGGTAGGCATGATGTTATGGAGATAAGTGGCCACGTCGAGAGCATGAGGCCATAGAGAGGATGGCACAGAAGCATGATGGAGAAGAGTTCGGATAAGATTATTTATGTACGAATTATCCGTCCAGCTTTTCCGTTTTGAGAAGATGTGTAAGGACATGAGAAGCGAAAGTGGATACCATTGGAGAGACATAAATTACGTAAGACATAATTGTCGAATTCTTTTCCATTATCACATTGCAAGCATTTGATTTTTCTGTCAAAAATTGAATTAAAATATACTGATGAAAATTAACAAAGAGAGAAGGAATGTGAGATTTATGAGCAACAGAAAAAGTCCATAAGAAATTAGAAAAATCATCTAAAAAAAACCACATAATAACGATGTCCCCCTAAACTAAGAATATAGTGATATCCAAATATCACTATGCACGATGTCAAAAGGGAAAGAAGTAGAAGATAAAGAGTTGAAAAATGGTAATTTAATTTGTTTACCAAGAGGACAAGAATGACAAAAAAAATTATTTTTGAGCTTAGTACAAGAAAGTAAATGTGCTTGGCGAAGAGTGTGTAATATATACGAGTTGTGATGACCGAGACGATGATGCCATATTTCCTGGAGAGATAGCAGCAAAAGAAGAAGCGGACGACAAGGTGGAAGGAAGAGTGGAACCGAGAGGATAAAGTTGACCCGAAAAGTTACATCTCAGTAAAGGCATCGCTGTCAGAAAATGCTTAACAGAAAATCCAAAATGATCAAACTCAATAGAAACATTATTGTCAATAGAAAATTGGCGAACGGATATAATATTTTTAATTAAATGAGGGGCATGTAAGACATTATTTAACGAAAATTGAGAATGAGGGGTAGAAAACGAAAAATTTCTAGAGCCAAGAATTGGAATAGTATGGCCACTACCAACAGTAATTTTGTGATCATTGCTCAAATTGAAATAAGACGTAAGAGTACCTCCATTTGACGTCATGTGTGATGTTGCGCCAGTATCCATATACCATTGATCCGATGGAGGAGTAAGGGAAAGAGTATGCATTGCCTCTTGAATATCAGTTGGATCATAATGTGAAGAAGAACCCGATGTAGAAACAGTATGGGCTTGAGGAGTTGTTTAGACCATCTAGTGCGGAGGCGGTCTGGAGCCCAAAATGCCATTAAATTGCTTGGAAGGAGGCGGCCCAGTCCAAGGTGAAGTAGGGTATGGACATGGAGGTCTGGTCCAATGCTGCCACTGGGCCCAAGGAGGTTGGGCGGCCCAAGAAGAAAAATTGGGTTGAGTGGAATCAAATGCTACGGAACGTTGAGAATTATGTTGCCAGTGTGTTCTATCGCCACCGCCTCGCCCCTTGCCATTGCCACCTCGTCCTCAGCCGCCACGACCGTCGCATTGGTTGCCCCCTCCACGGTGGCTACCAATGCTGCTACCGCGGTGGTTGCCGCCACCCCTAGAATTTGGAAAATCTAAAAATTCACCAGAATTTGTAGCCAAAAAACACAGACGTGTTTGAAGATTGGGCAACCTTCTTTTCTTGTGTTGTTTCCTCTAAAACCATCATTGAACGAGCTTTGTAGAAGGGAGGGAGATTATCCCCATGACGAATTTGTGTACCTACACTGGTTTAAGCAGTTGTTAAACCCGAAACTAACTGAAGGACTAACCGTTCATTGGACACAGGAGCCCTAACATTTGCCAGATGATCCGCAAGAGACATAAGGTGCCGACAGTAGGCGTAGGCATCAACGGAACTTTCCATTTGAACACTTGAGAATTCTTGCTCAAGATATAACGCCCGAGAGTTTTTATTATCGAAAAAAATGTAGCACAACCGATTCCAAGCGACATCAGCGGTGGAGTCACGTTCAAGAATGGTATTAAGAAGATCTTCTGATATGGTGCCATAAATCCATTGCAATACGATGGCATCAATGCGAGACCAAAGTGCAGGATCGGTGTCACGAAGAGATGATTCCTGTTGAGGAATGATGTGATCCACAACTTGATAGACTCGGGCACGAATTTTAAACAACTCCGACAATGTGATATACTGACCCTTTTCAATGTCAAGGGTAACTTTGATAAAATTGGTAATGTTTGGAACAACAAGAGCAGGATGAAGAAGAGGTGTAGAGGATTTAGATTCACATTTTTTATCAGCCATGGTTTTAAATCGAGAAAAGAGGAAAGGAAGAATTAATGAATTTCTTACCTAATGCTCCGATACCATGTAAGAAATATTGGTTGTATGTTTCTTCCATTATTTTGTCAAATAAATATACATGAGTGTAAGATATACAATATGGTTACATAATAAAAAATATCTTCTAAGATATGTACAAAATCAAGAAAATATATCTATTCCTAAAATAAGGAGATTGCAAGATCAAGAGATTGTCTAATATCTAAAGAATATCATTTACATTTAACACTTTTTAATTTTTTTTTTTTTTTTGGTAAAAGATGGAGTTTCATTTATTAAAAGAGAAGGGTACAAGCAGTTACATCAGTAGTGGATACCTTAGAGAGGTTACCGTAGCAGTAGAGACATTCTTGGAGTATATAGTATTCTCCAGGTCTTTATGGAAAACAGGAAATACAAAGATAGGTGGAGTGATAAAAGCAGTAAAAGGTGCACTAGTAACATTTCCTTGTTTAGCTAGTGCATCGGCTACAACATTAGTTTCTTTCCAAGCATGACTAAGTGTGGCTTCCTAGAATTGAGACACGAGCCATCTGCAATCGGATAAAAGAGATACAAGATTAGCAGGTGAATCTGAATTATTTATGGATTGGATAAGTACCGGGGAGTCTGTAATGATCTCAATCCGTTGAATGTCGAGTGATAATGCTATTTCGAGACCTTTCCTCAAGGCTAAAATTTCATCTTGATTGCTTGATACAGAATGAGCCTTGCATGTAGCCAATTACCCATTGAATTTGGTGATCTCTAATAACTCCTCCCATTCCACCATGTGAAGTAGAACCATTGAAAGATCCATCAAAATTTAATTTAACAAAATGGGGAGCAGGTGGGTACCATTTAATGTGCACAGGGTGCTTTTTGGGGACACTTAAGTTAGTGTTATTTGAGTGAGTGATAAATTCTATGGAGAGACCGAGGATAAAATGAAAAGGCAACTGGTGTGGTTCATTGTTTTGAATGATTCTTTTTTTTCTGTTTATCCATAAGTGCCAGCAAGAGAAACCAAAGAAGGTGCACCATGGAATATTGATGAAAATAAGCTCACTGTTTGTAAGGTTCTTGTAAAGCCATTTTGGAATGGACGTAGGGGCATTAAGAAGATGAGAGAGATGAAGGGGCAGGAAGAAAGAGATCTCTTTCTAGAATTCAGAGGCGTGGCTACAGAGCCTTAGAATATGTTCAATATTTTCAGGTGAATTTATGGAGCAGGGGCAGTGAGAGGTTACGGGTAAGCCTCTTGAGACAAGAAATTCACTTGTTTTGAGGCGAATATGCCAGCAAAGCCAATAAAAAATTTAAACTTATTAGGAACCTGAATTTTCCAAAGCCACTTTAACGAAGTAGAAGTAGTAGAAGTAGACTATTTAGAGGGTAAATTAGAATAGCAGGAGGAGGTCCTGAATTTGGCGTTAGGGGTGAGGCTCCAAAAGATCTCATCTTGTCCTATATTAGTTAATGGGAGAGGTGTGTTGATAACATCAAATATGATCATGTTTTGGAATATTAATTGTGCATGATTTGAGAGCTTTATTGCACTAAATTGAGATAAATTGATTAATTTTGGGTTTAATTGCAAATATTCTGTTTCAGGTTACTTCGGGCGAAATTGAAGTAAAATGACAAATTAAGGGTGCAAAATACAAATTTCCGAAGTTGGCTACACCCTTAGCAGATAGACTACGCCTTTAGGAAGTAACCGCATCTCCTACGCTCGTTGCCCCTGAATCTCTACGCTCGTAGCACTTAACCGCCTAGCTACGCCCATAGAGATTGAAGGAGGCTACGCCTGTAGGGCAGGAAGGGGCCACACCCGTAGTGAGGCCAGAATCATTGTTTTCTTTGTAAAATGACGATTTTTTCACTATTTTCGGTTATCTATAAATTATAGGATTTTTAGCCATTTTCGGATTGGCATGGCTTGGTGGCCAGATAGACTAGATATTAAATTTCATATTGGGTTATACTTTGATTTAGATTTCCATATACTTTGGTATAGAACTTAGGAAATTCTCTATCAAACTTGTTTGTATATTGTTCAATAGGGACTTTCCTAGATTGTTGTAGTGTTGATTTTCTCTAGATAGGTTGTGTAATTTCTCCTCGGTCTATAAGGAAGAGTTGCTCAAGCTATTCCAAGGGGAGTCCACCTTCATCAATCATTTGAGATCTTCAAAGTTGCAAGAAGAGGATTCAAGAGAGGAGTTGAAGAAAATAGATCTTTCCATATCAATTGACAACCGATTATGGCATTATTCTCTTCCCTTCTTTTATTACTTTTGTTGATTTTTCTTGTAATTTAGTTTACCAACCCAATAAGAACTCTCTTCTTCTACATTTCTTTAGGGTAGAAGTGGTTGGTTTCATGTTACATCTTCCCTTTGGGATTGTTCTATTATGAGTTGATTGTTATGATTTTATTAGCTTGAATTGCAACTTCAATTATGGCTTTGATTTGAATTTTTATCTTGAGTTGAGCTTTAATTTGATTTTGTGGTTCGGGTTAACACTAATTGTTAGGTCGGACCTTGAATATAAGATTAGCGCTAGATTAGTTTGGTTATTTTCCTATTAATGAACCGGACCTTGGATGATTAGTAGGGATCTAATCTTGCTAATATATCCGAGTTGTTCTTCATTTATGAATTTTTTGCAACGACACGTATTGGGGAATTTCATCCTTAGACTTGGATTTGGTGAAATTGTGGTAGTTGGTTCCAATGTGAGGTGTATCCTCCACTTTCTCTAATGTCTTTAGTGAGTTCTTTAATATTCAATACTACTTCATCCATCTCATTTACATTGTTTTCTTTACTTGCTTTCTAGGAAATTAGAATTCAATCCTATCACTCTTGATATTGGTTGAATTACTTGAGATTGATTCATAATTCCAAAACATTATCATAGTTGACCTAATTATATTTTCCACACTATTTAATAATAGACGTCTTAGGGAAGACGATTTTTATAAATATTAAAATCTTGATACTTACTTTTATTTACTAAACTATACGATAGGTTCTCTGCCTAGGTGAGTTTATTATCTAAGTGACAAACCTATTTTATTCTTGAGATTTCTTATTATTTTTAATACTATTTTATTCTATTATTTATACTACTTTTGTATATAAAAATAGCTCATCATGTGTCAATAACAGGCAGTGGTATGGTGGGTGGTAGTGGGTAGCTAATATTAGAAAAATTCCACTGTCCATTTTGAATGATATCACTAACTTTTAGGAGTGAGTCAGATAAGGTAAGGGGACCTGGAAGAAGTGAGGACTGGGGGAGAGGCTGGGAAGAAATCCAAGGGTCTGACCAGAGGCTTGCTTTACAATCGTCTCCGAGCCCACTTTGCATGTTTAGAGTAAATACCCCACCCTATGAGAATTGATTTCCAAATGAAAGAGTCGGTTCTTGAGCGATGAGGGTGATTAAAAGGGTGAAGGGTAGTGTTAGGCATGTATTTGGCAAGAAGAAGGTTTGGCCAAGGGGACTTGGTGGATAGACTAGAAATTAATGCTAGATTTTGAAATTTAGTGTCTCTAATTTGTAACCCCCCTTGTGTTTTAGGTTACCGTTGGCCAACCAACTAAATGAATCTTCCTTTTTAAATTAGTTGATCCCTAGATGAAATTCCTAATGTGCTGGCTTATGAGAGATGAGATTTTGGAAGGAAGTAAAAAACACAGCATTATATGTGATGGGATTATGGGAAAGCCGAGAGTATTGATTTTGCAAGTGTTATTCTACCTACAATAGAAAGCATTTTAGACTTAAGAATTGAGTTTTGAAGATAAGTTGTCTATAATTTTCTGGAAGTCCGAATGAGTTGGGGATCGGGATATAAGGGGGAAACCAAGGATTAGCCCAAGAGATTGTGAAGGGAGGATATTGATGGTATTACTAATGATATCACGTGTTGTGGTGGGACAAAACTTGGAGAAAAAAACTTTAGATTTCCTATTATTAATTGTAAGGCCACTGTAGGAGGAAAAGTCATCAAGGACAGCTTTAATGGTTGCATCATTTTGGGGTGTAGCTTCAGCAAATAAAAAAACATCATCCGCAAAGAGAGTATGAAATATGAAAGGGTCATTTGGGGTTATGGATATAGGTTTCAAATTTCCAACCTCAACTTGGTTATGAATGAGTAAGGGTAAAAATTCCTCGTGTAGAATAAAAAGGTAGGGAGAGAGAGGATCTCCCTGTGTTATTCCTCTCGATGGCTCAAAAAATGGAGATGGAGAGCCGTTAATGAGAACGGCTAATTGAGAAAAAGAGATACACGACATAACTAAATTAATAAACTGGGATGGTAGATTGATGGATATGAGCATTTGTCTAATAAAAGACCATTCTATGCTATCAAAAGCTTTTTCTAAGTCAATTTTAACCGTTATATAGTGGGAAGTTGACGGCTTCTTTGGGTGAAAACAATTAAGTGTTTCTTTTTAAAACTTTTCAAGAAGAAAATGAAATAATTCAAGGGAATCATCGTGAAAATCATGGCATTATAGAGAATATATCTTGAAAGAGTACTTTAATAAACAAGTAATTAAAATATAATTATTTGAATTAGATTAGCTTAAGAGTTAATTTCTTGTTTTCAAAATCCTTAAAAATTAAATAAATAAATAGTTGAAAGAATAAAATTGAATAAAAGTATGTATATATATATTATAATATTTAATTTATATGTTTTTTGATTTTCTCCATATTTGTAGGGATAACAAAAAAAAAAAAAAAAAAAAAGACTTACTCCAAACCAATCTTATTACATATGGAGGTAGTGAAAACTGTAAAATTATAGATATACAAATATAATGGAATTCATAAAATTGATTGTATTATTGTGATTTTTCAACTTTTTTGGTATTTTTGTTCATTGTATGCTTAATATGACTTTTAGATTTTTTATTTTTATTTTTTGACTTTTCACTTTCTCTTTATTTATACCCATTTGTATTAATTTTTTTTTTTTAACTTAAAAAGTATTTTATCTAACAAAAAATTTAATTTTTATATTTTTTTATTTTCTTCTTTAACATATGTTTTTCAATCTCTTTGGGATTTTTTTGAGTTTTCACTTTCTTTTTATTTTTCTCAATTTATATTAAAATTTTTTTGTTTTAATGACTTTTAGTTTTCTTTTGGTTTTATTTTTTTAACTTTTCATTTCCTCTTTATTTATTTTTTTTATATTTTTTGAGAAAGTTCCTCTTTACTTATGTAAATTTGTATTATTTTTTTTAATTAAAACATATATTTTATCTAATAAAAGATTTAAAGAAATTAATTTTTTTTTTTTTGTATTTTTGTCTATTTTCTTATTCAACAAAATAAATATAGGTTAAAAGATAAAAATTCTAATAAAATTTAAAATCATATAGTTGTACTTGTATTTATTCTAATATAATTTTTTTTTTCATTTATAATTAATTATGATGGTGTTGTGTTGTAATTTTATTATTTTTAAAAAAAATTAAAATTTGTAATATATACATTTCGTATTTGGAGATATTAAATTACTATATATATATATATATATATATATATATAGGATTAGGGCCATTCATATTAAAAAAATCTAACTTGAACATTAAATTAATGATTACAACTAAAAATTAAAAATAATCAAATGATTTTTACATATATTGAAAAGGTAATTGGACGAAGCCCTTGTTTATCACATGTATTTGACTTTGATGATTGCTGAATTTTTGCACCCTTCTCGAGGAATTGAGCACCACGAGATACAAAACCATTAAAAAAATTGCATATGTGATGACATTAATTATTCTCTATTATTTTAACTGATAGAGAGATGACTTATTTATATATTTTTCAGTCTATTTATTGACTTCATAAGTTTATATACCGTCTTTTATTTTCCTTTACTGAAAAGGATTTTAGGTACATTTGTACAATCTTACACCTCAATACTTTATTTAAGAAGATAATCTTTAAGTATATTCACAATATTTTTGGGTAATAAAGAATTGTTCATAATACTTGATGAGCTAATTTTATATACAAAAGTAGTATAAATAATCGAATAAAATAGTACTAAAAATAATAAGAAATTTAAAGAATAAAATAGGTTTGTCACTTAGATAATAAACTCACCTTAGAGACCCTATCGTATAGTTTAGTAAATAAATGTAAGTATCAAGATTTTAATATTTATAAAAATCGTTTTCCTCCAAGACGTCTATTATGAAATAGTGTGGAAAAATATAATTAGGTCAACTATGATAATGTTTTGGAATTATGAATCAATCTCAAGTAATTCAACCAATATCAAGAGTGATAGGATTAAATTCTAATTTCCTAGAAAGCAAGTAAAGAAAAACAAAGTAAATGAGATGGATGAGGTAGTATTGAATATTAAAGAACTCGCTAAAGACATTAGAGAGAGTGGAGGATACACTTCACATTGGAACCAACTACCATGAATCAACTGCCACAATTTCACCAAATCCAAGTCTAAGGATGAATTTCCCCAATACGTGTCGTTGCAAGAAATTCATATATGAAGAACAACTTGGATATATTAGTAAGATTAGATCTCTACTAATCATCCAAGGTCCGGTCCTTTAATAGGAAAATAACCAAACTAATTTAGCACTAATTGTATATCGTCCAAGGTCCGGTCTAACAATTAGTGTTAACCCGAACCACAAAATCAAATTAAAGCTCAACTCAAGATAAGAATTCAAATCAAAGCCATAATTGAAATTGCAATTCAAGCTAATAAAATCATAACAATCAATTCATAATAAATCAATCCCAAAGTGAATATGTAACATGAAACCAACCACTTCTACCCTAAAGAAATGTAGAAGAAGAGAGATCAAGAAAGATTACAAGAAAGATCAACAAAACTAATAGAAGAAGGGAAGAAAATAATTCCATAACCAGTTGTCAATTGATACCGGAAATATCTCTTTTCTTCAACTCCTCTCTTGAATCCTCTTCTTGCACTTTGAAGTTTGAAGGATTGAAGTAGATCAAAACACCTCTTGAATAGATTGCACAATTCTCCTTACTTGTCGAGGCAGCCTTACACAAACTATCTAGAGACACTTATCACTACAACAATCTAGGGATTCTTCTATGTGAAGGTAAGAAAACAATTTGATAGAAAATTCCCTAAATTCTATACCGAAATGTATGAAATTAAAGTATATAACCCAATATGAAATTCAATATCTAAACAATGTGGTAATCAAGCCAATCGACTTATGCTAAAAATCCTATTATATATAGATAACCAAGAACATGAGTAAAATTGTCATTTTACAGAGGAAAACAGTGATTCTGGCATCACTACGGGCGTGACCCCTTCCTTCCCTACGGGCGTAGGAATGCCGTTATGTTCTGTGGTCGTAGTAATCCAGAGTGCAACGGACGTAGAGTAGGCAGTTACTCTCTACGGGCGTATTGCACCAAAGGGCAACGGACGTATAGTAGGTGGTTATTTTCTAAGGGCATAGTCAGTCTTCCAGGGGCGTAGATTAATTCCGGAATATTACACTTTTACCTCCGAATATATCTTTTTTTAGCCAATTTACCCCGGAAGTCACCTGAAATGTAAAATACACAATTAAACCCATAATCAATCAATTTATCTCAATTTAATACAATAAAACTCACAAATCATGCACAATTAATATCTCAAAACATGATCATATTTGATTTTATCAATACTCCTCGCAATCTACATTATTTAACTGAATAATTGGTAAGTTTGGTCCAAAAAAATTTATTTTATAATTCATAAGTTGAAAGATATTTTAGTTATTTAATTAAAAGACACATTAATTTTTATATATTTTTTTAAACCGTGTATTTTTAAAAGAAAAAAAAATCGAGTCAACTTGAACGTGACGCACGTGAGGAGAAAACTTATTAATCCCTATGAGCTGCTCAAGTTAATATTAGCTGCAGAAATTATATAATAATACAACGCAAACAGATCTTTGATCTGGCTTGAGATCAGAAAAAATTAATAAAAATGACCTGCACATAAATGCCTGAATGATTATATATTTTGTAGTCCATAAATGTCTTTGAATTACAAAAAGACTTTCTCCAAACCAATCTTTAAAATGGAGATGCCGGAAACGGTGTTGAACTCAGGCCACCAGATGCCAGTTTTAGGATTTGGATGCTGGACATTTCCGCTTCCGCCATTAGAGGAACTAACTGCAATTTTGTTGGAGGCCATTAAGACCGGTTACCGTCACTTCGACACGGCAGCATTGTACGGGTCGGAGGAGGCGCTGGGCAAAGCTGTGGCTCAGGCAATAGAAAGTGGGTTAGTTAAGAATGGAAGGGAAGAATTTTTCATCACTTCTAAACTGTGGTGCACTGATGCGGCTCCTGATCTCGTTATTCCTGCACTCAAGAATACACTTAGGTAACTGTTTTTGAACTCTACAAAATACCCATTTATAGTAATGTATTTTTTGTATATTAACTTTTTTTTTTTTTTTCAAATTATTTAGGAAATTGGGGTTAGATTATTTGGATCTTTATCTAATTCATTGGCCAATAAGATACAAGAAAGATACTATCATGTTTAATTTCAACTCAAAGGAAGACTTCCTTCCTTTTGACATACATGGGACTTGGAAGGCAATGGAAAACTGCCAAAAATTGGGTTTAGTTAAGTCCATTGGTGTAAGTAATTTTACCTGTGAAAAGCTCCAAAAACTCCTGGAAAAGGCCAGCATACCCCCAGCAGTTAATCAGGTATATATATATATATTATTTGTTTAATTACCAGACTTTTCATATTCATTTATAACTGAAATTCATAATTTATTAAATCAAATCAAAAGTGCAGTTAAAAGTTACGTATATTATTGTTAAAAATAGAAAAATTCAAATCGAAGTATTTTTTAAAATACTATAATAAATATTATGTCTGAAATAATGTTGAAATTAATGTTGTATTTTGTAGGTAGAGATGAATGTTAGATGGCAACAAAGAAAATTGCTACCATTTTGTAAGCAGAAAGGTATTCATGTTAGCGCATGGTCTCCATTAGGAACTTATGGTTCTGCTTGGGGGATTAATGCAGTAATGGAGAATCCAATCCTTCAAGACATTGCAGTTTCTAAAAATAAGACTGTGGCGCAGGTTTGCTCATCTTCACACAAAATATATATATATATATATATATATATATATATATATATATATAAAAGAAATTCATTTAATAGAGAGAGCAGGTAATACATATTGATTTTAAAATTATTCATGTGTAATATAGGTTGCATTAAGATGGATCTATGAACAAGGCACATCTGTGATCGTGAAGAGTTTTAATAAAGAAAGGATGGCTCAAAATATGGACATTTTTCAGTTTGAACTTACTAAAGAAGAAGTCGATCAAATTAAAAAAATCCCTCAAAGTAGGAGTGATTCAGGAATTAAACTTATTCACCCAGATGGACCTATCAAATCTTTGGAAGAACTTTGGGATGGAGACATGTAATTTTAATCTTTCTTATGATATATATGTAGGTGATGAATATTAAATTTTATAAAAATTTTATGTTACAAAGAGATGTAATGAAATTGTTTTATGTAACCTTAATTGATAGAAAAATAACTTATTTATATATATATATTATATATATTATATATATTAAACATTGATATGATATGTGGATCCAATCCTCAAGTAATGGCCGGGATTTATTTTATTATTTAATTACTATTGTATGCTAATTAAATAATAACTTATTAGGATAAAAAATATATATATATATAATCTTAAATTTATTAGAATATTTTCCAAATCTCATGTGTTGGTAATTTTTCTTTAAGTAACACATGTTTTTTTGGCCTCTTTCTATAATGCTTTATGGAATCTTTGGATATATTTGCCATTTTAAAGAAGAAAAAAAATGTTTCTTTTTGTAAGAAATATTGGTTGTATGTTTCTTCCATTATTTTGTCAAATAAATATACATGAGTGTAAGATATACAATATGGTTACATAATAAAAAAAATCTTCTAAGATATGTACAAAATCAAGAAAATATAGCTATTCCTAAAATAAGGAGATTGCAAGATTAAGAGATTGTCTAATATCTAAAGAATATCATTTACATTTAACACTCCCCCGTCGTCGAAACGGGACGTGGAAGAATGTTGAGAATATCTCGAAAATCATCAAACAGTTGTGACGGAAGACCTTTTGTAAAAATATTAGCACGCGATTTGAAAACGAGAAGGGACATGAAGGACACGAACTTGACCTCGAGCGACCTTTTCGCGAACAAAATGAATATCCATTTCAATATGCTTAGTGCGATGATGTTGAACGGGATTACCAGAGAGATAAATTGCACTAACATTGTCACAATAGACCAAGGTTGCCTTTGTGAGAGGAAAATGGAGTTCTAAAAGAAGATTGCGGAGCCAACATGTTTCGGAAACAACATTGGCGACACCGCGGTACTCAGCTTCCGTACTAGACCGTGACAAAGTGGGTTTTCGTTTGGCAGACCATGAAATCAAATTATCAAGATAGACACAATAACCGAAGTAGAACAACGAGTATCGGGACAACCACCCCAGTCGGCATCAGTATAAGACACAAGTGTAGAAATCGGTGAGGAATAGAGATGAAGACCAAAATCAAGAGTACCCTTAATATAGTGAATGATACGTTTCAAAGCAGCCATATGTTGAGTACGGGGATCATGCATAAACAAACAAACTTGTTGAACAACATAGTAGATATCTGGGCGTCTAAAAGTGAGATATTGGAGAGCACCAACAAGACTCCTATATTCAGTAGGATCATGATACAGATTACCCGAGGAAGCACCGAGTTTTGTTTTGGTGTCCACGGGAGTAGGAGAAGGTTTGCAAGAAGTCATCTTAGCACGATCAATAATTTCTTGAGCATATTTCTTCCGAGAGAGAAAAAGGCCCTTTGAGTGACGAGTAACAAAAATGCCCAATAAAAAACCGAGAGTTCCTAAATCTTTCATAGCAAATTTAGAACCCAACTTGGCCATAATGGATTGGCGAAGAGAATCTGAGGAAGCTGTAAGAATGATGTCATCCACATAAAGAAGAAGATAAGCCAAATCATTGTCATGATGATAAATAAATAAAGAGTGATCACAAATACTATGAGTAAATCCAATAGTGGCAACAAAGTCAACAAAACGTTGGTACCAAGCACGGGGAGCCTGCTTGAGTCCATAAAGAGATTTCTTTAACAAACAAACATAGTCAGGATGGTGAGGGTCTCGAAAACCAGGAGGTTGATGCATGTAAACAGTTTTAGCAAGATGACCATCAAAAATGCATTTTTTACATCCAATTGATGAATAGACCATGATTTAGAAATAGCAATGCTGAGAACCATATGAATGGTGGCCGGTTTAATCACGGGACTGAAAGTTTCACCACAATCAATGCCACTATGTTGCCCGACACCATTACCAACAAGACGAGCTTTATGTCGTTTAATATGCCTGAAAATCCACAAACTTCGAATAATATTAGCATTAGGTTAAAAGATAAAAATCCTAATGAAATTTAAAATCATATAGTTGTACTTGTATTTATTCTAATATAATTTTTTTTTCATTTATAATTAATTATGATGGTGTTGTGTTGTAATTTTATTATTTAAAAAAAAATTAAAATTTGTAATATATACATTTCGTATTTGGAGACATTAAATTACTATATATATATATATATATATATATATATATATATATATAGGATTAGGACCATTCATATTAAAAAATCTAACTTGAACATTAAATTAATGATTACAACTAAAAATTAAAAATAATCAAATGATTTTTACATATATTGAAAAGGTAATTGGACGAAGCCCTTGTTTATCACATGTATTTGACTTTGATGATTGCTGAATTTTTGCACCCTTCTCGAGGAATTGAGCACCACGAGATACAAAACCATTAAAAAAATTGCATATGTGATGACATTAATTATTCTCTATTATTTTAACTGATAGAGAGATGACTTATTTATATATTTTTCAGTCTATTTATTGACTTCATAAGTTTATATACCGTCTTTTATTTTCCTTTACTGAAAAGGATTTTAGGTACATTTGTACAATCTTACACCTCAATACTTTATTTAAGAAGATAATCTTTAAGTATATTCACAATATTCTTGGGTAATAAAGAATTGTTCATAATACTCCTCGCAATCTACATTATTTAACTGAATAATTGGTGAGTTTAGTCCGAAAAAAATTTATTTTTGGCAAGTTTAGTGCCAAATATTTTTTTCTTTGACTTTTAAAATCCCAAAATTTTTTTATTAGAGAAATACAAGGCCTTTTTAATAGAAAACTTTAAAACTTAATTGTTTATATTATTTAGTTAATTAAAAAAATGGGTAAAAACGTCATTATAAGTGAAAAAAAGAGAGGAAAAAAAAAAGAATTAATTAAACAAAGGGTAAAGATCTCATCACATGTAAAATTTAAAAATAAAAGTGAGAAGAAAAAAAAAAAAAAAAACACAGGAGAAGAAGAAGAAGAAGAAGACTATACGACCAAAGAAGAAAGAAGAAAAAAAAAAATTGAGATATTTTCTCGGGGTTCTTGTAAGCAAAGAGGTGTTCAAATAGAGAGAATGGTAGTGAGAGTAACTGAAGTCCATCAAAGTCCACGTAGGCCGGATCGTCCGCTGTGGATTCCACGAAGGACCGAGGTCTAGCCGGTGGATAGATGTACAAAACACTCGGAGCATGATCTCTGACGGAAATATTCTCACTAAACTCCACATTAAATGCGTCCGACCCGACAAACACTGTTTGGAGCCACTATTGTAGAATTGTCTGGCGGATCACTCTAGGTGTCACTTCCCGGTTGGTCACGCATCTCCATAAAACGGTAACACACACTCACACACAAACTAAGTGAAAGCTAGATATTCAAAATATACACTAAGTGTTCAGACTCTCTTATACACTCAGGTGCTCAGTTTGGCCTGTCGGAGCTTCCTTCCCAGCTGACCATCCGACACCTACAAATACTTATTATGTTATAACTTGACCGTCGGAGCGCCAACGCCAGGAACACACCTCCCGACATTTGGACTTTTGCAGGATCATCGTCATTGGAAACGGACCCACCGAGCACACGTGGAAGGATAAGGGAAAGACACCCCGATCGGTTGGTTCCGTTACTACACCAAGGGAGACCGAGAGACAAGTCACGTACGCAGACCAACTTGTCTGGTAGAGCCAGAGCGGAACGAACGCCGTTCTTCGCCCCCCCTGCTGCCAAACCCTACCAGGCGCCCCCAAAAACCCCCCCCGCCAAGAACACCTCTTGGGTCGTCCACGAGTAAATCTCGATGAAAGTGGGGTAGGCGAATCTTACCACTCTCCAACAAAAAAATCTCGGAGCCACCTCACGTCACGGAACCAAGAGGGAAAAAAGGAGGGTATCGCCCACTAAGCGCACTGTGTCGGTGCCCCCTCCGGCCGGAACCACCACACTGGCCATCGACGCTTCCCGTCTCGGTTCCCACGAGGACACTGGACGTGGGACCGTTCACAAAGTGGATTAGAGAGGTCCCGCCAAATCCCTCACTAAAACTCCCACAGTTCATACTCTACTATGGGAAGGATCGTCCCCAAGAGCATATTTGCCGATACAAATCAACAATGAGCTTGGTGACTTACGACGAGGCCATGCTCTATAGAGCTTTCCCGAAATCTAACATCATCAACTCTTGGTCGGACATGGAGAAAAATTTTCTTTATAAGTTTTGTACTGCAGGTATTATTCCAAAGACCAGAGGAGACTTGGCTAACGTCAAGAAGAAAGACGGCGAATCACTCTTGGCATACATAGAGCGGTTCAAAAAGGTCTTTGACCGGATCAAAGGACTCAGTGACGACACCGTCCTCACCTGTTTTGAAGGAGGCTTCAAATCTGGAACACTAGCCATCCAACTACAACTAAAGAAACCAGCGAGTCTGGGTGAAATGTTTGAAATAGCCAGAGGTGTAGCCATAGCAGAAAGGAACACCACAAAGCAAGAGAAGAAGGGAGACTCATCCCAGAAGAAGAAGGAGAAAACCTCGGATAGTCAACCACCTGCTCACAACCACCGAAACAAATCCAAGTTCGAAGCAAAGATGAGGTATTCACTCCGCTGAATGTCCCGAGAGCGGAACTCATCTCGGTTATCAAATAGCAGTATGGAGTAAAAGATCAATTCCCCTTGGATCCCAAAACCAAGGGATATAAGTTAATAAAGATCACGGCCACGATACCGAATCTTGATTCCACCCGAAAAGAGCCATAGAGAGACTGATCAAAGCCGGAGCACCGACGAAATACAAGGCCAGTAGGGGTGGAGGAGCTCCTGAGCACAACGGGCGATCAGGGGAGAGGGTTATCAATGTGATAACTACGGAGACCCCCTAGATTTCCCAGCTCCGGAGAAAGATCCACTCCCTGCGAATGGTCTACACCGCCCCAGAGGTGCCGCGGGAAGAAGAAACATTTTCTTTCACCAGGGCCGAGTTAGCCCCTACTCCAAAGGTTAAAATCACGTCGGTCGTGATTGACGTGACACTAACAACACCCGGAATTGACAAATGCATGGTGAAGAGGGTCCTGGTCGACACAGGAGCTTCAAAGGATATGTTGTATTATAGCCGCTTCAAGGGAATGGGTCTCGGCGATCACCACCTTCGGCCTGATTCGACCAGATTGGAATGTTTCACCTCCCACAAAATTTTGGTGAAAGGCGTAGTTACCTTAGTCCCGACCCTTGGATCTGGAGAGTTCACTCGCACGGAGAAGGTGAAATTCTAAGTAGTGGACCTAGACTTGTCCTACAATGCAATTCTAGGAGCACCATCAATTGTTGTGTTAAAAGCAACCCAAGAACACTGTTGGATTACTTGATACAGGCACATAAGTCGGGAAAACTACTCCCCGACCCCATGGAGATCGGAGTAATCACGATTGCTCCCCCAACGAGGAAAGCGAAAAGCGAAAGGACCCTATTGAAGCAGCTGCGGAGTATATCCGGAGAATCAATAACTTCCCTAACGGATGGGGGAACTTACCGCTCCAACAACCTTTCTTCAGCCGAATCCACATAAGGAAAAGTTAATTCTTCACCCCTACACCTGTATAATGTTCCATATACTTTATTATCTTCGTCACGCTTATACCTCATTCTCACCACTCTAACGTCCTCTAGATCATAATTCTTCCTCTCGTCCTTAAGAAACAGTAAATCCTCATCAGTAAAGTAACCACTAACATGAGTACTAGACGTTTCCAATTCCATCTCCTCTTTCTCACTAGACTTAACCTCTTCTTCATTACAAGACGATTCTACATCCTTTACTTCACCTTCATTTGTATCCTCACTCATAGCCACTGAAGACACCGACATATTAACTTCGGTCGATTATCCCTTAGACGATTCTTCTACAACTCTCAATGCATAGACACTATTCCCCATAGAAGACGAACTGGAAGACATCTTGAAGTATGCGGAGAAAAAGAAAATAAAGAAGAAAGATAGAAATACCTACAGAATTGCCAGAAGTAGACATGGTCAGACGATTGAAAAAAGTATGACAAAATTGGAAATCTACAAACAATGAGGAAGTTTTAAAAGCTCTAAGTAAAACACAGACGCATGTTCTAAGCAGGACACATGACCAAAAACATAAGAAAGTAAAATTTTCTATCAGAAAAAGATCCAACTCACCGGTTGGAATCGTAAGAAAGGTTGACGGAAATAGCACGAACTTCAAGTCACAACACTCTGATGAATTGCAAAGAGACACAAAAAATTGCCCAAGTGAAAATGAAGGAAGTTATCGGACCTCCTTCAACATCTCTCCTATTTATAGGATAGCATTGATTGTATCAACTCATTTAGGTTGTACACGTCATCAAAATTGACGATGTAGATACGGATAACGGTTATTATTCACACAGTGCCTCGGACAACTGAAGGGACTTCTCACGAAAGCCACCCAAACGGTGGTTATAATAAATGATAGGACACTTGCGGCCAGCTAGATGAGTAAATGCCTAATCCCATATTTATTTTATTTATTTTTTAAAAGGAGATTATAGTAGATATCCCATATTTATTTTATTTATTTTTTAAAAGGGCGTTATGGAAGATATCCCATATTTATTTATTTTTTAAAGGGCATTATGGTAGATATCTCAATATCTCCCAATATATTTTAGAGATACTTAAAGATCTCTAGAATATTTTATAAAGATTTATTTATTTAGGTGATTCCCCAAAATAATTGGGAGTTGCCATTTTCGACCTTTAAGACCCTATAAATACAAGGTAATTCGACAAAGAACGGTAAGTGGAACTCTGCTCTAGAAACTTTAATCATTTTCAACTTTTCCTCTCAATCGTTTCTGACTTAAGCATCGGAGGGGTATTACGCATAGCAATCTCCGTTTGGCTTTTGGTTTTGGCAAGAACGAAGACCATTGGAATTGGGATTAAAGTATTTGGAGATCGAAGGCCACATCGAGAAAGTACAAACCGTCATTATTTTTTTTAAGTCCATGAATTTAGTTTGTAGAGTTAAAAGTTCATTGTGTGCTTGTATAAAATATTGAAATTGAAGGATGAAATTAGAATTTAAATAATTTTATTTTTAGTCAATAAGGTGCCTTAACTTACATATTTTTATAAATAAAGGTCCTCGCTTTTTAAATGCACATATGAGCACCTATTACTGTTAACAAACCTTGTTGATTAAAATAAAATTAAGTTAGCAAAGTATGCAAATTAATATCCAATTTTTTTGCATTATCTTTCAAATAAATTAACTATTTCCTGTTTTAGAAATTTATGTTTTTATTTTTATTTTTGATAAATACTATATTACAAGCAATTTTGAAATGTTGTCTCTCTTAAGTAGAGATGAGTGTGGATGACAACAAAGAAAATTGCTACCATTTTGTCAACGGAAAGAGATTCATATTAGTGCATGGTGTCCTTTGGGAGCTTAAAGTCCATTGCAGTTTCTAAAAATAAGAGTGTGACACAGGTTTGCTCTCCTCTTCACACAAATATATATAATTCATTTAATAGGTAGAGAACATAGATGCGAATACTTTCCGCTAATATATATATATATATATATATATATATATATATATATATATATATATATATGGAGCAAGAAATAGATATATATCCTAATCTAAAAATATTAATGTGTAATATAAGTTGCACTAGGTACATCTACGATCGTGAAAAGTTTCAACAAGAAAAGAGTGGTCCGAAATTTTGATATTTTTCAATTTGAACTTACTAAAAAAGAAGTCGATCAAATTGAAAAAATCTCTTACAGCAGGTGCAATCCAACAAGTTTATATTTCTTAATCCACCCCGAGGGGCTAATAAGAATGTTCATAAATATGTAACTTATCTACTAAATATAGAAAATATATATTAAGAATGATGTAAGAAAGTGTCACACAATATTCTCCAAATAATTTTAATTTAAGTCTTTTAAGTCATTTATCAATTCTATATCTTTCTATTATTCATTTATACATTCTTCTTATTATAATTATAATTACTATTCATCTTTCTATATAGCATAATTCAATTTAATATAAGTTTTCATTAATCTTTTTAATTTTTCTTACTACACTAAAAAAAAATAGGTTATATTAGTATATTAGGATACTAAATTAAACTTTTGTGAGATTTTTTTTTTTTTAACTGTCTAAATATTTATTTTCAAAGACATAAGTAATGATTGAAAACTTTTATAAAGTTATATGTCTAATTTTGTTCTATTATTATATCACTCACATCTAAAATTTTGATTAACTTGATATATCACATTAAAAAGATTATACCAAAGATGTTTCCCTTTTTGTTTCAATCACAACTCTAAACCAATTACTCAACGAAAAAGTATCAATTTTGATTTTCGAACAAGTAATGTAAACATCAAATATCTCTATTTGATCTAGTAACGGTAAACACAAATTTCTTTGTCCCTCTACAAAATAATAATTAAAAATAGAGTAAACGAAAAATATGTGTAATAAAGAGTACATGTATATGAGTCCAATTTATATTGGATCCTATCTCTATTGATCCGTTAATTTAATCCGTCATCAATTCGAGTCTTTTGTCTTGATCTTTTAAATAAATTGTAACAGGTTTTGATCCATTTCGATAGCTTTGGCTTAATCTCAAAATAGATCGATATAACTCTAAGGGCCTTCAAGGCCTTAATGTCAAGACCAATATCAAATTTGAATATGATCTTGAGGGCCTTAGACTTGATCTCAAAACAAAACAAGAATTAAAAAGAAAAAGGAGAGGAAGAGCTCGATGCGTCAGAAGTTTGGTACTTCTTCAAGATATCTCTCTTTATGCTTGTTTCTTGAAGACCTCTTACTCATCTATTCAGTGGAATCAAAATCCATGCCAATAAGACCTACCAAATTATCAATATAATTTCTCTACACGGAAAATAATGTTGGAATATTTTCAAAATATTATTGATCTGTATGGTTCAATAAACCAATGTTGGTATAAAAAAACTTATAATCTGTTTGGTGGTTGTTAGAGAAGAGTTGTTTTTTCTAAAAACATTTATGTAAAGATAATATAATATTATGTTTAAATATTATTTGAAAAGATATTATCAAAATATATACACCAGAGCCATTTTCAAGTTTATAGATATTATGATATTGATACTGCAGGATATATCCAAAAACAACGTTACCTAAAGTTATTAACAATCTGCAAACTATCAAACACTCTCCAAGTTATCTTCATTGTATTCTAAAGGCACATTGTATAGTACAAATGTTATCTTTACGAAAGTGACATCCGATACATGCCTTGAAGAATGTTAACATATTATTGTTCTTATATTTCTTTATGCCCTATTTTTCTCTAACAAATAAATCTTCTGCGGATAGATCATGATACTATTTATTTTCCAACCCTACTCAATCATGAGGAAATTAAAGCCATATGAAGAAAGAAAAATCAAACAAAGTTGTCCTCTATACGTACATTATCTTTTTCTCTTGAAAATATATAGAAAGTAGAATCATCGTGAAAATCATGGCATTGGAGGCAATATCTCTAGAAAGACTCGAAATCATTTGCTCAATATTTTAATGAACAAATAATCAAAATTTATGATTTAAATTAGGTTAGCTAAAGAGTTAATTTCTTGAACTCATTTAATAAAATAATAGGATTTTTTAATTCCAAAACTCTATTAACAAAATAAGTTTCTCTTTTTTAATCTTTACATTATGTTACAAAGAGATGCGATGAAATTATTTTCTATAACCTTAATTGACAGAGCTTGGAAAAACATATTTATATAAGTTTCATCAAATATTCAATTAATGATAGAAATTTATTTCATTATTACATTACTATTACAGGCCAATTATATAGTAACTTAGTATAATAAAAAATATATATAATCTTAAATTTAATGAAATATGATAGATAATTAAGGTAAACCTTAATGAACATGAGATTTTTCAAATCTCATATGTTGGTATGTTTTCCTAAGAATTCCCATATTTGCCAGCTTTAAGAAAAAAAAATAAAATTGTTTCTTCTTTTTTAAAAAAGGAAAAAAAAAATATATATATATATATATATAGTACCACTAAAGAGCTCCCTTGCTTTGCCATGTTTTTCACAACCCTTAGTTCTCCTCCACAAGAAGAGAATCAATTGTATTTCTTCGCTTTTGCACAAACTGTCCTTCTGCCCACTTTTTTTTCTCTTTTATTTTTTTTTTCATTTATTTATAAATTCAAATTTTAAAGATTAGTTACTTGACACGGCAAATAGTCAAATTTCATCATTTAACTTATATAATTTTTGTTATTTGATCCCACTTCAAAATTTTTATATAATTTTATCATTTATTTTTATAATTTTGATAATTTTCATTCTTTAATTTTATTGATGATCAACTCTTTTTTTCTTTTTTTCTTTTTTTCTTTTTTATTAAAAAAAGTAATTATATTTGAAAGGATAAAAATATCTTTTTATTTTCTTCGTTCATTATTACCTAGGGCATCTGCTTCTTCATCTAATACTAATCTCTCCCCTTCTCTGTTGCTAATCATATTTTCTTCTTCGTTTTCGACGACAATAATCTTCTTAATGGTACTTAATTATACCTTCATCTGTTGCTGCTACTGTCCTCTGTCGTAGTAATCGTTCTGTTGAAAGAGTGACCGGTTGTCTTTCCCTGAACACAACCCATGATGATTAGCTGAGTCGTCGCTTATCATGACGGTCGGTTTCATATTGTTGTTCTTTGTTGAAAGCATAAGACTGTGTTGTGTGTGTGGATTTTTGCATTTTGAAAAAAAAAAAAAAAAAAGTGATGATGATGTTGTTTTTTTTTTTTTTGAGGGGAAAATAATATATTAATTAATTAGAACCAAGCCATTCAGTTTGAAGAACTGAAAGAACAGAAGGAGGAGCCGACTCCTCCCATACAACCACAGAATGAAAAGATAAACATAAACCGGCTAAAATATGAGCAGCCCTATTGGCACTTCGAGGACAAAAAACAACACGACAGCCATCTCCAACTGCAAGTAGAAGACTCCTGAAGCCATCAACAATAGATGCCAACATTGATAAATTCAAAGCCGCATCATTAATTTGCTGAACAATAACTTTGCAATCGGACTCTATCAACACATTACGATAGTTTCGTTGTTGCACAAGCACAAAACTATTCCACATAGCCAACAACTCCGTGTGAGCAGCAGTCGAAACATCCTCTATCTTCCCCCCTCCTGCCAACACCGGATCACCGTGAGCATTCCCGAGTACAAACCCAAATCCAGCACAACCATCTTTGAAAGCAGCATCCACATTAAGCTTGAAAACACTCTCTACCGGTGCACCCAAGTCGCAGGAATCGGTTGATTCGCTGCATCCACCACCGCTACCGCCTGATTCTGCGAACAGAAGTCATGAAGTAACGTCAAACCCTTTTGCACAACCACTAATGGAGGCCACTCTTTCCCCTGGAAAATAAAAGCATTCCTCGAATTCCATATAGACCACATGATCATAACTAACTTAGCCGTAATGCCACAGTCCATAATTTCATATTCATGAATATGATGAAGGTAATCAAACCAAGAACTTGCAGCACAATAGATAATATTTGATGGGATATCGGAAACTCTCTATACTTCCTTTGCATAAGGACAAGTAAAAAATATATGAGTATCAATTTCCACTTCATTACCACATCTAGAGCAATCAATAGGTCTCACTAAACCCCTCTTGTGCAAATTATCCTTGCAAGGGAGAGAGTGTCGACATATCCTCAACAAAAAGTGTTTGACTTTAGGAGGAATAGATAAGTCCCATATCGGAGACCACATGGAAGATGACTGAGAAGAGGACACCAAACCTGCTTGATTCTGTTTGATTTTTAAACCAAGTGTATATGCAGAACCAACCATGAAATTGCCCGAAGGAGTATAATGCCAAATCATCCTACCCTCACCACCATTTGGGCAGATAGGGGTGGAGAAAATTAACTCTCTATCTCTATTCCCAAACAAAACCTCAACCAATTGTCTATTCCATTTGCCATGTTCAATAAGGTCCTCCACCTTCAAACGATTATGTAAGAAACAAGGAGAAGATATGGGACGAAAAGTCCCAGGTGTGTTAAGCCATAGATCAACAAATGCCCGAACCATTCTCCCATTACCTATTCTCCAACGTAACCCTTGCTTTAAGAGCTCCCTTCCAGCCAATAAAGACCGCCATAAAAATGATGCCTTTAATCCCAAGCGAGCTGAAAGAAAATCTGATCGAGGGAAGTATTGAGCAGCAAGTACTTTTGCAGCCAAAGATGGAGGATATTGAAGTATCTGCCATCCTTGCTTAGCAACTAATGCTTGATTGAATAATCGTAAGTCCTTAAATCCCAATCGTCCTTCCACTTTCTTTCTGCATACCTCATCTCAAGCAATCCAAATCATACCTCTACCTTGATTAGATTTCCACCAAAACTCTCGAACGATCCGCATTAACTCATTCACGATACTCACCGGGAGATAATATAGCGACATAATATATGCAGGTATAGCCTGAAGAACAGATTTTATGAGCACCTCCTTCCCTCCTCTTGATAGATATTTCTCTTTCCACCCATTCGCGTTTTTCCGGAGGCGAGTAGAGAGAAAAGAAAAAATATGTTTCTTAGAGCCCCTCGGATAATATGGCATACCTAAATATGTACCAGAACCGTCACTTTCTGTCATTTGTAGCCTTCGAAGGATAAAAGTCTTACGTACAGCCGGCATGAACTTTGAAAACAAAACAGAGGACTTCCGGAAATTAATTTGCTGACCAGAAGCTTCCTCATATTGATGTAAAATTCGAAGCAAGGTATCCACACCTCCTGGAGTGTCTTCCAAGAATAGCAAGCAGTCATCTGCAAATAGACTATGAGAAATAATGGGAGCATTTCGTCCCATTTGAAGTCCGGAACACTCCCCATCTTCTACAGCTTTGTTAATTAAATTAGAAAGACCCTCGGCACATAAAATAAACAGGTAAGGAGAGAGAGGATCCCCTTTGGTGTAACCCTCGAGTTGGAGTAAATTTGGGGGTTAGTCTACCATTTATGATAATCCGAAATGTAACAGAGGATACACACCTGAGAACCAAAGTACGGAAAGCCTCCGGAAAGTCCATCTTCCATAATACCCAATCCAAGTACTTCCATTCAATTCGATCATACGCCTTGGACAAATCGGCTTTGACTGAAAATGTGTGAGAATGCTTACCACCAACCCCTTTTTCCAACCAGTGAAATCCTTCGAAGCCACAATTATGTTATCGGTTATCAACCGTTGACTCACAAAAGCACTTTGTGATGGATCAATAAGGGAAGGCAATAGAGGCTTCATTCGATTTACAATGACTTTCAAAATCGCTTTGTATATAACATTACAAAGACTAATGGGACTAAATTCATTCATATTCCTTGGGCATTTAGTTTTCGGAATGAGGGCAATACAAGTGTTATTCAGAGCCTGCAAATCCATATCACCATTTAAGCATTGCAAAACAACCTTAATAACATCTTCACCCACAATATTCCAATATGTTTGACAGAAAGACGCAGGAAACCCACCCCCCCCGACGATTTGAAAAGGGGTGCGAGGAAAAAAATGCCACAACCTTCCCCCCGAGAATACTCCCCCTTCCATTACCATTCCCCTTCTTCTTGGAAAGAACCCAAAAATTAGCCCCACAAAAAAAATTTTAAAATTGATTTGGCCCCGGGGGGGAGAGAAAGGGGGGGGAAAATAAATCCCTCGCTACTTTAAATTTTTTTATGGGAAGAGACCTTTCAACACCTTGTTTTTTAATCTCCCCCCGAGTATTCCTCCCTTTTTCTTGGGAAGCCTTGTGGTGGAAGTAAGATTTTTTTTCCATCCCTATCTTTCAACCAAGACTTTTTCTCCCTTTTTTTTGCCCAATATTCTAATAATTTGTCAAGCTGTCTATAAGCCCCCCGCAACTCCTCGGTGGCACAACTTGTAGCACTAAGAGCTTCAATATGCTTTCGAGCTTCCTTAATTTTCAATGGAAGGTCATCCACTTTACGCCGACCCCAATCCTTCAATTGTAGCTTAATGTGAAGTTGCGTCCCCTTCAAATCCACCGCATTCATCACCGATCCCCGCCAAGATTGCGCCACCATCTCCGCACATTCATCTTCCTGGAACCACCATAATTCTGTGCGAATGGGTCTATTCCCTTTATAGTCCAAAATATCAGCCATCTTTAAAAAATCCACACTCATTGCACAATGATCGGATGTTGCAACCCCAATTGTTTTGACCCTCACAACATCATCAAGGTCCAACACACTTTGAGAGATCAAAACTCTATCCAACCATGCCCAAGAAAGATCATTACCTTTCCGCCTGTTATTCCATGTAAAGAAAGGACCAATACCTTTCACATCCACCAAACGGAGATCCTGCACAACTTGCTGAAACTGTGACATTTGCAACAGTGGGGTCGTTCATGCTTCCCTTTTGCTTCTTCCGGTAGCAAAATCTCAATGAAATCCCCTACAACTAACCAAGGGATAGACGAGGAATGTGGAGCAAGTCGTCTAAGCAGCTCCCATGAGTGAGGTCTCGGCGAGGTCACCGGATTCCCATAGAACCCAAGTAACATAGCCCATTTGACCTAACCTCCAATTATAGACTACAACACTAATATGAACGAAGAGAAATGAAGAATTCTTAGATCAATATCATCATGCCAAAATAGAGCATGTCCACCTCCTAAACCCTGCCTCCCTACAACCACACCAAATTGAAACCTTAAAGTAGCTTTCAACCTCAAACTTCGTTCTTCTGGTAGCTTAGTTTCCATTAAGAAAAGTATATCAGGTTTTTCCGAACTAAGTAGGTTCTTAAGATCCCGAATTGTCCGAGGTGAACCCAAACCTCGACAATTCCAGGCTAAACAACTCATTGTGCTCGGCGGGGCTGCTCAGCAGCCTCCACCGTTGGAAATTTAAGTCGTTTGGCCAGGTTACCACTAGAATATGTTGAAGAGAGGTCATCATCTCTAGAACTGGTACGTTTTTGTGGGGTAAGAGCGTTGCCAACAGCCTCCTCAACAATGTTTCCTCCAATAGTTAACACCTAATGTGACCCATCTTGAGAGGGAACCGACCTATTTCCACTCACAGCATTAGATTCATTCTCCTCATTACGGGAAGAAAAAGCCACCACAACCAACCCATTGGAAGAAATATTACAAACAGATTCATGCAAGGTGGAGGCAAGATGATCGACTCCACTCATCCACGACCCATACACCATATCCGCAACCGAAACATCACCTATTTTATCCATACAATCCCTATAACGATGTCCAATACGTCCGCAATAAAAACGAGAAAGATGGAAGGCGTTCATACTTGATTAGTGCAAGGTGAACAACCCCATCCGGAGTACACATGCGAACACATCGACATAAAGGATTAGCAAGAGAAATCTCCGCCCCGATCCGGAAAAACTTTAACCTAGAACGTCGATCCTCTCGAATTTGCAATTCAGCGCATGCTGGAAAAGTTTTTGCAATTTAATCCCCGCCTCAACCGTGTAACAATAACGAGGCAACCCCACAATGTGTAACCAAAAATACTCGGTTTGAAGATCCTCCATTGTCCATTCCCTCTGACTGGTCCAAGGACGTACCAACACCAGATTGTGTTCAAAAGTCCATGGCCCATTATGAAGAACAAACGTCACCTTATCCTTGCTATGAAGAAAAATCTGGAAAAGATTATTCTATAAGCATTGGATATTGAGGGACTCACAATGCCAAGACTTTGCTAAAGCTGCCTTAAACCCTACCAGGTTTACTTCTTTGTCACCATACATCCGAACAATCACACTAAGGCTACATTCCTGAACTTCGGTCTGAATGTCCTCATCATCAAGAGGTATGCATAAAGCATCATTAGCACCAATAGCCACCTTACCAAGTTTTTTGAGAACATTTTCATCCATAGTTCTCTAATAGAAGCACAAACCAAAAGAAACCACATAACATACACAAAACTCACACAATTTGTCACAAAACAATGCAGAAATTCCGGAAGATTCAAGAACCAAACCAAACAGTTAGAATCACCGTTCACACAACCCAAGAACTGCCACCCAAACGTACTCTCACGAACACAGAGAATCCCTTATTTTTCGGAGGGGAAAAAAGATGATGATGCTTGTTTAGGGGTGAAAAAATTAAAACTTAAAATAAAATTAATAGTTAATTAGCAAAAGATACAAGAAATATCACTGTCTTGTATTGGCCGGCTTCCATGGAATAACTGCAGAATCTAGGATTCCTTCATTTTCTTCATGTCGTCAAAAGAGAAGAAAGGCGAAAAAGAATAAGAAGAAGGAAAGAAAATAAAAAGACATATTTACCCTTTTAAATATTTATATAAAATAAAAAAAAATTGACTAACAATTGGCGATCAATCAAATTGACAAAATGATGAAAATTGTCAAAATTATAAAGATAAGAGATGAAATTAAATGAAATTTGCCATTTTGCATACCTAACACATAGTAATTATTACATATTAGATATAGGCAATCTCTTATTTTTAAGTATTAGATATATTATCTTCATTTAGTTAAAGATTTTGTAAATTTATAATTCTTTATATATATTTTATCAATAATAAACAAAGGCACAACCAATATCTCTATCATGGTATCAAAGGCTGGTTGATCGAGGATTAGTAGTTGCCACCATCGAGGGTTGTCACCTCGTATTCGTTATTTATTGATTCGTTTAGTGCTTTTTCAGCTTTTGGTTAAATAGTAGTTTGAAAATTTGCAATAGTATTTATGCATAGTAATTTGCATTAGCAGTTTGAAAATTTGCATTAGACTGCAAATAATTTGTTGTTGATAAAGGATTATGTGAGCTTGCTTGGGTTTACATTGCATGTGGTGATTTAAAGCAAGAATTTAATAATAAGAAGAAGAAGATAGTGTCGTAGAGAGAGAAAAAGATAGAAAAAAAAATAGAGATATAGAGAGAGAAAAAAAGAGATAGAGAGAAATTCATTAACTTAGTAAAAATTAAATGTGGGTCTGGGGTAGTAGCAGCTTGTTCAAGAAAATTTGGGGTGTCCTTGTGTTACTACCGCTGCCACCTATATGCTATTGGAAGAGATCCAAGGCTGTGAAGAAGACTATGATAGCATGTTAAGAAAGGAGAACAGAAAAAAATATATTTTCTTATATTATTAATAATAAAACATTAAAGAAGACTAGTAACCCTATAACACATATTAAATAGAATGAATATAAGCCATAGAAAAATTGATTTGAATAAATTATATGGTGGGAATGTGCAAACTAATTTACAAAATACTGAATTTCAAATAAATTCTAGAAAACAAAAGAAATCTAAATAAAAAGGGCCAATTTTTTAGTACTATTTTGCTTCCGGAACTCGCCGTTTCGCATCTGGTTGGGCTGCCACCTCACCTAACTCCACATTAATATGATATTGTCCGCTTTGGGCCTAAGTCCTCATGGGTTTGTTCTTGAGACTTTCTCAAAATGCCTCATACTAATGGAGTAGGTGAGAATTCCTTATATGTAGGCAATCCTTTGCCTACTTTTTCCATGTGGGACTTTGGATTGAAATCCAACCCCAACACCTCATGCCCGATAATCTAACATTAGTTGTCTTTTGATCCAATTTTTATACCAATCAAGTAAATTTCGTTATCTAACAATGTTTATCTAATCAAAAAATAATTTGTATCTCTCTCTCTATAAATATATATATATATATATATATATATATATATATGTATTTGTAAAAGAATACAAAATCCACATAGAGAGATAGAGAAAATGGAGAAAAGAATACAAATACCTGAAACGGTGTTGAACTCAGGCTACAAGATGCCAATTGTAGGGTTTGGATGCGCAGTTGATCGACTTCCGCCATTAGAGGAACTAACAGCAATTTTGGTGGAAGCCATCAAGACTGGTTATCGCCATTTCGACACGGCAGCATCTTACGGGTCGGAGGAAGCGCTGGGAAAAGCTTTGTCTCAGGCAATAGAGAGTGGTTTGGTTAAGAATGGAAGGGAAGAATTTTTCATTAATTCTAAGTTAGGGTGCACAGATGCCCATCCTGATCTCGTCCTCCCTGCCCTCAAGAATTCACTTGGGTAAATGCATGCTTGTTCTTTAAAGATCTTTTTCGACTCAATTATTATAACGAAAGATATTTATAATATTTATTTTTTTCTAAATTATAGAAAATTGAGGCTTGATTATTTGGATCTTTATCTAATTCATTGGCCACTAAGATTCAAGCCTAGCCTGCTTAATTTCAACCCAAAGGAAGACATCCTTCCTTTTGACATACAGGGGACTTGGAAGGCCATGGAAGAGTGCAAAAAGTTGGGTTTAGTTAAGTCTATTGGTGTAAGCAATTTCACCCTTGAAAAGCTTCAAATACTCTTGGAAAAGGCTACTATACCTCCTGCTGTTAATCAAGTATATATATATATTTTTTTTTCTCAATTATTTCTGTCATTTATTAGATAATCTTGATATTATATTACATTATTTATGAATGAATAATTCATGAATTTAATTATTTTATCTTGTTGTAACTTTCAGGTGGAGATGAGTGTTGCATGGCAACAAAGAAAATTGCTACCATTTTGTAAGCAGAAAGGGATTCATGTTAGTGCATGGTCTCCTTTAGGAGCTTATGGTAGCTCTTGGGGCACTAATTTAGTAATGGAGAGTCCAATCCTTATAGATATTGCAGCTTCCAAAAATAAGACTGTAGCACAGGTTTGCTCCTCTTAACATATGTTTGCATAAAAAAATATCTGTTTCAGTTTTTTTTAGTGATATAAATACAAAATCCTATTCCTACTTCTTCAACACTAATAATCTTTCTCTAAATGTTTCACATTTATTAGATTTGTAGTATATATGTATATATATATATACATAGATGGAGTTACTATCTTTAATATATATATATATATATATATATATATATATATATGTATCCCTGTTAGGTTAGGTAGGGTGAATTTGGAGCAAGTACTATATATTTGTTCTAAAAATATTAATGTGTTATATATATATAGGTTGCACTGAGATGGGTTTATGAACAAGATGTGTCAGTGATCGTGAAGAGTTTCAACAAAGAAAGAATGACTCAAAATCTTGAAATTTTTCAATTTGAACTTACTAAAGAAGATTTAGATCAAATTCAAAAAATTCATCAAATAAGGGGCAATCCAGCAAGCCTGTTTATCCACCCGGAGGGAGTAATCAAATCTTATGAAGAACTTTGGGATGGAGACATGTGAATTTGAATCTTTCTCTTGCGATATATGAAGCTAATTACAATTTATGTGTTTGTTGATACTATGAATGTTATAATCCATCCATGTCAAAGTTCATAGATATATATAATGGCATTCAATGTCAAATTCTATGCAACTGTTTATGTAATAAGTTTAAAAAAAACAGAAAAATGTAAAGTGTTAAATATTGTAATAAAATTTTAATATATGTAATGAATATATTAAAAATAGAAGGGGTACTTCAAGTGTTTGGCTTAATATAAGTGTGTAAGCGTTTCTTGAATGCTTCATGAGATCACAAGTTTGATATTTTGTAAAAGCTATTTAATTGCTTATATATATATATGTAGTTTCTAGTAGTTCATATATAATTGTATATATGTGCAGCTTTGGTGAATTGCAAATTTCTTCCAGATTCAGTCCTTGTTTGCATGCTGAATTTTCATTTGTTTGCAAAAATCTCGTCCAGTAGTCCTTTTTGCATGCACTTTACTAGATTAATTGATGTATATATATTGTATTTCAATTTCCAGTAGGTAGAATTTTGTCTTTGTCTTCTTTGTCTTTGCATGGCATTTACGTTTCAATTTCCAGTGGTTAGTGTATGGTTTCTTTGTTAATTCATTTTACTTGGAATTATAATATTGGTATATAGATATTTCTTTTGTTTACCAAGTCCAGTAGTTAGGTGTTGAGATTTATATTTTTTTTGGGTACACTACATGTTCGCTGATTTTTCGGGCAGTCCAGTAGCATTTTGTTTACCTCACTGCTGCCTTGTTTTTAATCCAGAAGTTTATTGTATGTTTGGTTTTGTTCTGTTTTTGCATGAGTTGTAGTTAGCTTGTATATTTACCATATGCATGGAATTGAATTAGGCAGTATATTGTACATATATATATATATATTGTATGAATTGTTTATTTATGCTTTGAAATTTTAATTTGCTTATGCTGTAGGTAGCTTGCTGGAATTTTCATGGTAGTAGCTTAAAGATTCATGCGTACAGTAGGATTTATGAATTGCATTTACTTTACTTTTTATGTCATAAGTATGTATATTAGTTCATAAAGATTACATTTAATCATTTTGCATAGTTAATAACATTTTGCATAATTAGTTTAGCTTACCTTAGTTTGTCTTTGCATTACAATAGTTTTTGTATGTTTTGTTTCGCCCGCATGATTTGTTATTTGCATGAGTTTTATGGATTTTATATAGATTTCATTTGCATGTGTCACTTGACTAATTTTAAATTTGCTATAGTTGGAAATTTCGTTATGTAAACCTTCCATGATTGAATAATGCATGCAGTATATGCTTCAATTCCAATTTTGTGCAAGTTCAGTAGGTTTGTATATATTTTCCTTTTGATTTACAATAGCAAATACATGATGTTTTCTGTTTGTACTACATTTTCCAATAGTTTAGTGCATGGCTGTATTGTAATTTCTTTTTGCATGGTTTTGCATGAATTGTTTGTAGATGCATTAGTTTGTTTTCCTTGGTAGTTTAGTTTGCATTTAGTTTTCTAAAGTTCCATGGCAGTAGCATTAGTGTTTAGGATTGCATTTCTATTGCAAATTTCGTCCAGTTCCCTTGTGCATTTTTATTCTAGTGTACATATATTCTGTTTTTGTGTAAAATTCCAGTGCGCATTCTTCACTGCCCTGCTGTATTTTCTTTCTAGCAATTGCAGTAAGCAAACTGCCCTGTTCACTTTGTAAATTCCAGCATGCATTATTCCTCTGTTTTATACAAAATTTCAGTAGCTAATTTATGTACAACTCTGTATTCTCTCTGTTTTGTCAAAAATTCCAGAACTGGAATTTCACTTTCCCCTGCTCTCTCCCCTGTTTTTGCAATACCCGAGAGCATGCAAATTTTCCTTCACAATTTTATTTCTTCAAATTTTCGTTCAGATTCCTTTTGCATTCCATTTCTTTTCTATTTCTTTTCCTTTTCTATTCAATTTTGCATGCTTATCAAATCTTTTCATTTCCTTCTCCATTTTTATTTCTTTCAAACTTCTTTCTTTCTTATACATTTCATTCCATTCTTATTTATCATTCTTTTAGTCTTTCATTCTTTTTCTTCTTTCTTCCTTTCAATTAATTTAATTCATTTTCTTTTCCTTATTTTTTATTAGATTAGCATTATTTAATAATCTTATATTTTATTTCCTTTTATCCTTACTAATCTCTCTTTTCTTGTTTTGTAGGTATTTTGATTTCTTTCTCTTGTTTTTCTTGTTCTTTTAATTTCTTTACTAGATTGTTTGTAGTAGGAAATTTTTATACCTGTTGTAATTTCTTTCATTCTTTGTTTTGTTGTATTCTATCCTTCTTGATTGTTTGTTAAAGGTAAAACATGAATCAATAGGCTTCGCTACAAAACCTGGAAATGCAAGTGGGACATTTGTCCGGGCAATTTTCAGAACAAGCAAAAATGATTACTCCCTAATAGCACCGAACAAAATTCCGTCGAATAAATCAAAAGATGAAGTTGTTAGGGAGGACAAAGCGAGCTTTATAAAAGTCATTGAAGAAGGAAGAAACTCCTAAGAAAGGAACAAAATAAGTTCCAAGCATGCTTGCTCGGAAACAAGATTTGTCTTTCTTCCCTTTCCTTTTACCGCTTTTATCGAGTCATACTTGGTTTTTGGATTTCAATTATTGTCTATATCGCTTTCTTAGTCTCGGATGTTCCGGATAGGGTTTATTTGTTTTATTTATTCACTTTTTAGATGATTTTATTTGTTTTTACTCGTCATTTACTATTTGATTTATATAGGATTCTTATGATTATCTTTTGTGTTGATAGTTTACTTTCCCGTTTTGAATAAAATTTTCTTGTTTTTATTTTTCTAGTTTGTCGCACTTATTCCTGTTTTGTATTTATAGTTTTCTCGCACTTATTTATTTTTCAAATAAGTTGTGGGGTATTCGCTTTTACACCGAGGACAATGTAATATTCAAGTTGTGGGGTAGGTGTGTGCTCGTTTTATCTCAATTTGCAAATATTTTCAAAAAATTAAATTTTTCAAATGTTTCAAAATGATTAGTTTACTTGAAAAGATTATTTTGTGAATTTTTTGTGGGAATTTGATTCGCTTAGCCAATGATATAAACTATTTGTTGATTGTTGAAAGTCTCGAGATTTGATTTATTTCATCTTGTTGATACTTGGTACGAGCATGATTATAGGAAAATCCTGAAAAAACTCTTTTGACACAGCTATTCTTGGTTGGTTGTTCCGATTAGTGGACTACTTTTTGACATTTATTTGAATAGTATTTAGTCTTTTGGGAATGGAAATGACTTGAATTTTCACTTGAAATATTCTTTGAGATACTTGCCACACTTTAATTTTCATTGATAAAAATTGAATAAAAGGTTATTTGCATGTATCCTTTGCTACTTGAGCACCACTTCTTATGGGAATTGAATGCCCGGTGCCCTAAGGTCCTCGGGATCTAGGAGTCATCGGAGTGGAACTCATTACAAGGGTAGTTAAAGTTGATATTGTTAAGCAAACAATAAAAACCTTGAATAAAAGAGAATAAATTGAATAAAAATTTACTTTTGAATAAGTAGCTTGTTTCTTGAGATTTGATTGTGATTATGTCTCGTTGTTGAAGTTTTCGATCGACCGAACCACTATTTGACTAATTTGCTTCGGGAAGAAATTTGCTATTTGGATCACTAATTGAGATAGAGCACACACTTCACTCGGGATGCTTTTTTGATCATTTCCGGTATTTAAGTTGAAAATGATTTGTTCAAATTGATTTTTCTTGACTTAAACATGAAAACACTTGATGAGGTATAAAAGTGAATCATTCCTTGAACACTTTGTTTATGAGATCTTTGAAAAGTAAACTAGTTAGTTTGAATTCTTTGAGAAAACATTTATGCACTTCTCTTCAATAATTTGTTTGTTCAAATTCTTTCTTTGATTTGCTTGAGGACAAGCAAAGGTTAAGTTGTGGGGTATTGATAACGCTAAATTTGGTAATGTTTTGGAAGGGTATTTGTGCATAATTGATGAGGATTATTAGAGTAAATTGAGATAAATATGTTAATTGTGCACTTAATTGTGATATTTTCTGTTTTCGGGAAGTTTGTGGAGCTAATTGATCAAAAGAGCAAACTTCAGGGACTAAATATGCAATTTATGGAAAGATATACAAATCCAGTTCAAGAACACGTGCTCGGTGGCTCAACACGGCCAAGAACACGGGCTCATACGTGAACACGACCATGAACACGGCCAGGAACACGCCCGTGTTCCGATTGATCCAAGCACAGTGCACGAACACACCCAGCAACACGGCCATCAACACGGCCATAAACACGCCCGTGTTGATGATTTTTTACAATTTTTGTTCTACGCCCGTTGCCCTTTTTGTTCTACGCCCTTTTCCCTTTAACCGCCTCAATACGCCCGTAGTGATGTTCTGTCCAAATTCTTTGTAAAAATGACGATTTTACCTCTGTTTTGATTATCTATAAATATTGTGATTTTTACCATTATTTAGGGGTTGGAAGAGTAGCATAAGGTTGAGATTGCTTGTATTTTGGAAAGGTTATGCTATCAAATTGATTTTGTAATACTTGTTTTAGGGTTTTGAATTAGATCTATACTTTCCTACTTTCATATTTTTGAGATCTTGTTCATAAGTGTGAGTTGAGAGATTACCTTGTGAGATCATGTGAGAAGTTGCCTCAACCATAAGGAATTTTTTTGAAGTCTTGCAAGAGAAGAATCAACTTCATCAACTTGAAGATTTGAAGAAGAGAAGTTTGATCAAAAAGAAGGTTGAAGAGGTTAGTCTTCTTTCTTTGATTTGTTTGAATTTCAATCTTGTAATTAGACACCAACCCTAGGAACTCTTCTCTCTACATTTCTTTTAGGTAGATGTGGTTGGTATTATTCTACAAATTACTTTGGGCAAATTATGGTTTTCATGGATAATTGTTGTAGTGTTATTAATTTGAATTGCAATTTCATTCATAGTTTTGGATTTGAATTTTATCTTGAGTATTGAGCTTTGATTTGAGGTTGTAATTCCGGATTAACACTAATTGTTAGGCCGGACTAGGACAACAATTAGTGCCAACTTGATTCGATTAGATTTCCTTTTGATGGACCGAACTAGGATGATTGATGGGAGATTTGATCTTGTCAACATTCAAGTGTTCTTAAATCAATGAGTTTCTTGCCACAAATCGTATGGAAGAAATTCTACTATAGACTTGAATATTGGTGAGATTATGATAGTTATTTCATGATTAATCTTGCCCCTAGTGTTTGTATCCTTCATTTCTCCTATTATTTCTAAAAGTTTCTACCTTCCATTACTTGCATGATCTTCTACTTTGCTCTATTTTACTTTGCTTTCTAGGATTTAGAAATCAATCCTATCATTCTTGATAATGGTTGGTTTACTTGTTGAATGATCCTTATTCACAAATCATATTCATAATTAATTCAATTATATTTTCCACACTAGAATTTAATAGAAGTCTTAGGAAAAAACGATTTTTATAAATTTAAAATCCGAATACCACCTTATTTACTAAACTATTTCGATAGGTGCTCTACCTAATTGAGTTATTTTATTAGTGACAATCCTATTTTAATCTTAAAGATTCTTATTATTTTTAGTATTATTTATTCGATTATTTTTATTATTTATATATAACTCAAAATTAACATCAGTTCCCGTTGCATTCGCTATTCATTGATGTGTTGAACTTCCGGAAAATTCAGCTAGGACAATTGTCTCCGAATGGGATCCGAGTGATAGTGGGGTTTATTATGATATGTAAGACACGGGGAGTTCTTGTAAACTTCGAAGTGTTTAGGCACTATTTTTATATTGCACAAAAGTTTGGGACGAAAGAAGGAAAAGGGTATTTCTACTTCACGAGGAGGCCAAGATCTAATATTTTAGTGGATCAACCTACGAGTGTGCACGGCTGGAAGCCATTCTTCATGTTTGTAAAAAATCCAAGTTTCCAAATGTATGGAATCATGCATCCATGGAACATTCGCAACCACTTTAACAATTCGTATGAACGATATAGAGATGATGATGTTAGGACTAGTATTGTGTCCAAATTGAACAACATCGGTTTTGTATTAAACATGTACTTGGATTAGCCGGAACAACTCTTGAAAACAAGTAGATTAATTGGGGATCGTAACCCCAATATAGAACTTTTCAATAAGATGATGGAGACGATTGTATTTCTTCTTTAAGTTGTTTTGTAATGCTTACGTCTAATGATACTTCTTGTATGCAAGAGCTAGATTTTTGGGATATATTGTTCGGATGATGGATAAACCGGCAAAAAGGAAGACAGAGAGTGAGTCTCCCGTTTATTCTTTCAAGATATCCGACGTTCCTCCTAACACTGGAAGTTATTCTTTTGATGGTATTTTTTATTATATTCCGGGCAAATATAGAGAGGCAAATAAAAAGAGCAAAATGTCGATGTCTGAAGGAGACGCATCTAAGGATGTTGCGAAGGAATTTGAGAGAGCAGAGCTTGCATCTTCCCCAATAGCCCATAAAATGCTTTGAAGGAGAAGGACGCAACAAAAAGTCATCCAAGAAAAATTAAGATTGTATCCACAAAGGGTGGGACGCTAGTTGAAAAGCTAACCGAGAAGAAGAAGAAAGGAAAATCCGTGGAGATGCATCCAGCAGAAAAGGACACAAAATTTATCCCAAACTGGGATATCACAAAAACGTCGAAGTTATCGTCTGGCCAACAATATATTGAGTATCTTATGGTGAGTGTTCCTCCCACTGAGAGCGTCACATTGACTACTCAAGATTATACAACGTTCAATTCAACTTGGGCCCAGAGGAAGTGTGAGGTAAGAATAATGTGGTGGTCATTTGACTTATAGTGGAATAATTTTGATAAACATGTATTATTGAATATAGGTATGGTGGGCAAATGCTTTGGATGATTCTCCAAAGCCAAGCAATGGAGAATCGTCTAGAGAAGGAAAAAGGTTTACGACAACTTTTCAAAACCGAGAATCGTAAACTGAAAATAGAAAATGAACAAATAAAGTCAGAGAAAGAGAATTTTGCGAAGGAAGTACAGACGATGAAGGGGGAATCATATGAAATGAAGAAGCAATTGGAGGAGATGGAGTTGAAAATAGTATGGAAAAAAAATTGGAAGAAGAAAACGCAAAGAAAAAGGAATACGAGGACAAGTGTGCGAATTTAAAGAAGAAATATGAAGCCGAAGATGGAGAGTTGCAGAGTGAGTTGAAGGACGAATGCATAGAAGAATTTCTAAAGTCTTAAAGATGTAAGTTCTTCTATGCAAGGATGAACTATGGCACGCTTACTTCAGTGTTCAAAACTATTGAAGAGTGTGTTCAAAAGACATATCCGGAATATAAATTTCCAGAAATGTACCAGTGGTACTTGGAGCCTGCTGAAGCAGAGAAGTATGTGGTACCATGGGATGATTCGCTCGAATCATCCAGGTACTTTCGACCATTTCCCACACCACCGTTATCAGATGCTTTGAAGAGGAAGGTGATGAAGACAATGTATCTGAAAATGATGTTGCACCGGAAGAAGAGGCCGTACCATGAGATCCAAAAGATGATTAAATGTGTTGTAACTGTCAAATGTATTTTAGCCTTCGGCTTTTGTACTCGAATCTTGAAATGAAAATGAATTATTTTGTTGCGTCTGCTTTATTCTCTGATTGTTATATTCATTAATAACAAGAATGAATGTATTTTAAAAAATTAAACATTGGAATGTAATTTCTTTCAATTGAAAAATTCGAAGTGAAATACATATGAATTTCCTAAAAAGAGTCATTTGAAAAGGCGAAGCATCTTCATCCGAAAGGAATCTGAACTGAAAACATCCGAAAAAGTAAAACATCTACTTTCATCTAAACAAAAAATTTCTTCAAATTTATAGCATTCCATGTTCCGGCTATTTTGTGACCATCAAGGTCTTGTAATTTGTAACTTCCATTTCCATAATCATCTTTGATAATGTAAGGGCCTTCCCAACTTTGGTCCAACTTTCTGGACGGTTCTTGTCTACTGACAGCATTTTTCCTTAATACCAAATCTCCTTTGGTTATTGGACGCATCCGAATTTTCTTGTCATGTAGTTTTGCCAATTGTACTTTGCTACGAATTTCTTTGACTGCGACATCATGCCTTTTGGCCTCTAATAATACCAAATTTTCTGTTAACTTTTGATCATTTGACTCATGATCAGCGAAGTCAATTCGCATGGATGGACTTCCAATTTCTACCGGAACTACTGCATCCGTCCCAAAACATAAAGTGAAGGGAGATTCACCAGTCCTGGCATTTGGAGTGGTTCGGTAGGACCATAATACGTTAGGCAACTCTTCAACTCATTTGGTCTTACAATTGTCCAAACGTTTCTTCAAACCCCGCTTTATAATTCTGTTTGTGACTTCCGCAAGTCCATTCGTCTGTGGATGTCCAACGAAGTAAAGCGATGATCGATTTGTAATTCATCACACGAAGTCCGGAACTCACGAGCTTCAAATTGTTTTCCATTATCGGTGATAAGTACACGAGGAATACCGGAACGAGTGATAACGTGTTCCCAGAAGAAATCTCTGGCCTTCTTAGCTGTAATAGTTGTTGTGGCTTTGGCTTCCGCCCATTTTGTGAAGTAATCAACAACAACAAACAAAAATTCATTTCCTCATGCAGCCTTTGGAAAAGGACCAACAATATCCATCCCCCATTGGTAAAAAGGAATTGGTGTTGATAGTGTGTGTAATTCATGTGTTGGGAGGTGATGCAGATTAGCATGAATCGACATTTCGGACATTTTTGGACGAAGACAACAACATCGGCTTCCATGGTAGGCCAAAAATAACCTGCACACATTATTTTTCTTGTTAAGCTTTTTGCTCCAATGTGAGCTCCACAAATTCCTTCATGAATTTCTCTCAAGACATAATTACCTTCGTCCGTCGTGATGCATTTGAGTAACGACCATGAAAAAGTTTGCCTATATAATTGTTCTTTGATCAACGTATATCTAGGACTTGTTGTTTTGATCCGTCTGGATTCAATAGCATCATCTGGTAAAATTTCATGTTGAATGTATTGAACAATTGGAGTCATCCAAGTGGACACAGTGACGGACGCTACTATAGCTTCATCGATGGACCTTTGTGTTAAAGGTTGCATCCAACTTCCCGCAATTTTTTCTCCTGTTTGTAATTTAGACAACATATCGGCTTCATTGTTTAGGCAACGTGGTATGTGTTCTACTTTTATGATATCAAAATATCTCATAAGGTTTTGTACCTTGGTCGGATATAGACGCATGATTGGCCTCTTGGCCTCGTACGTCCGATTGACATGACCTCCTATCACCTGCGAATCCGTTTTCGCGGTTAATTGCTTAATACCAAAAGAAATAGTTATACGCAGCATGGCGATTAAAGCTTCGTATTCGGATTCATTATTGGTAACAGGAAAGTGATATTTCATAGCATAAGAAAACAGGGTACCTTTTGGACTTTGCAATATAAAGCCAGCACCTTGTGTTTCTTTTCCTGAGGAACCGTCTACATGAGCCGTCCAATGAAGTTGTGAATCAAATTTATCATTTGTGTGATTAGCACATTCAAGGATGAAATCGGAAAGGGCTTGTGCCTTGATAGTTTTTCGGGGACGATATTCAATGTCATGTCCAGAAAGTTCAATGGCCCATTTTATAAGGCGACCAGATGCGTCTGGTTGGTGTAAAATTTGTCTCATCGGTATATTAGTATATACATAAATAGTGTGATCTTGAAAGTAAGGCTTTAGCTTCCATGCAGTGATGATAAGCATCAAAATATGTTTTTCAGGAGTGGAGTATCGTAACTCGGAACCTTGTAAAAGGTGACTCGGATAGTAAATGGGGCGTTCTGTTGTTGTTCTAGTAATAGACAAGACGGAGCCCAAAGAGAATTCCGATAAGGAAATGTGCAAATTGAGGATTTCACCATCTGCTGGAGACGTAAGCAAGGGGGGTTTGCTAAGATATTCTTTCAAATGCTCAAAGGCTTGTTGACATTCAGTCGTCCATTGGAAATTATTAGCTTTAAGATTTAGCAAGACTTGTTAAATGGATGTTAGTACAAGACGAAAAACCTATCTACAAAAAAGGAAAACTTATATGATTGTGCTGACCTTATAGAAAGGATAAGATTTGTCTCCAGCTCTTGCTAGGAATATGCATAAAACCGGTGATGCGTCCAAGTGAGTCGTTGAACTTCTTTTAATGTCGTAGGTGGCTTCATATCAAGTAAGGCTTATGTTTTTGCTGGATTGGCTTCAATTCCTTTAGGAGAAACAACATAACCTAAAAATTTGTCTGTTTCTACTCCGAAAGAACATTTTTTAGGATTTAATTTCAACTCATGTTTACGAATTGTCAGCAAAGTTTCTCGTACGTCTACAATGAAATGAGATGCGTCTCGTGTTTTGATGAGGATATCATCAACATACACCTCGACGTTTCTACCCAACTGTTTTGTGAACACGTTATTTATCATGTTCCGGAATTCGGCTCTTGCATTCTTCAACCTAAACGGCATACGTTGATAACAATAGAGGCCCAAAGGAGTTATAAAAGACATCTTCTCTTCGTCTTCAACTGCCATCAAAATCTAATGATACCCTTTGTGTGCGTCTAAGAAACATAGTAGAGCATGACTTGCAGTTGCGTCCACAAGCCGATTAACTTTTGGCAGAGGAAATGGTCTTTTAGGTATATGTTTATTGATAGATGTGAAATCTATACACATCCTCCATGATCCGTCTGGTTTTGGAAGAAGCACTGGGTTGGATACCCATGTGGGATATTCGACACTTCCGATAATACCTGTGTCCAACAAATCATTAACTTCTTTCTTTATTGCTGTCTGTCGATCTATCGCCAAAAAACGTCTCTTTTGAACAATGGGTTTGACAGAATCTTGTATACCTAGACGATGCTCGGCTAAATCCCGTGAAATCATCCCGAGATCTTTCGTCTGCCAAGTAAACTCATTTTGAAATTCATTTAACAACTGGATTAACTCTTCTTGTAATTGTGGAGCCAAACATCTTCCTATACGAATGATCCTATCATCCTGCCCTTGCATCCGACAATCAACAAATTCCGATAAAAGTGCAGTTTGAACATCATCCATTTGTTTGTCTTCAAAAGTTATTTGTTCCCTTTGTATGGCATTTCTTTTCGTAACAAAACATGTTTGAGCCCATTGCGCATCTCTGAAATGCTATGAACAAAACCATTAATCATCATATAAATTTTGTTATGGAAAAATCTTGACTTGTGCCAACCAAAGGTACCTTGTCCCGATGTCCGGTGTGTGGTATTATACCCATTGCAGTCAATACAGTCTGGTAGATAATGTTGACTGAACTGCCCATATCTACTAAGATTCGTCTTACTATGCAATCCTTTATTTGCATCTAGATGATTAATGGAACGTCATCATTCGTCTTTTGTCTCTTCTCTAGGAAAGGGTCATCAGTAATCATATTAATAACTCGGGGAGGATGGTTATCTCTTGAAGATCTAGGACCGTCTACATTATCCTGTTTGGTAACAAACTCCTTTAAAAAACTGTTCCGAATAGCTTTCTCAATATTTCTTTTCAAACTGTAACAATCATCCGTTTGATGACCAATGTCTTTATGATATGTACAATATTTATCGGTACTACGCTTGTCTCTTGGTGCTGTCATGGGTCTAGGTACAGGAAGGATTTTGTGATCATTTACTAGGGCAAGGATGTGAGTTGGACTAGTATTTAAAGGAGTAAAATTTTCCTGAACGGAATGTGCCGGAGCATGGGAACCACGGGATCGACCATTATTTGGACTCTTACATCTAGGTAAGTCAACAGTGTATGTGTTACGGGGGTAACGTCTATGATTATCCGGCATCGGGGGTCTCAAAAAGGATCGCGAAGAACGATCGCGATATTTGGAATCATATGATCTATCATATGGTTTGGAGTGGTATCATTTGTGGTCTTTCCGTGACGTGTCATTTTCTTCCGCTTTTCGTCTCTCTTTCTTTGTTGCTTCGGCATCTTCGCCCTTAACCCATTTATTGATCTTATCAAAAAGTTCCTTCATTGTTTTCGGTTCTAACCGATTCAATTTTTCTGAGTATCGACTTGGTTGCAATCCTTCACAAAAAGATTCAACATACCCTTCCCCTGTAAGATTTTTAATATTAAGCGTCTCCTTATTGAACCGTGTCAAATACGAAGATAACAACTCCCCAGGCCGCTGTTTTATAGAGAGAAAATGTCGTTTTGACTTTTTTATGGTGCGGCTACCTGCAAAATTTTGAAGAGAAAGAGCACCTAACTGTGTAAAGGAAGAAATAGAATTATTAGGTAAAGCAATGAACCAGTCTAAAGCAGCCGCTTCCAGGGTGCTGGCAAAACATTTACAAAGGGTGATATCGTCTGCCGAATGCATCTCCATAATTGTGCCATAGTGTTTAAGATGACGGTTAGGATCCGATTCTCCTGTGTATGGTTTGAATACAGGAACCTTAAAATTTTTGGGAAGACGAGTCGTGCGATACTCCTCAATCAAAGGATTAGACTCTTTGGGGTTGTAAGCCACAGGGAGACGCTTAGAAGGTGCAAACATCTGTTGAACTTGGTTGATATACGGAACAAGAGCATCATTATTATCTAGGTTGGGGGCAGCTGCGTCTGTTGGGCGCTTCCGATCAGATTGCGTTGAAGCCGAAACTGGAGGTGGAATTGCGTCACGAGTTGGAGAATACGTGCCAGTAGACGCAACATCAAAAGGACCCGGGCGGACGCGACTAGGCAGAGAGGAGGAAATGGGCGGATGATGTACGACCACAGTAGAAGGCTCGTCCAGGATAGGCATCCCGCATTGATGTTGCGCCTGTTGTTCGAGTTCCTTAACACGATTGAACAAGAGAAGCAAATTGCTTTCGCGAAAAACAGGAGCAGAAGCAGGAGCGGCCGGTTGGTCGGATGGAGGAGCGACAAGATTGAGCGGAGGGTTATCGGGCGATGTGGAATCCAGATGGACAATTTGTGATGGAATGGGAATGGAAGCCAAGGTGAGCTGTGTAGAAGTATCGGGAATGGCGGAATCACCAGCGGCAACCTGTGAAGGAGAAGGATCCATTGATGACAATGATGGTGGTTAAGTTCTAGTGCGATTATAGAGGGGTTTGTGCAAAAAACGGTGGGCGCCAATTATGATGTGGCCTCCAATCTCTAAATACCTTAATCTCGATCTCCCAAATCTTCGTTCCTGTAAAAAACAAAGCCAAACGGAGATTGCTCCCCGTAAAGCTCCTTCGATGCTTAAGTCGAAACAAAACCAGAAGAAAGGCTGAAAAGATTTTTTAGAGAAGAATTTTACTTACCTTTTCCCTTTGTTTGACCTTGTATTTATAATAATATATAATTTCCTAATAAGAATAGACTTCTGATTAAGGAATTGTTAAATAAATATTATGATATATCTAAATATAAAAGATAAATATTATGATATCTATCATAATGCCCTTTAAAAAATAAGATAAATATTACGATATCTACTAGCCGGCTTCCATGGAATAACTGCAGAATCTTGGATTCCTTCATTTTCTTCATGCCGTCAAAAGAGAAGAAAGGTGAAAAAGAATAAGAAGAAGGAAAGAAAATAAAAAGACATATTTACCCTTTTAAATATTTATATAAAATAAAAAAAAAAATTGACTAACAATTGACGATCAATAAAATTGACAAAAGGATGAAAATTGTCAAAATTATAAAGATAAATGATGAAAATAAATGAAATTTGCCAATTTTCCTACCTAACACATAGTAATTATTACATATTAGATATAGGCAATCTCTTATTTTTAAGTATTAGATATATTATCTTCATTTAGTTAAAGATTTTATAAATTTATAATTCTTTATATATATTTTATCATTAATAAACAAAGGCACAACCAATATTTCTATCATGGTATCAAAGGCTGGTTGATCAAGGATTAGTGGCTGCCACCACCGAGCGTTATCACTTTGTATTCATTATTTATTGATTCGTTTAGTACTTTTTCAGTTTTTGGTTAAGTAGTAGTTTGAAAATTTGCAATAGTATTTATGCATAATAATTTGCATTAGCAGTTTGAAAATTTGCATTAGACTGCAAATAATTTGTTGTTGATAAAGGATTATGTGAGCTTGCTTGGGTTTACATTGCATGTGGTGATTTAAAGCAAGAATTTAATAAGAAGAAGAAGATAGTGTCGTAGAGAGAGAAAAAGATAGAAAAAAAATAGAGATATAGAGAGAGAAAGAAAGAAATAAGGAGAGAGAAAAAGCAACCGGATCGGTGTATTGAAGGAACAATATGGTCTAAGACCAAGCATGGATTTTTAAAAAGTTCCGATCAAGTGATATATTGACTCTTTTCAATATCTAAAAAGATTTTAATGAAATTAGTAATATTTAGAATAGTTAGAGTAAGAGTCGTATTGGTTTTTGGGTCGTCTTTGGAAGAGCCAGCCATAGTAGAAAGAAGAATAAGGAAGAAGAAAGAAGAGGATATAGAAAAGAAGAGAAGAGGAGAAGAGAAATTCATTAACTTAGTAGAATTAAATGTAGGTCTGGGCTTGTGGCAGCTTGTTCAAGAAAATTTGGGGTGTCCTTGTGTTACTACCCCTGCCACCGAGGCAGTGGCCGCTGCCACCTATATGCTATTGGAAGATATCCAAGGCTGTGAAGAAGACTATGATAGCATGTTAAGAAAGGAGAACAGAAAAAAATATAATTTCTTATATTATTAATAATAAAACATTAAAGAAGACTATTAACCCTAAGTAAAGAAAACTCCTAATTCTAATCAATAAAACCTTCGAATTCTAATCATATCTCTCTGGTAATCCCGTTCAACATCATCACACTAAGCATATTGAAATGGATATTCATTTTGTTCGCGAAAAGGTCGCTCGAGGTCAAGTTCGTGTCCTTCATGTCCCTTCTCGTTTTCAAATCGCTAATATTTTTACAAAAGGTCTTCCGTCACAACTGTTTGATGATTTTCGAGATAGTCTCAACATTATTCCACGTCCCATTTCGACTACAGGGGAGTGTTAAATGTAAATGATATTCTTTAGATCGATATTAGATAATCTCTTGATCTTGCAATCTCCTTATTTTAGGAGTAGATATATTTTCTTGATTTTGTACATATCTTAGAAGATATTTTTGATTATGTAACCATATTGTATATTTTACACTAATGTATATTTATTTGACAAAATAATGGAAGAAACATACAACCAATATTTCTTACAAAAAGAAACATTTTTTTTTCTTTAAAATGGCAAATATATCCAAAGATTCCATAAAGCATTATAGAAAGAGGCCAAAAAAACATGTGTTACTTAAAGAAAAAATACCAACACATGAGATTTGGAAAATATTCTAATAAATTTAAGATTATATATATATATATAATATATATATATTTTTATCCTATTAAGTTATTATTTAATTAGCATACAATAGTAATTAAATAATACAATAAATCCCGGCCATTACTTGATGATTGGATCCACATATCATATTAATGTTTAATATATATATATATAAATAAGTTATTTTTCTATCAATTAAGGTTACATAAAACAATTTCATTACATCTCTTTGTAACATAAAATTTTTATAAAATTTAATATTCATCACCTACATATATATCATAAGAAAGATTAAAATTACATGTCTCCATCCCAAAGTTCTTCCAAAGATTTGATAGGTCCATCTGGATGAATAAGATTAATTCCTGAATCACTCCTATTTTGAGGGATTTTTTTAATTTGATCGACTTCTTCTTTAGTAAGTTCAAACTGAAAAATGTCAATATTTTGAGTCATCCTTTCTTTATTAAAACTCTTCACGATCATAGATGTGCCTTGTTCATAGATCCATCTTAATGCAACCTATATTACACATGAATAATTTTAAAATCAATATGTATTACCTGCTCTCTCTATTAAATGAATTTCTTTTATATTTATATATATATATATATATATATTGTGTGAAGATGAGCAAACCTGTGCCACAGTCTTATTTTTAGAAACTGCAATGTCTTGAAGGATTGGATTCTCCATTACTGCATTAATCCCCCAAGCAGAACCATAAGTTCCTAATGGAGACCATGCGCTAACATGAATACCTTTCTGCTTACAAAATGGTAGCAATTTTCTTTGTTGCCATCTAACATTCATCTCTACCTACAAAATACAACATTAATTTCAACATTGTTTCAGACATAATATTTATTATAGTATTTTAAAAAATACTTCGATTGAATTTTTCTATTTTTAACAATAATATATGTAACTTTTAACTTCACTTTTGATTTAATAAAGTATGAATTTCAGTTATAAATGAATATGAAAAGTCTCGTAATTAAACAAATAATATATATATATATATACCTGATTAACTGCTGAGGGTATGCTGGCCTTTTCCAGGAGTTTTTGGAGCTTTTCACAGGTAAAATTACTTACACCAATGGACTTAACTAAACCCAATTTTTGGCAGTTTTCCATTGCCTTCCAAGTCCCATGTATGTCAAAAGGAAGGAAGTCTTCCTTTGAGTTGAAATTAAACATGATAGTATCTTTCTTGTATCTTATTGGCCAATGAATTAGATAAAGATCCAAATAATCTAACCCCAATTTCCTAAATAATTTGAAAAAAAAAAAAAAAAAGTTAATATACAAAAAATAAATTACTATAAATGGGTATTTTGTAGAGTTCAAAAACAGTTACCTAAGTGTATTCTTGAGTGCAGGAATAACGAGATCAGCAGCCGCATCAGTGCACCACAGTTTAGAAGTGATGAAAAATTCTTCCCTTCCATTCTTAACAAACCCACTTTCTATTGCCTGAACCACAGCTTTGCCCAGCGCCTCCTCCGACCCGTACAATGCCGCCGTGTCGAAGTGACGGTAGCCAGTCTTAATGGCCTCCAAAAAAATTTCAGTTAGTTCCTCTATTGGCGGAAGCGGAAATGTCCAGCATCCAAATCCCAACACTGGCATCTTGTGGCCTGAATTCAACACCGTTTCCGGCATCTCCATTTTCTCCGCCATGGCTCTCTGTCGCTCTGTTGGAAGATAGAGATATTAATATTGATTTGCTATCCGAGAGCCAATATGATGTTGTCTGAATAATCTACCTCACATATATTGCCAGAAAATAGGCTACTAATATAAATCCTTTAGTATTAATATAAACTTTGATATTAGTATCAACAAGATATAATATATAATATTAGTATAATTACAATTAGAGATAGTATAAAGTGTAGAAAATAGTATTATCAAACCGGTTCCCAAAAAATAATATGAAATGTATATATATACATTTAATATGAAGGGTCCTAATCTTATATATACTACTCTACGAAATGTATATATTGCTAAGTTATAATTTTTTTTAAAAAAATAAAATTACAAGACCATCTTAATTAATTATAAATTAAAAGAATATTAAAATAAATATAAGTAAGACTATATGAATTTTAAATTTAGTTATGATTTTTATCTTTTAATCTATATTTATTTTGCTGAATAAGACAATAGAGAAAAATACAAAAACAAGGTTAATTTCTTTAAATTTTTTGTTAGATAATTTTGTTTTTGAATAAAAATATTAATACATTTAGATAAATAAAGAGGAACTCAAAAGTTAGAAAAATAAAACCTAAATACTAAGAAGTTAAGCAAAAAAAATTAAAAGTCATTAAGTATAAAATGAGACAAAAAAAAAAATTAATATAAATTGAGATAAACAAAAAGAAATTAAAACTCAAAGAATTAGAAAAAAAAAATCTAAAAAAGATTTCAAAAGTCATTAAATATAAAGTGAGACAAAAGGACGGAAGTGATTGAAAAACATAGGTTGAAGAAGAAAATAAAGAAAAATATAAAAATTATTTTTTTTAATTTTGTGTTAGATAAAATACTTTTTCAAGTAAAAAAGTTAGTAAAAATTGATATAAATAAAGAGGAAGTGAAAGGTTTAAAGAAAAAAAAACCAAAAATTAATACGGGTGTGTTGTATAGAGAACACGGGCATAGCAGACACAACACGGGTGTTAAGCTCAAACGGCCAAGAAAATCGTGTTGATGTCAAGAAGACCGTGTTGATGTGCTTGGAGGCTCAAAACGGGCATGTTGATCTTGTTATAGCTATGTTGATGTGTTGTTATAATCATCATGGGCGTGTTATAGTCACCATGGGGGTGTTGAGTGTGTTTAGGGCTATGTTGATGTGTTGTTGTAGCTAGAAAGAAGATTTCTTAGCCGTTGATTTCTACCGACAAGTATAAAGGTTCGCTTGCCATAGGAGAGCTAAACAATGGGGGATAGTTGAGGTAGTTCCTCATCTCCTTCCACGCCTCCTTGCATTCTCTAGTCCAGGTGATGCTCTTTATTGCACATTTGTGTGCTTTGAAGAAGTGAAGACATTTTTCGACTGATTTGAAGAAGTGAAGACATTTATTGAGTTATGGGATGAAATTTATCAAATTATTAAGTTAAGGGATGAATTTATCAAATTATTAAGTTAAGGGATGAAATTTATCAAATTATTAAGTTAAAGGATGAAATAACACAAAAAAATAAGAAGATGAAATCTTAAAAATTATATAAATTAAGGGATAAATTTGTCAATTTGCCAAAAATATATATATTATACATATATATATATATATTTTTTTAATATTTTTATTTATACATATATTATATGTATCCTGCCACTTTCAATTTATTATATATATTCTTTGATGATTCCGCCATGATTGTATGCCATGATTTTCAAGATGATTCTGTTTCATTTCATTTTCGTCTTGAAAATGGCAAATATATCCAAGGATCCCGAAAAGCATTATAGAAACAGGCCAAAAAACATGTGTTACTTAAAGACAAAATACCAACCTAATTAAATATTCCAATAAATTTAAGATTATATATATATATATATATTTTTTTTTTTTTTTCCTACTAAGTTATTATTTAATTAGCATACAATAGTAATTAAATAATAGAATAAATCCCGGCCATTACTGGAGGATTGATTGGATCCACGTATCATATTAAAGTTTAATATATATAAGTAATTTTTCTATCAATTAAGGTTGCATAAAACAATTTCATTACATCTCTTTGTAACATAAATTTTTTATAAAATTTAATATTCATCACCTACATATATATATATATATCATAAGAAAGATTAAAATTACATGTCTCCATCCCAAAGTTCTTCCAAACATTTGATTAGTCCATCGGGATGAATAAGATTAATTCGTGAATCACTCCTATTTTGAGGGATTTTTTTAATTTGACCAACTTCTTCATTAGTCAGTTCAAACTGAAAAATGTCAAGATTTCAACCATCTTTTCTTTATTAAAACTTTTTACAATCACAGATGCGCCTTGTTCATAGATCCATCTTAATGCAACCTATATTACACATTAATAATTTTAAAATCAATATGTATTACTTTCTCTCTATGTATATAAGAAAAATAATTAATGTATGTATGACTTTCTTATATATATATATATATATATTAAAACTCTTCACGATCACAGATGCGCCTTGTTCATAGGACCGTTGAAGAATGTTATCTCAGCGAAACATGCTGAAGCAATTGCTATGTGGAAGGGTTTGGACTGCATTCCTGAATATTGTAATGATCCGCTCCTCATTGAAACAGATTGTAAAGGAATAGTTCATCAGTTTGGTTTATACTGTCAGAATCTGTCTATGTTGGGAACGATTTTAGATAAACTTAAACGTAAACTTGACAGACCGGAGCAGACTATTGTGTGTTTTGGTCCTAGAATGGTTAACACTATCGCTCACAGATTGGCAAAAATTGGATGTAATTTTCCTAATGATATAATATGGTTTCAGACATCACACCCTCTTGTTTTGGAGGAGTTGCAAGCTGATTGGTTGTACGCTTCCTAATTATCTAATGCATTTGGTGTTGGTTTTAAACAAAAAAAATCAGGCATTTATGTGCAGGTCATTTCTATTAATTTTTTCAGATCTCAAGCCAGATCAAAGATCTGTTTGCGTTGTATTATTATATAATTTCTGCAATTAATATTAATTTGAGCAGCTCATAGGGATTAATAAGTTTAATCCCCACGTGCGTCATGTTCAAGTTGACTCCATTTTTTTTCTTTTAAAAATACACGGTTTAAAAAAATATATAAAAATTAATGTGTCTTTTAATTAAATAACTAAAATATCTTTCAACTTATGAGTTATAAAATAAATTTTTTTCGAACCAAACTTACCAATTATTCAGTTAAATAATGTAGATTCCGAGGAGTACTTTTAGATTTCAACTTACGTGTTTTGTACTTCTATCCGCCGGCTAGACCTCGGTCCTTCATGGAATCCACCTCGGACGGTCCGGCCTACGTGGACTTTTATGGACTTTGGTTACTCTCACTACCATTCTCTCTATTTACCTCCTATTTGAACACCTCTTTGCTTACAAGAACCCCAATGCCTTGTATTTCTCTAATAAAAAATATTTGGGATTTTAAAAGTTAAAGAAAAAAATATTTGGAATTGATCTTACCAAAAATAAATTTTTTTTCAGTCCAAACTCACCAATTATTCAGTTAAATAATGTAGATTGCGAGGAGTATTATGAACAATTCTTTATTACCCAAGAATATGGTGAATATACTTAAAGATTATCTTCTTAAATAAAGTATTGAGCTGTAAGATTGTATAGATGTACCTAAAATCCTTTTCAGTAAAGGAAAATAAAAGACGGTATATAAATTTATGAAGTCAATAAATAGACTGAAAAATACTACTAAATATTGGTACGATAATTAGGTAGAAACATCATTAAACGTATGTATTTAACAGCTAATCAGTGGTAAAAAGTTTGTTTTTATATTTTCATATGCTCATTAATTTATCGAAGATCCAATCTATTAAAGGTGATGGATACTTAGATTTAAATAATGATGGACACAAAGATTAATTGAGGTCAATATTTGGTAATTTGTTTCTACTAATAAAAAAAAAATATATGGAAAATTTTCAAACAATTTTACACTCCCATGTCCATTATTATGAAAGAAAAATTTTATATATACATTGTTTCAAAACCGAAATTCAAGCATCATGACTATAAAATCTTATTTTGAAACTTTTTTTTTTTTTTTTAATTCGGTATTCTCATCGACTAATCCGAGAGAGATCTATAGAAGGAGACTCTCAAGACTACAACATAAAGCTGAAATTGCAACAAAAAGCTGTCTCTAGCATGTGTTGAACTCGGGTTTCTCAATTGGTAAGCCATATGAAATACCTAAGTAAGGGAAGTGAAACCAACTAAGTTATCACATTTTCACCTTATTTCGAGAATTTGGGTTGTCGACACCATTACCAATCAGTAGAAAACTTATTGTGATGATTTTGTGGCAATTTTCTCCCCCAAGAGTGTACTATGATGGATCATATAATTGTTGATCCTTCAACTAAAGGATTACAACCAATAATATTTAAGGAACATGTTCAATGAGTGAATCTTAGTTGTATTTATGATTCATTATACGTTATCTAGACACTCTTGAGCCAATAAATATTTTTGACACATCTATAAATTTATTTATTTTTTAATTTTTTTTAAAAAAAATGATTGTGTAAACCTAATTGTTGTTAAACAAGAAATAAGTCTACGAGACATTAATGTAGATCTTTAATTATGGGTCATATCCCATTAAAGTAAAGATAATTATATTATTGTATCATATTATGTTACTATTTAGTTCGCCTAGAATAATAATTCAATAATAAAATAAATTTCAGTTATTGATTAGATATTTGATTAAAGTTTACTTATATAAATAGGTCATCTCTCTATCGGTTAAAATAATAGAGAATAATTAATGTCATCACATATGTCTAACGTAATATAAAGAATTTTGTTTATAGGGTTCAACAAGTGCACGGGTCACAAGGATTAAGGAGTACAAGACTTCCATATTCGAGGTTTAATCTCACCTATTCTATTAGGGTTACGGTGATAGAGGGATTCCAATTGAATGATTGATAATTAATGAACTAATATTTAATTATTCATATTGTTGGGGTTGGGGTATCAACCCAAGTCCCACATTTGGAAAATCATGCAAGAATTGCTTAGTATATAAGTATTTTATCTATTCTATTAGTATGAGGTCTTCCGGAAAGATGCCTGAATAATTGTCTAAATAAGTATTCGTAGAATATAAAGTTCCATAAATTTTTATAAAATTCAATATTCAACATATATTATATAGCAACCCTTCCGGGTGTATAAGTGTACTTCCTCAATTACTCCTACTTTGAGGAATTTTTTTAATTTGATCATCTTCTTCCTTGGTAAGTTCAAACTGGATGGAGAATCGAAACCCATGCGTTTTCCGGTATAATGTGGACTGGCCCAAAGAAGAAGAGGTTTTGGGTTGGATGGTGGGGAGCTATAAGGTGAGCAGACTAAAGGTTGGTATTGGGTTATGCATAATGCATTGGGTCGGTCCAGAGAAATGGGAAATTGGGATTGGGCCGGATTAGGAAGGTCTGGTTCATCTAGGGTGAGGGGCAGATTGATTTTTGGCTCATTGGGCGGGAATTTGAGAGTGGGAAAATTTTTTGGAGTCTAGGATGTTAGTGATAGTCGCTAGAGGTTTTCTGGCGGTGATGATGTCGGATGGGGAACCTTGGGAGTCGTGATGATGTCAAAGGACTAGTCGGCCCGAGAATCCATGGTGGTGTGAATTTGAGGGGCAATAACCACTGCATTTTCCTTCTCTTTGGGACTGTAGGACGAAGGAGTAGAGTAATTACCTTGGGGCCTAATCGGTGAGTTGGTTGCCCTGAGCCAAAGACCGTAAGCAAATCTAGGGTCTAGAACACCAAGACTGTCTATTTTCTCAGCAATACATTGTAATTCACTATGCCCCAAGCATCCACACCGATAGCGGAAGTCCGAGAGGCGCTCAAATTTAAATTGAACCCAGAGGAATGAACTATCACCTCTCGGAAGGAAGAAATCAGACTTTAAGGGCTTCCGAATATCAATTGTCACCCGTATCCTGACGAATTTGTTTATCCTGGAGAATTGTGTGTCCTTTGGACTAGTATGGGGAAAGGTACCTAGGAATCCACCCATCTTCCTATCATTTTGCTTTGTCATTCTATCCAAAGATAGATTGTGTTCTTGCACCCGGAACTCCGAGGTGGAGAAGTCTATTTCATCAAAGTTTGTGTCTGGTAGCCATTGTTTCAGAAGGAGATGAGCACCTTTGACACTCCACGGGTTGCCTTTGAGTATGCGGTCAAGATCTTCTTGAGTCCGAAAAGAATAAGCAAAGGTATGACTGTCAAGAGGACGAATGTCGGTAATTTCCATGGAGTACCAAGCCGCTTGTAAAGTTGTCTTGACAGATCGTGGGTTAATGTTTTTGTCCGAGAGGACACGTGCAAGGATGGTGGGGTTGTTGCTTTGTATGTGGGGATCAATGGTGGGGGAAAGATCCGGAATGTCATCTTCTGGATTAGATTCAGACATGGTAGGTAGGAGTAGAAGTTGTGGAGTAAATGCACAAGGGTAGTAAATAAGAAAGAGAAAAGATGAAAGGAAAGGGGGAAAGAGAAAGGTAACGAATCTGGTTACGGGAAGAAGCAAAGATGCACCACTTTGAAGTAAACTAGTCGGAAAAGATGATCTACTCAGGAGAGAGACTAAAACCATCAAAGTTGCACCTAAACTTTTCGGAGTTCCGGGGTTTTGCAGCTGAACTTTTTTTTCCGTCCATTTTTCAAGGGTATTTTTGTCTTTTCACATTAGAAATAGTTAATTATGTTGGTATAGGAAAAAACTTTAATTTTTGCAATCATCAAGAGTCGAACCTGCATTCTCACGCATAATAGACCCACAAATCACCGTTGAGCTAGACATCATTTATTGTTAATGTTTGAAGTAATTTAAATATATAGTTAACCTCCCCACTTCAAAATGGGTTTCCTATTTTTATTCTTCCCCTTCTTCTTCTTCTCATCTTCCTCCTCCCCACCACCACCTCCGACCACCTCATCTCTATCTCTTTCTGATGTGTTATTTGAGTTATATATAAATAATAAAAATAGTATAAATAATCGAATAAATAATACTAAAAATAATAAGAATCTCTATGATTAAAATAGGTTTGTCACTTAATAAAATAACTCAATTAGGCAGAGCACCTATCGAAATAGTTTAGTAAATAAGGTGGTATTCAGATTTTAAATTTATAAAAATCGTTTTTCCCTAAGACTTCTATTAAATTCTAGTGTGGAAAATATAATCAAACTAATTATGAATATGATTTGTGAATAAGGATCATTCAACAAGTAAATCAACCAATATCAAGAATGATAAGATTGAATTCTAAATCCTAGAAAGCAAAGTAAATGAACAATGTAAGGAACAAAGCACGTAAAAAGGTTGGGAGGAATTCTTTGTAAAATATAGGTGAGATAAGAGGATACAAAATACCAAGTATAGGATAATCTTGGATCTAGTATCATAGCTCCACCAAAATCAAGTCTAAAGTAGAATCTCTTCCATACGGTTCGTGGCAAGAAATTCCTAGATTAAGAACACTTGAGTGTTGACAAGATCAAATCTCCCATCAATCATCCTGGTTCCGGTCCATCAATAGGAAATTAATCACATCAACTTGGCACTAATCGTATATCCTGGTTCCGGCCTAACAATTAGTGTTAATCCGAAACCACAATCTCAAATGAAGACTTGTGCTAAAGATAAAATTCAGATCTAAAGTCATCAATGAAATTGCAATTCGAATTAATAAAACCACAATCATTCAATCCAAGAACATCACAATATCTCAAGTAATTTGTAAAATAAAACCAACCAAATCTACCTATAAGAAATGTAGAAATGAGAATTCCTAAGGTTGGTTAACTAATTACAAAGAATAACAAGGAATAATAGAAGAAAAGGGGAAAGTGAAACATAGACATTAAACCTTCTTCCTCTTCAACTCCTTCTCTTGATTCTTCTTTGCTTCTTCAACTTGGATCTTCAATTTGTGTAGCCCAAATACCCTAGAATATATTCAGTAAATTTCCTTACGGATCGAGGCAAACTCACCAAATTAACCCCAAGATACTCAATACTACAACAAGTAGAGAGTGATCTTCTAAGAAAATTGGAAAATCAAAGTATAGATCTCTCTCTAAGTTCTACCAAACCTCTAAAATTACTTAGCTATTCAGCCTAATCAAACTTCTATCCAACCTCCAATAATGGTAAAAATCTCAATATTTATAGATAACCAAAACAGGGGTAAAATAGTAATTTTACACAAAAATATCTAAAATCTCGGAGCACAGCACCAACACGGGCTCGGTGGCAGTTTTATCACCGAGCGCGTGTTCTTCTGGCCGTGTTCTTTATACTGTCTGGGCGTGTTCATTCACTGAGCACGTGTTCCATGGCTTGGAAGGGCGTGTTCAATGGCTTGTCGGGGCGTGTTCTTGGACTGAGCGCGTGTTCCTGGACTGGTTGTGTAAAACTTTCCAGAAATTGCATATTTAGTCCCTAAACTTCGCTCTTTTGATCAATTAGCTCTACAAACTTCCCGAAAACAGAAATATCACAATTAAGTGCACAATTAACATATTTATCTCAATTTACTCTAATAAACCTCAACAATTATGCACAAATACCCTTCCAAAACATTATCAAATTTAGCGTTATCATAATACCCCACAACTTAACCTTTGCTTGTCCTCAAGCAAATCAAAGAAGGAATTTGAATCAAACAAATCATTGAAGAGAAGTGCATAAATGTTTTCTCAAAGAATTCAAACTAACTAGTTTACTTTTCAAAGATCTCATAAACAAAGTGTTTAAGGAATGATTCACTTCTATACCTTATCAAGTGTTTTCATGTTTAAGTCAAGAAAAATCAATTTGAACAAATCATTTTCAACTTAAATACAAGATATGATCATAAAAGCATCCCGAGTGAAGTGTGTGCTCTATCTCAATTAGTGATCCAAATAGCAAATTTCTTCCCGAAGCAAATTACTCAAATAGTGGTTCGGTCGATCAAAAACTTCAACAACGAGAAATAATCACAATCAAATCTTAAGAAACAAGCCACTTATTCAAAAGTAAATTTTTATTCAATTTATTCTCTTTTATTCAAGGTTTTTATTGTTTGCTTAACAATATCAACTTTAACTACCCTTGTAACGAGTTCCACTCCGATGACTCCCGGATCCCGAGGACCTTAGGGCACCGGGCATTCAATTCCCATAAGAAGTGGTGCTCAAGTAGCAAAGGATACATGCAAATAACCTTTTATTCAACAATTTATTCAACGAAAATTAAAAGTGTGGCAAGTCTCTCAAAGAATTTTCAAGTGAAAACGCAAGTTATTTTCATTCCCAAAAGACTTAATACTATTCAAATAATTGTCCAAAAGTAGTCCACTAATCGGAACAACCAACCAAAAATAGCTGTGTAAAACGAGTTTCAGGAATTTCCTATAATCATGCTCGTATCAAGTATCAACAAAATGAACTAAATCAAATCTCGAGACTTTCAACAATCAACAACCGATATCTATCATCGACTAAGCAAATCAAATTTCTAAACAAAGTTCACAAAATAATCTTTTCAAGTAAACTAATCATTTTGAAAATTTTGAAAAATTTAGCAATTTTTTGAAAATATTTGCAAATTGAGATAAAACGAGCACACACCTACCCCACAACTTGAAAATTGCATTGTCCTCGGTGTAAAAGCTAATACCCCACAACTTATTTTGAAAAAAATAAGAAAGCGAGAAAAACTAAGAAGAGAAAATAGGTGCGAAAAAAGAAATAAGCAAGAAAAAATGAAGAAAAAGGAAGAAAGACTCCCGTATCAAGATCATTAATCGAGATATAAATCGTTATCGGTCTTAGTGAAAGGTTCCGTGTAAATTTTCAACCGTTGGCCATTGATTTTGAATGTCGATCCATCTTCTCGTAGTACCTCGCAAACTCCATAAGGAAAAACTCGAGATATCACAAACGGACCGGTCCAATAGCTTTTCAATTTTCCTGGAGACATTTTCAAACGAGAGTTAAAGATTAAAACTTTATCACCACTAGAAAATTCTTTTGGACCCCGAAGACGCTTATCATGCCACAATTTGGTTTTCATCTTGAAATTCAAAGAATTTTCGTAAGCTTGAAATCTCCATTCGTCGAGTTCGTGAAGTTGCAAAATTCTCTCTTTTGTAGCAAGTTCGTCGTCCAAGTTGCATTTTTGAAGAGCCCAAAAAGCTTTATGTTCGATTTCAACGGGTAAGTGACAAGTTTTACCATAGAGGAGGCGATATGGAGAGAATCCCGTGGAAGTACGAAATGCAGTCCGGAAAGCCCATAAAGCATCATCTAACTTTAAGGACCAATCTTTTCTATTAATTCCCACGGTTTTTTCCAAGATTCTCTTGATTCCTCGATTTGTCACTTCCACTTGTCCACTTGTTTGAGGATGATATGATGTGGATAGTCGATGTTGGACTCCATATCTCTTGAGGATTTTCTCGAGTTGAGAATTACAAAAGTGAGTTCCTCTATCGCTGATTAAAGCTTTCGGGCACCCGAACCTTACAAACAATCGTTGAAGAAACTTGCATACAATTTTAGCATCGTTAGTAGCACAAGCCTGGGGCCTCCGGGCCACTTGAAAAATATTCAACGGCTACTAAAATATATTTATTTCCATGAGAAGAAGGAAAAGGACCCATGAAATCAATACCCCAAATATCAAAGATCTCGACGCTTTGAATAATTTGTTGTGGCATTCGGTCTCGTATGGAGATTTTTCCGGTCCGTTGACAAGCATTACATGCTTTTACAAAGGAATTTGCGTCTTTAAACATCGTTGGCCAATAAAATCCAGCTTCTACTACCTTTCTGACGGTGTTGTTTGCAGCTAGGTGTCCTCCGGTTGGTCCCGCGTGACGGTGTTCTAGAATCTCGAAACATTCTGTCCCTGAAACACATCTTCTAATAATTTGATCAGCACAAATTTTGAATAATAATGGATTTTCCCAAAAATAGTATTTTAGATCGGAAAAGAATTTATGTTTTTGTTGAGGGGAAAAATCACTTGGAAGAATTTTAAGCGAAAGATAGTTTGCAATATCATCAAACTAAGGAAGAGATTTATCAATAAAATTCAAAACTTCAATTAAAAATAAGCTCTCATCGGGAAAGGTATCGGCTATCACGGTTTCGTCTATGACCTCGAGCTCGGGATTTTCTAATCGAGACAAGTGATCGGCAGCTACATTTTCGCATCCTTTCTTATCACGGATTTCAATATCAAATTCCTGCAATAATAACACCCATCTTATTAATCTTGGTTTTGCATCAGTTTTATTAAAGAGATATTTCAAAGCAGAATGATCCGTGTAAACTATAGTTTTTGACATGATCAAGTAGGAACGGAATTTGTCAAAAGCAAATACAACAGCTAGTAGTTCTTTCTCGGTAGTAGTGTAGTGTATCTGTGCATCTGTGAGAGTTTTACTAGCATAAGATATAACATGGAATTTCTTATCATGTCGTTGTCCTAAGACAACCCCTACAGCATAATCACTAGCATCGCACATCAATTCAAAAGGAAAACTCCAATCGGGTGATATCATGATAGGTGCCGTGGTTAATAATCTCTTCAAAATGTTAAAGGCATGAAGACAATTTTTATCAAATAAGAAAGGAACATCTTTTCCAAGCAAGTTATTCAAAGGTCTAGCAATTGGAGAGAAATCTTTAATAAATCGACGATAAAATCCAGCATGTCCTAGAAAACTTCGAACACCTTTAACATTCATAGGAGGAGGAAGTTTTGAAATAACTTCTATTTTAGCTTTATCAACCTCCAAACCAAGATGTGAGATCTTGTGTCCAAGGACTATTCCCTCTTGTACCATAAAATGACATTTTTCCCAATTTAAAACAAGATTAGCTTTCAAACATCTCTTAAGCAGACTTTCTAAATTTTGCAAACATGATTCAAATGAATTACCAAAGACGGAAAAATCATCCATGAAAACTTCCATAGTATCTCCTAACATGTCATCAAATATAGAAGTCATGCAACGTTGAAAAGTAGCTGGAGCATTACATAAACCAAAGGGTATACGTCTATATGCAAAAGTTCCATGTGGGCAAGTAAAAGTAGTTTTATGTTGATCTTCGGGAGCAATAGGAATTTGAAAATAACCCGAAAATCCATCTAAAAAGCAATAATAAGAATGTCCGGCAAGTCTTTCAAGTATTTGATCAATGAAAGGGAGAGGGAAATGATCTTTCCTAGTAACTCTATTCAATTTACGGTAATCAATACAAACCCGATGTCCAGTTACAGTTCTAGTAGGAATAAGCTCATTGTTGTCATTCTTGACAACCGTAATACCTCCCTTTTTAGGCACAACTTGCACGGGACTTACCCACTCACTATCCGAGATAGGATAGATCAAACCTGCATCCAACAATTTAACAACTTCTTTCTTTACTACTTCACACATGTTAGGATTCAATCTTCTTTGAGGTTGTACACAAGGTTTGTAATTATTTTCAAGTAAAATCTTGTGAGAACAAAAACTTGGACTTATACCTGGAATATCCACAATCTTAAATGCAAAAGCTTGCTTATACCTTTTGAGTATACCTAATGTGAGCTCCTTTTGTTCTTCCATTAATTTGAAGCAAGTATTACCGGAAGCTTTTTGTCTTCATCAAGGAAGCCATAGCATAGATGACTTGGTAATTCCTTTAATTCAAGATCCGGAGGATTTACAAAGGAAGTTTGCTTCGTTTGAAGTTCCTTGCAATTTGCATAAGAGTCCAAAGAATCATCATCTTCACAAATAGTAACATGATTAGAATCTTCTAACAAAATTTTATTCATGCTATTTTCCACAAGTTGATCAATAAAATCCAATGAAAACAACTCATCATCTAATTCCATAGGTTGCATAAGAATAGAATTCAAGTTGTAAGACATGCTTTCATCATCTATTCTCATTTTGATATGGTCATTGATAATTTCATTCAATGCCTTGATAGTAACTAGAAAGGAACTTCCAAAAATGAGAGGAGCATCATCATGCATGTCTAAAACAATAAAATCTATAGGACAAATCAAAGAATTTATTTTCACAAGTAAGTTTGATGCAATTCCTAAAGGAAAATGAATTGTTCTATTGTCACATTGTACTCTCATATTGGTAGATTGTAAATCATCCAATCCTAGCTGTTTGAACAAAATGAGAGGCATGAAATTTACACTTGTACTAACATCCACTAAAGCATGCAAATCATGTATATTTCCTATAGTACAAGATAGAGAAAAGTGATTAGGAAAATTTTGAATTGAAGAACATCCTTCCAAAAGTGCTATAGAACATACTTTATTCAAAGTTACTCCATCAAGCTCCAAAGAATATTTCTTGGTACAAATATCCTTGAGAAATTTAGCATACTTTGGCATACTATTGATCAACTCAAGTAATGGCAAATTCAAGGAGATGCTTTTAAGAGAGTTAAAGAAATGATTGAAGATCTCCCTTTCTTTTCCTTGCTTAGAACTAACTGTACGGGGCATGATATTTTGTGCCATTAACTCCATCCTTTTTCTTCCAAACTGCAAGAACAACTTACTCAAATTCTCTTTCCAATTCCCTTCAAATGGAATCTGGAAATCAAATTGAAGAAATGACAAAGAAGAGAAAAATAATGTATGCTCTCGGATAGTGCCAAAAACAGAGGAAAAAGCAGGGGAAAGTGAAATTCCAGTTCTGGAAATTTTGACAAAACAGAGGAAAATACAGAGATACACAATAATTAGCTACTGGAATTTTGAATAAAACAGAGGAATTAACCTTTATAACTACTGAATTTCTCTGCAAAACAGAGGAAAACATATGCTGAAATTTTCAGAATGACCAAAACAAATTGTAACTCACAAATTTCTGGGCACTTTAAAAAAAAAACATTGAAGAAAACTCACTGAAATTTTACACAAAAACAAAACAAAACATGTAACAACTACTGGATTAAATATAAGGCAGCAGTGATATAAAAATCTGCCACTGTACTGCCCAAAATTTCAGCAAAAACTGAACAAAATCAAGCATACCACAAATTTCTGGATTAAAAATTTCAGCAGCAGTGCAAACCAAATGTTACTGGACTGCCCAAAAATAATTTTACTGAAAATGCAGTGTACCAAAAACATACAAAAACATCTAGCTACTGGAAAATGAAAAACAAAAGAAATGAGATTACATACAAATAATGTATCTAATGCTCTAATTGCAATACCATGCAAAAACTATTTACAAGGAAACTAAATGTTAATCTACTGGAAAATGTAAACCTAGAAAAACAAGGAAACTCATGCATTTTCTAACTAAATTAACCATGCAAGATAAAAGAATATAAAGAACAAACTTCTACCTACTGGAAATGAGGATACATAATATATATACATCTATTCCTATAGTAAAGTTCATGCAAAAAAAAATATATGGAAATATATGCATATAAAATATATATATATATATATATATATATATATATATATATATATATATAGGCCATGCAATCAATGAAGGTGAATGGAAGAAGATGAACAAGAAAACTATTGGTCATATCGGACAATGGATTGACCATAGCGTCTTCCACCACGTTGTGCAAGAAACTGATGCATATACTCTCTAGAAAACTTTAGAGAGTATGTACCAAGCCAAGACTACTCAAAATAAAGCTCTCTTGATGTGACGGTTGGTGAATCTAAAGTTGAAGGGCAGTTCCTCTGTAGCCGAACACACTAGCGAGTTTCAGAGCCTAGTGAATCAACTCAATGCTGTTGGCTTGCGGTTAGATGATGAGCTACAAGCCTTACTCCTACTCGGTTCCTTACCAAGCAGTTGGGAGACATTGCAGGTATCTCTTAGCAATTCTGTTCCAAATGGTAAACTTACCATGACAATGGTAAAGGATGCTCTCTTCAATGAAGAAGCCGGAAGGAAGGACGCTGGTACAGACCAGTCACATTCCCTCATCGTTGAGGATAGAGGAAGACATCAACAAAACAGCAGAGTCGGAGGTAGAGGAAGAGGAAGAAGTAGACCGTCCTAGACACTGGACAAATCAATTGCGCCAAACACCAACTATAATAGTAAGATCAAATGCTATTATTGGAACCATGAAGGTCACATGAAGAGAGACTGCCGAAAGTTCAAACGAGAACAAGGTCAAGGCACCAACCATCGGAATAGGGAAGGCGGAGAAACCCTAATCACTGTTACCGGTGATGTAGCAGTTCTGTTCTGCATTGAAGAGACGTGTCTCCACGTAGCCAACCAAGATTCCGAGTGGGTGGTAGACACTGCAAAGCATCATACCATGCCACTCCTCACAGTGAGTTCTTCACTTCGTACCAAGCTGGAGACTTTGGTACAGTGAGGATGGGGAACACGAGCTATTCCAAGATCATGGGAATAGGCGATGTTCGGATCAAGAAAAATGTTGGTTGCACAATGGTGTTGAAGGATGTCGGACATGTGCCCGACCTTCGGCTAAACCTTATGTTTGGGGTAGCTCTTGATCAATAGGGCTATGACAACCACTTCAGTAATGGCACGTGGAAGCTGACAAACGGTGCCATGGTTGTGGCTCGGGGACATATGTGTGGAACTCTCTACAAGACCCATGTGAAGGTTTGTCCAGAAAGCCTAAATGCAGTGGAAGCTGAGTCATCCCCAAACCTATGGCACAAAAGACTTGGCCATGTTGGTGAGAAATGATTGATCACATTGTCAAAGAAGTCTCTCATCACAGTTGCTGACAACATATCGCTCAATCCTTGTGAGCATTGTTTATTTGGAAAGCAACATAGAGTTGCATTCCGATCCCACTCCGAAAGACGATCGAGTTGTTGAGTCTAGTCCACTCGACGTATGCGGCCCGCTCGAGGAGGAGTCATTGAGAGGTAACAGGTATTTTGTTACATTTATTGATGATGCATCGCGGAAAGTGTGGGTTTTTTTTTGAAAACAAAGGACCGGGTATTTCATAACTTCCAAATATTCCACGCTATGGTGGAAAGAGAAACCAGGGAAGAAGGCAAGGTGTATCTCGCAGACATAGGGGGTGAGTACACTTCAAAAGAGTTTGAAGCATACTGTGCTCAACGCGGTATCCGACATGAAAAGATGGTCCCACGTACCCCACAACATAATGGTGTCGCTGAGAGGATGAATCGAACCATTGTGGAGAAAGTCGGATGCATGCTCGGTATGGCAAAATTACCAAAGCCATTCTGGGGGGAAGGCTGTTCGTGCTGCCTGCTACCTCATCAACAGATCACCATCAGTACCTTTAAATTTTGAAGTTCCGGAGATAGTATGGTATGGTAAGAAGAATGTTTCCTACTCCCATCTTAGAGCATTTGGATGCAAGGCATTTGCACATATACCTAAGGAACAAAGACAAAAGCTAGACATGAAGTCTACTCCATGCATATTCATTGGCTATGGAGATGATGAGTATGGATACCGTGTGGGATCCGAAGCCAAGAAAGTGTTCCAGGAGGGATGTTGTGTTCCCAGGAGGACCAGTTCTATGAGGAATCAACTAAATCTAGTGATTCTGGATCCTATGCGATAGATCTTTCTTCGAGATCCAGTGCCGTCAAGCTACCATAGATACTGGAATCGCAGGAGGAAATTCCGCAAGAAGAAGAAGAAGAAGAAGAAGATGAAACAGAGGGGTGTTGAGCAGAGGGAGCAAACCCCCCCCCCCCCAGGCGAAACAATCGAAGGTGAAGTACCTGAAGTCGAAGAGCCTCACCAAGGAGGAGGTGCAAGAGGCCGTGTCTTAATTACATCGAGGAGATATCCGGAATCGGATTATATCTTGCTCAATGATGAAGGGGAGCCGAAGACTTCAAGGAAGCACACGCTCATCCAGGCAAAGAAAAATGGATGAAAGCCATGCAAGAGGAGATGAGTTCCTTGCAAAAGAATCATACCTATGATCTGGTGAAGCTTCCCAAAGGCAAGAAGGTCTTGAGAAACAAGTGGTTGTTCAAGCTCAAGAAGGATGACAATGGAAAGTTGCTAAGGCACAAGGCTCGATTAGTTGTCAAAGGCTTCGAACAAAAGAAAGGGATCGACTTTGACGAGATATTCTCACCGGTGGTGAAGATGACCTCAATTCGAGTTATACTTGGATTGGTAGCCAGCATGGATTTAGAGCTTGAACAGATGGATGTCAAGACAGCCTTTCTACATGGAGATTTGCAGGAAGAGATCTACATGGAGCAAACAGAAGGATTTGAAGCACCTGGGAAGGAACACTTGGTCTCGCCAACCGAAAAAGAGTCTCTACGGCCTAAAGCAAGCGCCAAGACAGTGGTACAAGAAGTTTGACTCATTCATGACGGGTCATGGGTACAAGAGGACTGCTGCTGACCAGTGTGTGTACGTACAAAGATTCCTAAATGGAAGCTTTGTGACACTCCTTCTCTATGTAGATGATATATTGATTGTTGGCCAAGATGCTGCCAAGATAAGCAAGTTGAAGAAGGAATTATCTCAATCCTTTGACATGAAAGATTTAGGCCCAGCTCATCGGATATTGGGCATGAATATTGTAGATAAGCAAGTTGAAGAAGGAATTATCTCAATCCTTTGACATGAAAGATTTAGGCCCAGCTCATCGGATATTGGGCATGAATATTGTTCGTGATAGAAAAGCAATGAAGTTGTGGCTATCACAGGAAAAATATGTTGAACAAGTGATCAAGCGGTTCAACATGGATAATGCCAAGTCAGTCAGTACTCCATTAGCTAATCACTTCAAATTGAGTAAGAGTTCGTGTCCATCCTCCAAGAAGGAAATGGAACAAATGAAAGCAATCCCATACTCCTCGGCTGTTGGAAGTTTGATGTATGCTATGGTCCGTACGAGGCCAGATATTGCTCACGCGGTTGGAGTTGTGAGTCGATACCTTTCCAATCCAGGGAAAGAACATTGGGAGGCAGTTAGGTGGATTCGTAGGTACCTTAAGGGTACTTCAAAGATGTGTCTATGCTACGGGGGAGCTATCCCAGTCTTGGAGAGCTATACAGACTCGGGATATGGCCGGCGATCTTGATGGTAGAAAATCAACATCGGGATTTCTTTACACTTTTGCAGGAGGAGCTGTGTCATGGCAGTCAAGATTGCAAAAGTGTGTTGCTTTATCCACAACAGAGTTGAGTACATTACAATTGCAGAAGCTGGTAAAGAAATGTTGTGGTTAAAGAGACTTCTAGAAGAACTAGGGGTTAAGCAAAAGGAGTACAAGATGCACTGCGATAGTCAGAGTGCTCTGGATTTGAGCAAGAACCCAATGTATCACTCCCGGACAAAGCACATCGACACTCGTTATCACCGGATACGTGAGGTGATGGATAGACAACTATTGAAACTTGTGAAGATCCACACGAAGGAGAATCCCCGCCAGACATGCTAACCAAAGTGGTTACACGGAAAAGATCAATCTTTGCCGAGACATAGCCGAAATGGATTCTATGTGATCATCGGTGATGAATGATGTGGCGAGGGGGAGATTTATTGTGGCCCAGCTCCCATTCTCACTACTTTTTGGGATGTCAATGGTTGGCAGCAACCATTGTTGAAAATGAAAAAAGGAGCCACCAATTATGTGAATCATGGAGATCTTGTTCACACACTATTTTGGCCCTATAAATAGAGGGCTTCTCAAGCAATGGAGTACACACAACACATAAACTAATCAGAGAGTGATTAGTTATTGAGAGTGAGAGTTTTTCTTTTAGAGTTGAGTTGAGAGAGTGGTAGTTTTCTCCTCCTCCTCCTATGTAAATTTGTTCTTCATCTATTGAAGTTATTTTTCTCTCATTATATTCATGTTGTGTTGATTTCCGCACATTGAAAGGGTATAAAAACCCAAGAGTAATTGCCGAATCTTTTTTTTTTTTTTTTGTTTTTTTTGTTTTCTTTCTATTAAAGTTATGTAAGTTGGAAAGCAGTTTCTTAAGAATTCCCAAAATTGTTTTTTAGAGTACTGGTTTGTTTTTTTTTTTACTTAATTATTTACTTGTTTATCTATTTAATTATTTATGTTATTTTATTTAAACTATTTAGTTCTAAGAAAAGGAAAGATATAAGTTTGGCTCAAGTTAGTTAGAAGTAAGTTGAAGAAACATGTTTCAAATTTATAAGTTATGAACCCATTGAGCATGGTGAAAAAGCTCCACTATTATAAGTTTTGGCCTACGTAGCGGGATAAACAGCTAGGATCGATATCGATTAAAACCAACTAATGACTAATTACTTGAGCCTCATAAAAAGAAAGGGGAATTGATTTGAAATTCCTTTTTGTTTCTGTTCCGTTGAATAGAAGTTATCAGTAATCGGTGTTTTGACTCTTCTATTGGAAGTTATATTTGAAATCTAGATTTTATTATCATCTTATATTTTTGAGACTCTATTTGAGATTTTTTATTGTCTTCACAAGTTAAAAGCTTTGTTTGATTTAAATTTAAGTTCCGTTTATTCACTAGGCTTTTTGCTCATACCCCTCCCTCTTATATCCTTTTTTGCACATACTATAGTGAGGATGAATAAGAAGATATGTAAGCACTTGAGTTTTGATAGATGAACTTTTATTTGTTTGATCTTTTATTTAGTTGGAGTTAGAAACCCTATTTGAATTTAGTTTTGTTTCTTCTAATAAATTGGGGTTGCATCCCTAAACTTGTTATCCGTAGTTAAAGTATTTTCTTTTGACAATTGGAATTATTTTAAGAAAATCCATTTGAGACTATGAATTTTAATTGATTGGATGCCATGTTTTTGTGGAGAATATTTGATTAATAGCTTTAAGAGACCTTACGTTTTCGAGGAAAAGCTTGAGCGTATAGTCGTGTTAAACCCGAATGTAGGGCGTGACACAAACAAATAAGTGAAAGCTAAATATACAAAATACATTCTAAGTGTACAATTTACCTTCTAATACATTTCCTCCTCAATGAGATCCGTTGGGAATATACTATCCGAGCGATACAAGAGATTTCACCTTATATCGGTGATTGACTTGACTGTCGAGAGAGCCAACAGTAAAAAAACACCCCCGACACTTGGCATTTTTTACAAGACACGTCCACGAAAAGCGTGTGGTAGAACCGGAAGAGTTGAGATTGATGATATATATATATTATATATTGAAAAGGTGATAGGACGAACCCGTTGCTTATCACATGTATTTGACTTTGATACTTGATCAATTTTTGCACTCCTTCCCGTGGAAATCGAGCACCACTAAAAAAAAATGCATGCAAATAATAAATTTATTTTTTAAATACTTACATAGTACACTAATAATTAGCAAATTTCACGTGTATTTTTAGGTACCTCATGTGTTAGGCCTGTTTATCCCATCAGTTTGGGCCGTTACCTTATCTAAAATCCACATTAATATGATAATGTCCGTTTTGGGCCTAAACTCTCACGGTTTTGTGAGCCCAAAAGGCCTCATACTAATGGAGTTGGTGAAACACCTTATATACTAGGCAACTCTTGTCTAATCTTCCAATGTGAGACTTGAGTTGACACTCCAACCTCAACAATCCTCTCCTCAAACCAAAGACGACATACCCGTGGGCCTCTCCTCCAACGAAATCCTCTTGCACCTTCGTACCACCACACACTCGTGGCTTTCATGGTTCAAAGTCTCTGGATCGAAGCTTTCCGATACAAAGAGACAAAAAAATCGAAATGATATTAACTCGGTCCGATTCTGTCTTGACTCGGTTATGACTCGGCTTGACTCGACCGAGTGCTCTTGCACCTCGTACCACCACACATTCGTGACTTTCATGGTTCAAAGTCTCCGGATAGAAGCTTTCCGATACAAAGAGACAAAAAAAATCGAAATGATATTAACTCGGTCCGATTCTGTCTTGATTCGGTTATGACTCGGCTTGACTCGACCGAGTCAAGGCCGAGTCACTTAATCTGCCATGGAAGAAAATGAAGAAGAAGAAGAACCGAAAGAAGAAGAAGAAAAAGAAGAAAGAAAGTGGAATAAGAAAGAGAAAAATAATGCACAAGAATCAAGAAATAATATATATTATATAAATTTGTTTTGAAAAATTTCTTGGGTTCCGTGACTCACAAAAAACTATGTTTTGAAAATTATATATATATTATAAATATATAATAATAAAGAAAAAAATGCACAATTTTCGAGGATATCAATATATATTATAATTATATTATATTTATAATTAAAATTAAAAAATATTATTATTTTAATTTTAAATATAAATGATATTAGTATTATATTTAATAACAATTTAATTTTTTTATTATCATCTCATAAATAAAAATTGTTTTATTATTATTTTTCTAAAAGTTATAATATTTTAAGAAATTCTTTCATTTAAAAGTCTTCATTTTAAAAGTTTTTCATAACACTATGTAATTATAATTTATGTATTACTTTAAAAAAAAAAAAAAATTGGAATGGCTCAATTACAAAAGAAAATAATAATTAGAATCAGATTTGATTTGAGATTTTACAAATAAAATGAGTGAATATGATATTTTTTAATTTAAAATATAATTTTTTTAAAAAAATTTATAATTAGGCATTCAAATATGTTAGTACTTCATATATTTTTTAAAAAAATTCTTTGATTTAAAAGTCTTTATAACACTAGGTAATTATAATTTGTCAATTAAAAAAACATAATAAAATAAAATAATTCGAATTGGTCAATTATTAAAAAAAATATTAATATAAAATGTGAATATAATATTTTTCATTTTAAAATATAATTTTTTAAAATATAATTTTTTTTAAATTTTTTTAAGTATGCATTCAAATATGTTATTTCTTCATTTATTCTACAAACATTTATTTGAGTAGTCTAATATAATTTTTTTTATTAAATATAATAAATTTTGTATCATCCGATACGATGACTGAGTCACCGATATTGACCGATACAGATATGAACCAGTGGCTTCCGAGACGATGACTGAGACCGATACTTTGAACCATGGTCCACCTCGAATAGTCTGGTCTATGTGGACTTTTAAGAGATTTTTATTCCTCTCAATGGCCCTCGCGACGTGCCAGATGAATCATCCGGACATCGCGTATAGAGCAGTGATCGAAGTGCTATTTTAGTGCGTATAGCACGACGCTTGAGGTGTCATTGTCAACCGGCCCAAACTTGCACTATTATTGATTACAAACTTCTCCACATTAAGATAAAATAATATGTTGTGCTCAATTTCCACGGGAAGGAGTGCAGAAATTCAGCAATCATCAACGTCAAATACATGTGATAAACAAAGGTTTCGTCCTATTACCTTTTCAATATATGTAGAAATCATTCTTAGTTTTAATCATTAATTTAATGTTCTAGTTAGATTTTTAATATGAAGGGTCCTAATCTTATATATACTAGTCTACGAAATGTATATATTGCTAAGTTTTAATTTTTTTTTTTTTAAAAAAAATTACAATACAAGACCATCTTAATTAATTATAAATTAAAAAAAAATTATTAGAATAAATATAAGTAAGACTATATGAATTTTAAATTTAGTTATGATTTTTATCTTTTAATCTATATTTATTTTGCTGAATAAGACAATAGAGAAAAATAAAAAAAAAAAAAGAGGTTAATTTCTTTAAATTTTTTGTTAGACAAATTTGTTTTTAAATAAAAATATTAATACATTTAGATAAATAAAGAGGAACTCAAAAGTTAGAAAAATAAAACCAAAATACTAAGAAGTTAAGCAAAAAAAATTAAAAGTCATTAAGTATAAAATTAGACAAAAAAAAAATTAATATAAATTGAGAACAAAAAAAAAAGAAATTGAAACTCAAAGAATTAGAAAAGATTTTAAAAGTCATTAAATATAAAGTGAGACAAAAGGACGGAAGTGATTGAAAAGCATAGGTTGAAGAAGAAAATAAAGAAAAATATAAAAATTTTTTTTTTTAATTTTGTGTTACATAAAATACTTTTTCAAGTAAAAAAATTAGTAAAAATTGATATAAATAAAGAGGAAGTTAAAGGTTTAAAGAAAAAAATAAACCAAAAATTGATATGGGTGTGTTGTATAGAGAACACGGGCATAGCAGACACAACACGGGTGTTAAGCTCAAACGGCCAAGAAAATCGTGCTGATGTCAAGAAGACCGTGTTGATGTGCTTTGGAGGCTCAAAACGGGCATGTTGATCTTGTTATAGCTATGTTGATGTGTTGTTATAATCATCATGGGCGTGTTATAGTCACCATGGGGGTGTTGAGTGTGTTTAGGGCTATGTTGATGTGTTGTTGTAGCTAGAAAGAAGATTTCTTAGCCGTTGATTTCTACCGACAAGTATAAAGGTTCGCTTGCCATAGGAGAGCTAAACAATGGGGGATAGTTGAGGTAGTTCCTCATCTCCTTCCACGCCTCCTTGCATTCTCTAGTCCAGGTGATGCTCTTTATTGCACATTTGTGTGCTTTGAAGAAGTGAAGACATTTTTCGACTGATTTGAAGAAGTGAAGACATTTATTGAGTTATGGGATGAAATTTACCAAATTATTAAGTTAAGGGATGAATTTATCAAATTATTAAGTTAAGGGATGAAATTTATCAAATTATTAAGTTAAAGGATGAAATAACACAAAAAAATAAGAAGATGAAATCTTAAAAATTATATAAATTAAGGGATAAATTTGTCAATTTGCCAAAAATATATATATTATACATATATATATATATTTTTTTTTAATATTTTTATTTATACATATATTATATGTATCCTGCCACTTTCAATTTATTATATATATTCTTTGATGATTCCGCCATGATTGTATGCCATGATTTTCAAGATGATTCTGTTTCATTTCATTTTCGTCTTGAAAATGGCAAATATATCCAAGGATCCCGAAAAGCATTATAGAAACAGGCCAAAAAACATGTGTTACTTAAAGACAAAATACCAACCTAATTAAATATTCCAATAAATTTAAGATTATATATATATATATATATATATATATATAATATTTTTTTTCCTACTAAGTTATTATTTAATTAGCATACAATAGTAATTAAATAATAGAATAAATCCCGGCCATTACTGGAGGATTGATTGGATCCACGTATCATATTAAAGTTTAATATATATAAGTAATTTTTCTATCAATTAAGGTTGCATAAAACAATTTCATTACATCTCTTTGTAACATAAATTTTTTATAAAATTTAATATTCATCACCTACATATATATATATATCATAAGAAAGATTAAAATTACATGTCTCCATCCCAAAGTTCTTCCAAACATTTGATTAGTCCATCGGGATGAATAAGATTAATTCGTGAATCACTCCTATTTTGAGGGATTTTTTTAATTTGACCAACTTCTTCATTAGTAAGTTCAAACTGAAAAATGTCAAGATTTCAACCATCTTTTCTTTATTAAAACTTTTTACAATCACAGATGCGCCTTGTTCATAGATCCATCTTAATGCAACCTATATTACACATTAATAATTTTAAAATCAATATGTATTACTTTCTCTCTATGTATATAAGAAAAATAATTAATGTATGTATGACTTTCTTATATATATATATATTAAAACTCTTCACGATCACAGATGCGCCTTGTTCATAGGACCGTTGAAGAATGTTATCTCAGCGAAACATGCTGAAGCAATTGCTATGTGGAAGGGTTTGGACTGCATTCCTGAATATTGTAATGATCCGCTCCTCATTGAAACAGATTGTAAAGGAATAGTTCATCAGTTTGGTTTATACTGTCAGAATCTGTCTATGTTGGGAACGATTTTAGATAAACTTAAACGTAAACTTGACAGACCGGAGCAGACTATTGTGTGTTTTGGTCCTAGAATGGTTAACACTATCGCTCACAGATTGGCAAAAATTGGATGTAATTTTCCTAATGATATAATATGGTTTCAGACATCACACCCTCTTGTTTTGGAGGAGTTGCAAGCTGATTGGTTGTACGCTTCCTAATTATCTAATGCATTTGGTGTTGGTTTTAAACAAAAAAAATCAGGCATTTATGTGCAGGTCATTTCTATTAATTTTTTCAGATCTCAAGCCAGATCAAAGATCTGTTTGCGTTGTATTATTATATAATTTCTGCAATTAATATTAATTTGAGCAGCTCATAGGGATTAATAAGTTTAATCCCCACGTGCGTCATGTTCAAGTTGACTCCATTTTTTTTCTTTTAAAAATACACGGTTTAAAAAAATATATAAAAATTAATGTGTCTTTTAATTAAATAACTAAAATATCTTTCAACTTATGAGTTATAAAATAAATTTTTTTCGAACCAAACTTACCAATTATTCAGTTAAATAATGTAGATTCTGAGGAGTACTTTTAGATTTCAACTTACGTGTTTTGTACTTCTATCCGTCGGCTAGACCTCGGTCCTTCATGGAATCCACCTCGGACGGTCCGGCCTACGTGGACTTTTATGGACTTCGGTTACTCTCACTACCATTCTCTCTATTTACCTCCTATTTGAACACCTCTTTGCTTACAAGAACCCCAATGCCTTGTATTTCTCTAATAAAAAATATTTGGGATTTTAAAAGTTAAAGAAAAAAATATTTGGAATTGATCTTACCAAAAATAAATTTTTTTTCAGTCCAAACTCACCAATTATTCAGTTAAATAATGTAGATTGCGAGGAGTATTATGAACAATTCTTTATTACCCAAGAATATGGTGAATATACTTAAAGATTATCTTCTTAAATAAAGTATTGAGGTGTAAGATTGTATAAATGTACCTAAAATCCTTTTCAGTAAAGGAAAATAAAAGACGGTATATAAATTTATGAAGTCAATAAATAGACTGAAAAATACTACTAAATATTGGTACGATAATTAGGTAGAAACATCATTAAACGTATGTATTTAACAGTTAATCAGTGGTAAAAAGTTTGTTTTTATATTTTCATATGCTCATTAATTTATCGAAGATCCAATCAATTAAAGGTGATGGATACTTAGATTTAAATAATGATGGACACAAAGATTAATTGAGGTCAATATTTGGTAATTTGTTTCTACTAATAAAGAAAAAATATATGGAAAATCTTCAAACAATTTTACACTCCCATGTCCATTATTATGAAAGAAAAATTTTATATATACCTTGTTTCAAAACCGAAATTCAAGCATCATGGCTATAAAATCTTATTTTGAAACTTTTTTTTTTCTTTTTTTAATTCGGTATTCTCATCGACTAATCTGTGAGAGATCTATAGAAGGAGACTCTCAAGACTACAACATAAAGCTGAAATTGCAACAAAAAGGTTTTTAGCATGTGTTGAACTCGGGTTTCTCACTTGGTAAGTCATATGAAATACCTAAGTAAGGGAAGTGAAACCAACTAAGTTATCACATTTTCACCTTATTTCGAGAATTTGGGTTGTCGACACCATTACCAATCAGTAGAAAACTTATTGTGATGATTTTGTGGCAATTTTCTCCCCCAAGAGTGTACTATGATGGATCATATAATTGTTGATCCTTCAACTAAAGGATTACAACCAATAATATTTAAGGAACATGTTCAATGAGTGAATCTTAGTTGTATTTATGAGTCATTATACGTTATCTAAGACACTCTTGAGCCAATAAATATTTTTGACACATCTATAAATTTATTTATTTTTTAATTTTTTTTTAAAAAAATGATTGTGTAAACCTAATTGTTGTTAAACAAGAAATATGTCTACGAGACATTAATGTAGATCTTTAATTATGGGTCATATCCCATTAAAGTAAAGATAATTATATTATTGTATCATATTATGTTACTATTTAGTTCGCCTAGAATAATAATTTAATAATAAAATAAATTTCAGTTATTGATTAGATATTTGATTAAAGTTTACTTATATAAATAGGTCATCTCTCTATTAGTTAAAATAATAGAGAATAATTAATGTCATCACATATGTCTAACGTAATATAAAGAATTTTATTTATAGGGTTCAACAAGTGCACGGGTCACAAGGATTAAGGAGTATAAGACTTCCATATTCGAGGTTTAATCTCACCTATTCTATTAGGGTTACGGTGATAGAGGGATTCCAATTGAATGATTGATAATTAATGAACTAATATTTAATTATTCATATTGTTGAGGTTGGGGTATCAACCCAAGTCCCACATTTGGAAATCATGCAAGAATTGCTTAGTATATAAGTATTTTTTCTACTCTATTACTATGAGGTCTTCCGGAAAGATGCCTGAATAATTGTCTAAATAAGTATTCGTAGAATAAAAAGTTCCATAAATTTTTATAAAATTCAATATTCAACATATATTATATAGCAACCCTTCCGGGTGTATAAGTGTACTTCCTCAATTACTCCTACTTTGAGGAATTTTTTTAATTTGATCATCTTCTTCCTTGGTAAGTTCAAACTGGATGGAGAATCGAAACCCATGCATTTTCCGGTATAATGTGGACTGGCCCAAAGAAGAAGAGGTTTTGGGTTGGATGGTGGGGAGCTATAAGGTGAGCAGACTAAAGGTTGGTATTGGGTTATGCATGATGCATTGGGTCAGTCCAGAGAAATGGGAAATTGGGATTGTGCCGGATTAGGAAGGTCCGGTTCATCTAGGGTGAGGGGCAAATTGATTTTTGGCTCATTGGGCTGGAATTTGAGAGCAGAAAATTTTTTTGGAGTCTAGGATGTTAGTGATAGTCGCTAGAGGTTTTCTGGCAGTGATGATGTCGGATGGGGAACCTTGGGAGTCGTGATGATGTCAAAGGACTCGTCGGCCTGAGAATCCATGGTGGTGTGAATTTGAGGAGCAATAACCACTGCATTTTCCTCCTCTTTTGGACTGTAGGACGAAGGAGTAGAGTAATTTCCTTGGGGCCTAATCGGTGAGTTGGTTGCCCTGAGCCAAAGACCGTAAGCAAATCTAGGGTCTAGAACACCAAGACTGTCTATTTTCTCAGCAATACATTGTAATTCACTATGCCCCAAGCATCCACACCGATAGCGGAAGTCCGAGAGGCGCTCGAATTTAAATTGAACCCAGAGGAATGAACTATCTCCTCTCGGAAGGAAGAAATCAGTCTTTAAGGGCTTCCGAATATCAATTGTCACCCGTATCCTGACGAATTTGTTTATCCTGGAGAATTGTGTGTCCTTTGGACTAGTATGGAGAAAGGTACCTAGGAATCCACCCATCTTCCTATCATTCTGCTTTGTCATTCTATCCAAAGATAGATTGTGCTCTTGCACCCGGAACTCCGAGGTGGAGAAGTCTATTTCATCAAAGTTTGTGTCTGGTATCCATTGTTTCAGAAGGAGATGAGCACCTTTGACACTCCACGGGTTGCCTTTGAGTATGCGGTCAAGATCTTCTTGAGTCTTAAAAGAACAAGCAAAGGTATGACTGTCAAGAGGACGAATGTCAGTAATTTCCATGGAGTACCAAGCCGCTTGTAAAGTTGTCTTGACAGATCGTGGGTTAATGTTTTTGTCCGAGAGGACACGTGCAAGGATGGTGGGGTTGTTGCTTGGTATGTGGGGATCAATGGTGGGGGAAAGATCCGGAATGTCATCTTCTGGTTTAGATTCGGACATGGTAGGTAGGAGTAGAAGTTGTGGAGTAAATGCACAAGGGTAGTAAATAAGAAAGAGAAAAGATGAAACGAAAGGGGGAAAGAGAAAGGTAACGAATCTGGTTACGGGAAGAAGCAAAGATGCACCACTTTGAAGTAAACTAGTCGGAAAAGATGATCTACTCATCTTTTTTCAAGGGTATTTTTGTCTTTTCACATTAGAAATAGTTAATTATGTTGGTATAGGAAAAAACTTTAATTTTTGCAATCATCAAGAGTCGAACCTGTATTCTCACGCATAATAGACCCACAAATCACCGTTGAGCTAGACATCATTTATTGTTAATGTTTGAAGTAATTTAAATATATAGTTAACCTCCCCACTTCAAAATGGGTTTCCTATTTTTATTCTTCCCCTTCTTCTTCTTCTCATCTTCCTCCTCCCCACCACCACCTCCGACCACCTCATCTCTATCTCTTTCCATCACTTTCTTCTCTCTCTCTCCATCACTTTCTTCTCTCTCTATCTATCTTTCCTTATCCAATCCAAATTTCTGTTCTTCCCCTTCTTCTTCTTCTCCTCTTCCTCGTCCTCACCACCACCTCCGACCACCTCTTCTCTCTCTCTCTCCATCACTTTCTTCTCTCTTCATCTATCTTTCCATCTCCAATCCAAATTTTTGTTCTTCCCCTTCTTCTTCTCCTCTTCCTCCTCCTCACCACCACCTCCGACCACCTCTGCTCTCACTCTCTCTCCATCACTTTCTTCTCTCTCTATCTATCTTTCCATCTCCAAATTTTTGCGCATCAACGCCCAATTAGCCTCGCCGTCTCCAAATTTCTGCGCATCAACACCCGATTGTGCATCTCCAAATCCCTTATTTTTTTCCCTAATGCGTTCAATGGAGGTAAACCCTAATTTTTTCCCCAAAGCGTTCAATCAAAAATTAGAGGGTTAATTTATAAGAATTGAAATGGTTATTTCTGGTAGTTGTTAATTTCACTACTGCAATTGAGTGGACATGATTTCTAGTTCACTTCAATTCATAAAAAATAAATATTTTGGGAGATAGTTGTTTATATTGTTTATAGATTAGTTGTAATATATATATATATATATATATATATATATATATATATATATATATATATATGTGTATAGATAAACACATGGAACAGGGAAACCGAGATGGAAGATCTAGTGAACAGAACCACCACCACTGCCGCCACCAGATTGATCGAACCAAGCATCAATAACGTCACCATCATCCAATCCTAGATCTTCTGCAATCTGTAAATCTTTGATCTTCGTCCCGTCGAAGGTGAAACAGATGGTTTCGTAATTCAGGCCTAGTTTATCGCAATAAGCATGTGCCGCCATCCGAAGAGGAACAGTTTGTCTAATCCTCATCAACAAGGTTACGTTGGTCTTCCCCCTGAATTGTTATAGTCACTCGACTTTTCTTCTCTATTGTTAATAATATTAGATAATTCTCCACAGGTCCTATTTGTAGTTGAGAAGAGATACAAAAGCATTAACTGTCGGACATGGTGGCGAACTTAATGGACTATAATAAACATGTGTACCTTGTGTGTATATATAACTTTTATATACGTATGACAATATATATTTATGAACTTTCATATTGTAATTACTAATCATCTATCATAATTGATGCACTAAAGTATTCGTAGAATCACATAAATTTTTATAATATTCAATATCCAACTTCTATATATATATATAATTGGGCCTTTCGGGTGAATAAAATTCACATATCTCCATCCCAAAGTCCTTCCAAAGATTTAATCGGCCCTTTCGGGTGAATAAGTGTACTTCCTGAATTACTCCTATATTGAGGAATTTTTTAAATTTGATCGTCTTCTTCTTTAGAAAGTTCAAACTGAAAAATGTCAAAATTTTGGGTCATCCTTTCTTCATTAAAACTCTTCACGAACACAAATGTGCCTTATTCATAAATCCATCTCAATGCAACCTATATTAATTACACATTAATAATTTTAAATTGAACATATATTAATTGCTCCATATATATATATTAAGAAAAATAATCGTATTTATGTCCTGCATATATTAAATGAATTTTTTATATATATTTATATGAAGAGAAGCAAACCTGTGCAACAGTCTTTTTTTTTTAGAAACTGCATGTCTTTAAGGATCGGATTCTCCATTATTGCATTAGTTCCCCAAGGGCAACCATAAGTTCCTAATGGAGACCATGCACTAACATGAATCCCTTTCTGCTTACAAAATGGTAGCAATTTTCTTTGCTGCTATCTCACATTCATCTCTACCTAAAAAATACAACATTTCAACATTGTTTTAGACATAATATTTAAAAAAATACTTCAATTCAATTTGGACCTAAAAATACATCTCTTTGTAATATAAAATTTTTATAGAAAAATTAAAATTACATGTCTCCATCCCAAAGTTCTTCCAAAGATTTGATAGGTCCATCTGGATGAATAAGTTTAATTCCTGAATCACTTCTACTTTGAGAGATTTTTTTAATTTGATCGACTTCTTCTTTAGTAAGTTCAAACTCAAAAATGTCCATATTTTGAGCCATCCTTTCTTTATTAAAACTCTTCATGATCACAGATGTGCCTTGTTCATAGATCCATCTTAATGCAACCTATATTACACATGAATAATTTTAAAATCAATATGTATTACCTGCTCTCTCTATTAAATGAATTTCTTTTATATTTATCTATATATATATATATATATATATTTGTGTGAAGATGAGCAAACCTGTGCCACAGTCTTATTTTTAGAAACTGCAATGTCTTGAAGGATTGGATTCTCCATTACTGCATTAGTCCCCCAAGCTGAACCATAAGTTCCTAATGGAGACCATCTAACATTCATCTCTACCTACAAAATACAACATTGTTTCAGACATAATATTTATTATAATATTTTTAAAAATACTTCAATTTTAATTTGACCATTGAATTTTTCTATTTTTAACAATAATATATGTAACTTTTAACTGCACTTTTGATTTAATAAATTATCAATTTCAGTTATAAATGAATATGAAAAGTCTCGTAATTAAACAAATAAATATATATATATATATATATATATACCTGATTTACTGCTGGGGGTATGCTGGCCTTTTCCAGGAGTTTTTGGAGCTTTTCACAGGTAAAATTACTTACACCAATGGACTTAACTAAACCCAATTTTTTGCAGTTTTCCATTGCCTTCCAAGTCCCATGTATGTCAAAAGGAAGGAAGTCTTCCTTTGAGTTGAAATTAAACATGATAGTATCTTTCTTGTATCTTATTGGCCAATGAATTAGATAAAGATCCAAATAATCTAACCCCAATTTCCTAAATAATTTGAAAAAAAAAAAAAAAAGTTAATATACAAAAAATAAATTAGTATAAATGGGTATTTTGTAGAGTTCAAAAACAGTTACCTAAGTGTATTCTTGAGTGCAGGAATAACGAGATCAGCAGCCGCATCAGTGCACCACAGTTTAGAAGTGATGAAAAATTCTTCCCTTCCATTCTTAACAAACCCACTTTCTATTGCCTGAACCACAGCTTTGCCCAGCGCCTCCTCCGACCCGTACAATGCCGCCGTGTCGAAGTGACGGTAGCCAGTCTTAATGGCCTCCAAAAAAATTTCAGTTAGTTCCTCTATTGGCGGAAGCGGAAATGTCCAGCATCCAAATCCCAACACTGGCATCTTGTGGCCTGAATTCAACACCGTTTCCGGCATCTCCATTTTCTCCGCCATGGCTCTCTGTCGCTCTGTTGGAAGATAGAGAGATTAATATTGATTTGCTATCCGAGAGCCAATATGATGTTGTCTGAATAATCTACCTCACATATATTGCCAGAAAATAAGCTAATAATATAAATCATTTAGTATTAATATAAACTTTGACATGAGTATCAAAACATTCATATATAATATATAGTATTAGTATAACCACAATTAGATAATAGTATTATCAACCTACACATTCGTCCCACTTTGAATGTCAGGCGGCGGGTTCCCGAGGTGAAGTTCCCCGAAGTCTAGTTGGCGACTAGAAGCATCACACGGAGGGCATGATCACTAAAAAAGAGATTCTCTCGGAGCTCAACATTAAATGCACCTGATCCGATAGACATTGTTTGGAGTCACCATTTCACATTGTCGGGAATGGTACCACATCCAGCTGTCACCTCCCGATTAGCTATTCCTCACCATAAAACAGTAACACACTCACACACGGTAATACCTAACCCTAAATAAGGATAAATAAGGGAATTTACAAGTTATTATATTATTATAATAAATAAATAGGTCTTATTTACAAAAGGGAAAGGGAAACTTCCAAAGACCTAAATTATTTTCTGTCACACGTTGGTGCAATGTAGGAAGTGAAGGAACAAATAGAGCAATCCGTGAGTTTCGATCGATCGGGAATAAATAGGTAAGTTAGGCTTTGTTCTTCCTAATTAAATTAAGTTATGGATTACCTTAGAGTTAAGAATTTTGTTGGTTAATTAATTTAGGTTGGATACAAGAGTTTGGTGTGATTTTGATTCTTTTTCGAATATTGATAAGAGGTGAGTAAACGGATACTTTCTAAATGATTAATTTTTTGTTTTGTCAAATCAGTTTAGTATATTTTATATCTATGCTGTCGGTAGAAAAAAAAAATTGTTTTTTTTTTTTTTTAATTACTTGTTTGAAGGAATTTCCAGAAGTTGCGATGTTATATATATATATATATAGATATATGTATATATATGTTTATATTTAAAAGGTTTTTTTTAAGAAAGAAACCAGATACTTTTTTTTTTTTTTTTAAATAAAACAATACTGCCGCAAATTGAAATCAGCGGTAATTGCCGAATCTGTTTTTTTTTTTTTTTTTCTTTTCTTTTCTTTTCTTTCTATTAAAGTTATGTAAGTTGGAAAGCAGTTTCTTAAGAATTCCCAAAATTTTTTTTTAGAGTACTGGTTTGTTTTTTTTTTTACTTACTTATTTACTTGTTTATCTATTTAATTATTTATCTTATTTTATTTAAATTATTTAGTTCTAAGAAAAGGAAAGATATAAGTTTGACTCAAGTTAGTTAGAAGTAAGTTGGGGAAACATGTTTCAAATTTATAAGTTTTGAACCTATTGAGCATGGTGAAAAAGCTCCACTATTATAAGTTCTGGCCTACCTAGCGGGATAAACAGTTAGGATCGATATCGATTAAAACCAACTAATGACTAATTACTTGAGCCTCATAAAAAGAAAGGGGAATTTATTTGAAGTTACTTTTTGTTTCTGTTCGGTGTTTTGACTCTTCTATTGGAAGTTATATTTGAAATCTGGATTTTATTATACTCTTATATTTTCGAGACTCTATTTGAGATTTTTTATTGTCTTCACAAGTTAAAAGCTTTGTTTGATTTAAATTTAAGTTCCGTTTATTCACTAGGCTTTTTGCTCATACCCCTCTCTCTTATATCCTTTTTTGCGGATACTATAGTGAGGATGAATAAGAAGATATGTAAGCACTTGAGTTTTGATAGATGAACTTTTATTTGTTTGATCTTTTATTTAGTTGGAGTTAGTAACTCTATTTGAATTTAGCTTTGTTTCTTCTAATAAATTGGGGTTGCATCCCTAAACTTGTTATCCGTAGTAAAAGTTAGAAAAATAAAACCAAAATAGTAAGAAGTTAAGCAAAAAAAATTAAAAGTCATTAAGTATAAAATGAGACAAAAAAAAATTAATATAAATTGAGATAAACAAAAAGAAATTGAAACTCAAAGAATTAGAAAAAAAAATCTAAAAAAGATTTCAAAAGTCATTAAATATAAAGTGAGACAAAAGGACGGAAGTGATTGAAAAGTATAGGTTGAAGAAGAAAATAAAGGATTATTGATTAGCCGTAGTTTTTAAAATTCTCTCTCTAGAATTTCTCTCTGGAGAACTGAAAATTTTTCTCGACTATGGCTGGTCCCCCCCCGTCGGGAGGGGCCGGAACCCACTAACTACAAGGTCGCAACACCAAAAAGCGTAAGAACACCTCTACTGAGGAAGACAATGCTAAAGATGCAGTGGATATGGACACCACGTCTGGTCAAGAGCCCACTCCACCACCTGGTCAACCAGCTGGTGCATGGGCAGGTCAAGATCTGGCATCCAAACTTCGTAAACCAATTTCAAGACCTCCCATATACACGGGAGAGGACAGAATGAAAGAGGATGAGGCCCTGGACCTTTCCAACCTTGTTGATCCTCTGAAAGTACCGGAAAGTGGCCTGAATCTTCCGGTCATTGAATTTTCAATTGAAGAATGACAAGAACTTTGGAAGCCTTGGAAAAAAGCCTTAATACTCAAGCTGCTGGGTAAGAATGTATCTTACCGTATTCCGGAACAAAGGACTAGAGACCTTTGGAAGTTGGAATTGGGCTGTGAGTTGATTGACCTAGAGAACGGATACTATGTGGCGCGCTTCTATTTAGAAGCAGACTACCTAAGGGTCCTTGAAGGAGGTCCTTGGATCATTCTTGGGCACTACTTAACAGTCACCAAATGGAAGCCTAACTTCGGACCTTCCTTGGCTAAAATCTCGTCTACCCTAGTTTGGATTTGTCTCCCGGAGGTTTTTGTTGAATACTTCACCGATAAATGCCTTCGTTGGATTGGAGCAGCGTTTGGTAGGGTGGTGAAGTTGGATAATACTACATCGGCTACATCCCGTGGGAAGTATGCCCGCATTTGTGTGGAACTCGATCTGTCTCAACCACTGTTGCCTGGGCTGCATGTGGGATACATACCCTTGTTGAATATGAGGGGTTACACCATATCTGCTTTGACTGCGGACAGTATGGACACCGAATGGAAGACTGCCCCAACCAGGGAGGGAAGCCTAGCACGAGTTCTGATAGTGCCCCATCGGCTGATGAGGGCCACCCGGTAGAGGAGCCGGTGAAGGGTCCCTACGGGCCTTGGATGATGCCCACATACCTTAACAGGAAGAAACCGGCGGCCAGTAGTTACCCCGATCGTCAGCAAGGTGCAGCGGCGGAAAACGTCACCCACATCACAAGGGGCCAGCTCCCACGTCACACCAGCCGTCTTCCACAGGGAACGTGCCTTCCAAGTCCGATCATGCACCAACAAACGAGAAACATGTAGACGTTGACAAGTCTTGGACGACAGTACGAGGTAGACCAAATGGATCGGGAAATACTGCGGCACTGTCTGCTTCTCGATTCTCGGTACTACAAAATCTGCAGGAAAGTTTCTCCGATGTGGTGGATGAGATCCAAATCCTTAAGCGGAAGATCCAGTCGGTCGAGGGGCCCAGTGTAAAGCAACACAAGGAGAAGGGCCGGCCCAAACAACCAATTCCTCAAAGCACACACCAGCTTTGTTGAAGGGTAAAGCCCCTATGACCCTGCCCACAGACCCCAAAGCAGGTGCTTCCAACAAAAAGAAAAACCTTGCCCGACCGGGCCCATTGTGTGAACCCCAATCAAACATTGCCCTGGTACATGGTAAGAAGACGGGCCAACTTGTGATCCATCAACCAGCGATGTTTGCAAGCCGGGCCTAGCATCGGGTCACGACTGCGAGAAGCCTCCTGGAGATGTTGTGAGGCCAACCCCAGCGGAAGATCCTCCCGATTCGTTCGTAGTCCCCAACCCTCCGAACCCTCCGGGTATGAGAGCCGAGTCTAGCTCCTTAGTTCCGGCTCAGCCAACTTCAAGGGGTAGTGCACCCCTACCTTCCCTTTCCTAATTTTATGGATTTTACAGTCCTTTCGTGGAATTGCAGGGGAGCTAGTTCTGCCCTCTTTCATAGACATCTAAAGGACCTAACTAGGGCTTATAAACCCTCTGTTTTAGCACTTCCGGAAACTAAAGTCCAGAGTAATCTCTCTTTTCAACATATTTGTAACTATTCCAACCTAACTAGATTTGTATGTGCTGAGGCCCAAGGTTTTGCAGGAGGCATATGGGTCTTTTGGGATGATAGTGTCATCGACCTTGAGGTTGTAACCATTGATGACCAAATTATCACAGCCATTGTCCGGAACCAAGATAGGGTGGAATGGGTTCTTTCTATTATTTATGCCTCTCCTAAAGTGACTGTCCGGGAATATCTGTGGTAGTTTATTCGAAAATTGGGGACTGTTATTTCAGCACCTTGGTTACTCATTGGGGATTGGAACCGGACATTAAGTCCCGAGGACAAGCAGGGCGGGAGGGCAGTCATTAGTGTGCAGTTGAGTTCTTTGTGGCAGGCCATAACTAACTATTGTTTATTAGACTTGGGTTTCTCGGGTAGCAAATTCACTTGGACGAACGGGCGGAAGGGTTTGGCTTGTATTAAGGAGAGACTGGACCGTGTGTTGTGTAATGGAGACTGGCAACACAAGTTCCGGCATGCGACAATGAAACATTTTGTCTGGAGTTATTCTGATCATTGTCCAATCCTACTATCCTCCGGAATACCGGAGTCCCAGCTAGTAAGACAGAAGAACTTCCACATGTTAACTGCATGGTTTCAGAACAAGGGGTTTGAGCAAGTAGTTTCTAAAGCATGGGAAAGTGCGAATAAACCACTCCTTCAGTAGATGGATGACTTCTGCAGCTTGGCGACTCACTGGAATAGACTTTGTTTTGGCAACATTTTTGAGAGGAAACGAAGATGCAAATCCAGATTGGAGGGTATTCGAGAGAAAGTTAGAGTGCTCCGCGTCTAGGTATCTTGAACGCTTAGAGGTCTCTCTGCTTGAGGAACTTAATGAAATTCTCTGGCTGGAAGAAGCCTTTTGGAAGCAGAAAGCAAAGGTTCAATGGATCGGGGATGGTGACCGTAACACCAAATTTTTCCATACGACCGCTGTCATCGGGCAACGAAGGAAGAAAATTATACAACTGAAAGGTGATAACGGTATTTGGTGTGATGACCCGAATACCTTAGAAGCCTGGGTAATAGAGTTTTATAGCAAGTTGTATACTGCAGATTTAGTCCAAGCATGCAGCCGAGATAATTGGCTCTTCCCACCTTTAAATCATTCCGATAGGAACTGGTTAAACCGGAATATATCGGATGAAGAAATCAGAATCGCTTTATTCCGGATGGGTCCGGATAAGGCGGCTGGACCGGATGGTTTTATTCCCCGGTTTTCCAACAATTCTGGCATATTCCGGGGAGGTCTGTGTGCGAGTACGTCCAGGATATCTTCCATACGGGTGTAATTAACCAGGAGGAAAACCAAACCTTAATTTGTCTCCTGCCCAAGGTTAAGAACCCGGAATATCCGACGCAATTTCGGCCTATTGCGCTTTGTAATATCCCGATAAAACTAGTCATGAAGGTGGTAGCTAAAGCTTACCGGGGCTCAACAAACCAGTTTTGTACCAGGGCGACAAGCAGTGGACAACATTATAGTCGCTCAGGAAATGTTCCATTCTCTGCAGAGGAAAAAAAGGAAGTTAGGAGGGATGATCTTCAAAGTGGACCTTGAAAAAGCCTACGACCGTGTGGAATGGGGTTTTCTCCGGGAGGTGATCCGTGCAGCTGGCTTTGACTCACATTTGACCGGGCTTATCATGTCTTGTGTTTCTTCAACGGCCTTGACTATCCTTTGGAATGGGAAAAGACTACCGGAAATGAAACCCCAACGAGGACTTAGGCAAGGAGATCCCTTATCCCCATACATTTTCGTTTTGTGTATGGAGGTGTTGGGACAAAGGATCTCCAATGCAGTCTTGGGAGGGGAGTGGAAAGGGTTGAAGGCTTCTAGAAATGGCCCGACAATCTCACATCTCTTCTTCGCCGATGATCTTCTTCTATTCGGAGCCGCCTCAACTCGGCAAGCCCAATTGATGGAACAAATTATGGCTGTTTTTTGCTTACAATTAGGGTAGAAAGTGAATTTAAGTAAATCCTTGGTTTGGTTCTCGGCCAACGCAGCGAAAAGTACCCGTCTAGATATTTTCCGGGCAGTTCAAATTCCCTGTTCGGAGCACTTAGGGACCTATCTGGGTGTTCCTTGCTTGCATAAGCGAGTGTCTAGGTCTACATATGACAATCTGGTGCTCAAGGTGAGAGCGAAGTTTTCCGGGTGGAAAATGAAGGCATTATCTAGATCGGCTAGAGCGATCCTAATCCAGACCGCAACAGCCACTATCCCGACATACTCCATGCAATCGGCTAAACTCCCTTGCGGCACCATAGGTAACTTGGAACGCTTATGTCGAGGGTTTTTGTGGGGTGACAGTGAGGAGAAGCGTGCCATGCATCTTATTGTATGGGACAAGGTCTGCAAATCAAAGAAAAATGGGGGCCTTGGGATCCGGAAATTAGGGGATGTCAATATCATTGCATTAGAGCGCCTCTACAGGCGTATGATCTTAAACTCTACACTGCTTTGGAGTCGGGTTTTAATTTCGAAATATGGTGGTCTCCAAGATCTCCAGAAACCGCAAGCTAGACAGGTTGCATCGCACACCTGGCGAAGTATCCGGAAAGGGTGGGAACTCCTACAGACAGGTTTGCGATGGACAGTTGGCAAGGGGGACTCGGTTCGCTTTTGGAGTAACGATTGGCTCGGGGATGCACCTTTGGTGATGCTTTGCAAGGAAGACCCCCCTTCAACTTGGTTAAACAAGCTAGTGAAAGACTACTGGGATGACGACGGTAACCGGGTACTTGAAGGATTGGAGTGTTTCCTGGGGGATGACATTTTATGTAAAATCGGGGCAGCCTCTCTGAACCGAGGGAATGATGACTCCTTTACTTGGCAGGCCTCTACTACTGGACGTTTCACATCGGCCTCTGCTAGTGTGTTGTTGAATAACACCTCCAGCTCTTCTTGCAGTAAAGGATGGGGAAAGGTTTGGCGGTTCAAAGGTCCTTCTAGACAATCCATGACTCTCCGGCTTCCGAAGCATGGATGGTTGCCGACGGCTGAATCCCTTTGGAAGAAGTCCATAATCGGGAACCCCATATGTACCCACTACAAGAGGGAAGTCAAGGACCTTATGCACTGCCCGAAGGCTAAGGGTGTTTGGGAGATTCTACTGGCTAGTGGTAACACCTTACCTTTCTCGGTCTACCCATCAGTTAGATGACTGGATCAACTTAAATTTATCCAAGGATATGGAACACTTGACGAAACAGTTACATTGGAGATATGTATTTCGTTAATGTATACATGATTTGTGGCTTAGTAGAAATGCGGAGATATACCAAGCCGTGAATTGGCCCGGTCGTTTCTTATTTGTTAAGAAGACCCTCACTAAAGTGTGGGATAACCTCTCTGTTTGGTTAGCAGCAGACATTTAATTGTTTCCTGCTCCTTGTATTAGCTTTGTACATCTGTACTTTTTTTGAGTTATAATATACGATCCCTTCCTTTTGGAAAAAAAAGGAAGAAGAAAATAAAGAAAAATATAAAAATTAATTTTTTTAATTTTAAATTAGATAAAATACTTTTTCAAGTAAAAAAATTAGTAAAAATTGATATAAATAAAGAGGAAGTGAAAGGTTTAAAGAAAAAAATAAACCAAAAATTAATACGAGTATGTTGTATAGAGAACAGGGGCATAGCAGACACAACACGGGTGTTAAGCTCAAACGGCCAAGAAAACCGTGCTGATGTCAAGAAGACCGTGTTGATGTGCCGGAGGCTCAAAACGAGCGTGTTGATCTTGTTATAGCTATGTTGATGTGTTGTTATAATCATCATGGGCGTGTTATAGTCACCGTGGGCGTGTTGAGTGTATTTAGGGCTATGTTGATGTGTTGTTCTAGCTAGAAAGAAGATTTCTTAGCCGTTGATTTCTACCGACAAGTATAAAGGTTCGCTTGCCATAGGAGAGCTAAACAATGAGGGATAGTTGAGGTAGTTCCTCATCTCCTTCCACGTCTCTTTGCATTCTCTGGTCCAGGTGATGCTCTTTATTGCACCTTTGTGTGCTTTGAAGAAGTGAAGACATTTTTCGGCTGATTTGGAGATAAATCATCTCAAGGACGCAATATAGCAATTGAGTTTTTGGACATCTCTTATGCATCTTGGCGGGGCCATGTTGAGGAATGCGGATATTTTTTCTGGGCTGGCTTCTATTCATCTTTTGGTGATCATGAAGCCTAAAAGCTTTAGAAATTTGACCCCAAAGGGGCACTTGGTTGGATTGAGCTTCAAGTCAAAGCGGTTCGGAGTACTGAACATTTCTATGAGGTCTTCCATATGTGAACCTCCCGACTTAGTTTTTATCACTATGTCATCCATGTAAGCTTCAATATTACGCCCCACCTGATTTTGCAATACCTTGTTCACCATCCGATGGTAGGTAGTACTAGCATTCTTCGGCCCAAAGGGCATCATACTGTTGAGAAATTGATCAAGTCAAGGATTTTGGCTTGGTTGGTGGCCAAACTTGGTCAAGAAATGTAGCTTGGTTGTTGGCCAAATTTTGTCAAGAATAGAGGCTATGGTTGGTGGCCTAATTTTGAAGAAAAAAATGTCTCCTCTATTTTGCTATAAATAGAGGGGTTATTTAGCTTCTTCAATACACAACAAAAACACACCAAACAACAAAGAGAGAGAGATTTTGTGAGAGAAAAAACTTCTTGTTTAGAAGTTATACACGAGAGAAAAGAGTGAGTCGAGTGATAGGCCTCTGTGTAGGCAAATAGAAATACAAGTACGGTGTTTCTTGTACTCCTCATTTTGGAGATTGTGTGATAATATATTTGGTGTGGGTCCGTGGACGTAGGCGGAGTTGGCCGAACCAGTTAAATCTCAAGTGTTTTATTTTTGAGCTTATTTTAGCATCTTCTATTTTCTCGTCCCATATTTGAGGTTACAGAGATCTTGGGCGGGATTAGTAGCGTTCTAATTCCTAACAACCGGTATCGAGCAAGGTTGCGGTAATCTTGGTCAAGTTTTTTGCGAGGTTACTATTCACGTGTTTACTATTCACGTGAATAGTAAAACTTGTCGGCGACATCGGTTTGTCGACGGAGGTGTTTTAATACACGGTGGTTCGCAAAATAATCAGAAACGATGGGAAGCGAAGCGGGTTCGACACATAGTATCGGGAAATTTGGACGGTGCAGTTATGCATTTTGGAGAATGCAAATCGAAGATTATCTCAGACGGAAAGAAACTTCATCAACCATTGAACAAGAAGCCCGAGAAGATGGATCGGGAACAGTGGGATCTCCTTGATAGACAAGTTCCGGGTGTTATCGATTAACACTATCGAAAAACGTTGCTCACAACGCGTTGGAAGGAGAAGACCACGGAAGGGCTCATGAAAGTTCTCTCGGATATGTATGAGAAACCTTCAAAGAAATAACAAGGTATTTCTCATGAAGAAAATTTTTCACTTAAAGATGGAAGAAGGTGGCCATGTTGCTGCACACGTAAATGAGTTCAACACGATTGTCACCAATTGTCATCCGTTGAAATCGAGTTTGATGATGAAGTGAGAGCATTGATTTTGTTGGCATCTCCCGCCAAATAGTTGGGAGCCAATGAGGGGCGGCGGTTAGTATAATCGTGGGAAATCATAAGCTTAAATTTAATGATGTTCGAGATCGTATCCTTCTTGAAAGAAGTTCGTAGGATAGATTCCGGTGAAGCATCAACGAGCTCGCGCTTTCAACGTGGGAAACAGAGGGAAGAAGCCAAGACAGAAACAACCGGAACAATGGCGATCAAGTCAAGGAATGGAAGAAGTCATCCAAGTTCAAGGAAGCTCGTTGAATGTTGGAACCGTGGGAAAGATCGCCACATAAAAAGGAATTGTTGGGCACAACCGAAGAAGGAAGGCAACAAGGAAGGGCGGAGCCAATGCGGTTACACATGAAATTGGTGATGCATTGGTAGTGTCTCGTTGATTCTCCAAGAAAAGCTCAAGATGCAGCTTTAGAAACCGCAAAGCATCGATCTCCTATGTTGATAGTCCGATCGATTCTTGGGTTCTTGACTCAGAGCATCATTCCACACCACACCACACCACAATATTATGGAGAACTATGTTTGCTGGAAATTATGGGAAGGTATATCTCATGATGGTTTACCTTTGGATATAATTAGTATTGGAGATATCAATTTGAAGATGCGGATGGACGCGTGGGAAGATCACAAAGGTTAGACATGTGCCAAAGGCGATGCGAAACCTAATCTCGGTTGGACAACTTGATGATACGGGGCACAATGTCAACTTTGGTAGTGGAGCCTGGGAAAGTTAAGAAGGGCTCTATGGTGGTTGCAGGAGGTCATAAAAGAGGCACTCTTTATATGACGATGAGTTATCAAGACACCGTTGCTATTGTCGAGAATGCCAAGCAGACTAAGTTGTGGCATTATAGATTGGGACACATGAGTGAGAAAGGCATGAAGCTTTTGGTGGAAAATGGCGTACTCCCGGGATCGAAGACGGTGGATCATGAGATGTGTGAAAGTTGCATCCTTGGAAGAAGAAACGAGTTAGTTTCTCAAAAAGAAGGAAGGGAGCCAAAGCCGAGAAGTTGGAGCCGGTGCATTACCGATGTATGGGGACCCGCTCCCGTCGCATCGTTAGGAGGTTCGTACTATTATGTGACCTTTATTGACGACTCCACAAGGAAGGTGTGGGTCTACTTCATGAAGAACAAGTATGAAGTGTTTTCGGTTTCAAAAGATGGAAAACCATGGTTGAGATTGAGACGAATCTCAAGTTGAAGTGCTTAAGGTCCGATAATGGTGGAGAGTACATTAGCGAGGGAGTTCAGAAGATACTGTGCTGATAATGGGATCAAGATGGTAAAAACTATTCCTGGAACGCCTCAACAGAATGGAATAGCGAAAGGATGAACAGACGCCGAATGAGCGTGCAAGGAGCATGAGATTGGATTGTGGATTGCCCAAGACTTTCTCGGGCGGGATGCAATCAATACGGCGGCCTTCTTAATAAACCAGAGGACCGTCTGTTCCATTGGGATTCAAGATCCCTAAAGAAGTTTGGAGCGGAAAGAAAGTAAATCTTTCTTTTCTAAAGGTGTTTGGTTGCTTAGCTTATGTTCACGTTGATGATGCTGCAAGAAGTAAACTTGATGCAAAATCAAGAAGTGTTACTTTATTGGTTATGGTAATACCGAGTTCGGTTATCGGTTCTGGGATGACCAAAATCGGAAGATCATCCGTAGCAAGAATGTTGTGTTCAACGAAGGAATGTTGTACAAGGATAAGCTAAAAGAAAGCTCCGAGACGAAGGAGTCCAGAGTTGTTGATTTGGGAGATATCCCGGCACGAGTGCTGCATCAGGATACCGCACGAAGAAGATCAAATTTCTCAAGAAGAGAACAATGAGGAAAATGAGAATGATGCCTCGAGTGATCCCACATACGCCCATTGAGAGTTACGACGATCAAACAAAACCATCGGAAACCCGTAAGATATTCTCCATCACTCAACTACATTCTCGCTCAGATGGAGGCGAGCGGGAATGTTATGAAGAAGCAATGCAAGTTGATGAATCGATTAAGTGGGAGCTTGCGATGAAAGATGAGATGGACTCTCGATGTCCAACCACACGTGGGAGTTAGCTGAATTGCCTAAGGAGAAAAAGGCATTACATAACAAGTGGGGTCTACCGAATAAAAGAAGAACATGATGGAAGCAAGCGTTATAAAGCACGACTTGTTGTGAGGGGGTTCCACAAAAGGAGGCATTGACTACACGGAAATATTCTCTCCCGTAGTCAAGTTGGTGACCATTAGAACTGTTCTTGGGCTGGTAGCAAAGGAAGATTTACATCTTCAACAAATGGATGTAAAAACGGCATTTCTTCACGGTGATTTGGATGAAGAAATCTACATGAAGCAACCTAAAGGCTTTGAAGTCAAAGGGAAGGAAAAGCTAGTTTGTAAGCTTCAAAGGAGTTTATATGGATTGAAACAAGCTCCGAGACAGTGGTATAAAAGGTTTGACACTTTATCAAAAATGATGGATTCTTGAGGTGTGAGACCCGACCATCGTTGTTACTTCAAGAGGCTTTGAAGAGTCCTACTTGATATTGCTCTTGTATGTTGATGACATGCTGATTGTAGGAGCAGATTTGCATGAGATCAATAACTTGAAGACGAAGCTCTCTGAAGAATTTGCAAATGAAAGACCCGGGAGAAGCAAGACAAATTCTGGGATGAGAATTAGTAGAAGCAAGGAGGGTCTTAAGTTATCACAAGAAGAGTATGTGAAGAAAATCCTCAAGAGGTTTAACATGGATGATTGGCCGTTAGTACCCCCTGGCAAGTCATTTTCGGTTATTCGAGAGATGATCCCCGGTGGCGATCAAGACGAGATGGCATATATGAATAAAGTTCCATATGCTTCGCTATTGGCAGCCCTCATGTACGCGATGGTATGTACAAGGCCGACATTGCACATGCGCAGGGAGTCGTTAGCGGGTTCATGAGCAATCCAGGCAAGGAACATTGGGAAGCCGTTAAGTGGATTCTCGGGTATTTGAAGGGGAATCCAAGTTTGTCTCTATGCTTCAAGAAGTCGAGACTGGATTGCGGGGATATGTTGATCTTCGACAATGGAGGTGACATCGAGAGGGAAGAGCACAACCGGGTATGTCTACACCTTTGGTGGGTACCGCAATTTGTTGGGTCTCAAAGTTGCGGAAGATCGTAGCTCTATCAAGTTGTGAAGCTGAGTATGTGGGCCGTGACGAGGCAACAAAGGAGATGATGTGGTTACAGTCATTTCTACAAGAACTAGGCCTTAATCAAGCGAAAAGTGTGTTGTACTGTGACAGTAAAAGTGCCATTGATTTGGCGAAGAACCCGGTTTACCATGCTCGGACAAAGCACATACAACTTCGGTATCATTTCATCGGATCGGCTTTAGAAGATGAAGTTTTGGTGCTTGAAAAGATCCCGGGAAGAAAGAACCCGGCAGACATGTTAACAAAGGTCGTGCCGTTCGATAAGCTGAGGTTATGTGCAACCTCAATTTGCTTGTTAGAGTAACAAGCCCTGAAGACCTGCTGCATTGATCAAGGTGTGAAGACAGATTGAAATCAGTCTTCAAGTGGGAGATTGTTGAGAAATTGATCAAGTCAAGGATTTTGGCTTGGTTGGTGGCCAAACTTGGTCAAGAAATGTAGCTTGGTTGTTGGCCAAATTTTGTCAAGAATAGAGGCTATGGTTGGTGGCCTAATTTTGAAGGAAAAATGTCTCCTCTATTTTGCTATAAATAGAGGGGGTTATTTAGCTTCTTCAATCACAACAAAAACACACCAAACAACAAAGAGAGAGAGATCTTTGTGAGAGAAAAACTTCTTATGTTTAGAAGTTATACACGAGAGAAAAGAGAGGAGTCGAGTGATAGGCCTTGTGTAGAGCAAATAGAAATACAAGTACGGTGTTTCTTGTACTCCTCATTTTGAGATTGTGTGATAATATATTTGGTGTGGTGTGGGTGCGGGTAGGCGGGGTTGGCCAACCACGGCGTTAAATCTCAAGTGTTTCATTTTTGAGCTTATTTTAGCATCTTCTATTTTCTCGTCCCATATTTGAGTTTACCACGGATCTTGGGCGGGATTAGTAGCGTTCTAATTCCTAACACATACAATAACAGTAGGTGGCTTTGGCGGTGAGGAAAGGTGTGTGGTCCTGGTCGGTCTCGACGAGATGGATTTAGTGGTATCCGGAGAATGCATCCAAGAAACTCATCCTTGAGTATCTTGCGGTCTAGTCGACTAGGGAATCAATGCGAGGTACTGGATAGCAATCCTTAGGGAAAGCTTTATTAAGGTCGGTGAAGTTGACGCACATGCACTATTTTCCGTTTGCTTTTTTCACCATGACCACATTGGCTAACCATGTAAAGTAGATCACTTTTTGGATAAACCCCGCCTTCAACAACTTTGCTACCTCTTCTTTTATGGTCTGTTCCATGACGTCGCCACAGATGACCGAGGTGAACTGTGGGCTTATGTTGAGCTTATGTACTGCCACTTCCTCTAGTAACCCCGACATGTCATTGACTTATAAGACTCATGGTTGACTTATATCTACATATGTGTTCCTGAGGACAATCTTTCCCAAAATAGAGTGAAAATTGGGGGAATTTTAGTGAGGAATTCAGTGAAATCTCGCGAATCAATTTAGCAATGGGTCCCACGTCGAGCATCCTCGTAGGACCTATGACAAGGACAGCAATGGGAGGATCCATCATCGCAGTACAAGCTGGAGGGGGTCCCTGTGTAGTACACTTTGTAGGCGATCCCCTCATTTTTGTTCCATAACGCAAAGTTACATTGTGGCTCTTAGATTTACTACTAGGAGAGTAATAGGATTCGCCTACCTCACTTATGAGGAGATGTACTCGAGGACGATTCAACAGAGTTTTCGACCGTTGGGTTTCAAGTAATCTTCTGACATTGTTTGGCGTCGTGGTGGGGGTATTCTGATGGCTCTTATCCACGTGCCAAGTGTGAGTTTAGTATGTGACTTGTCTTTGGGTGTCTCTCACCATCGGGGTTGGCGTCGATTCTTTGTTCGAGCGAGCTATCATCCGCTCCGCCTTTTCTTAATCTTCTTTGGCCTTTCAATACATTTGCAAGGCCTCTAGTTCTTCATAAACTACATCACGATTGCTATCCTCGAGTTTACCGGTTGGTTCATTCTCCTTCTGGTGATTGAGCGCACTACGAAAGTCTTCACTCGGAAGGTTCCCAAGGCGTGATGTAATAGGTAGTTGATATGCACAATTCCATATAACAAAAATAGAGTACTTAAGTAAATTTCCTTTAAAAATAATAACTAGTAAAATGTCACTAAGCATGGAAAGTGCAAAGGCAGAGTACCTATCATTATATATAGCATTTAGGTGAAATCAACAATTTAAATTTATTTAAAATCATTTCCCCAAGAAAGTGTAATGGTACTACATCTTATTAGGCATATTCTAGTTAGTGAATTAACCTAGGTGTTTTATGAGTTTCCAAAGCTTGAGAAAGGTAAGGACATCTAATCCTAAAAAGCAATTAAAAGAGCAAGTAAAAAATAGGATTCTACTAGGTTATAGGATGAGTAGAGAGATACAAAGTCATGTTGAATCTAAGACATTTTTGAACTATTCAAGCCATTTTGCTATACGTACCCTAATTATCTTATTTGATTATCCCAATAAAGTTTGTTGTGAGCAATCCTAAACCTCCTAAGTTCATTATTAAGTTGTCAATTCAACAATTTACCCTAAGGTTTGCATTAAGATCAAATTAGGAATTATTAGAGGAATTAATCATTCCAAGGTCCGGTCATATCAATTACACTAATCTGGCATCTAATTGTTCATCCTAGGTCTGGTCCAACAATAAAATGTCAACTCCAAGTCCTTCAAACAATCCATGCATGCAATTAAAGACAAGTCACAATCATATGCATTAATCATCAAAGTGTACTTCGAATTAAAATCACAAAATATTTGAATCAATTCTCAAAGGTAATCCATAAACCATTCAACATGAAACTTGTAAAATGAAACTATCTAACATCCTATAGAAATGTAGAAAGGAGAATCCTAGTGAGAGAACTATAGAATTACAAACATCTACAAAAGGTAAAGTATAAAGAAGAGAATGAGTGAGAAGAGTTGCCAATTTTCGTTGATCAATCCTTCCTTTAATCACTTAGAATGCTTATCCTCTGTAGACTCCTTGTGTACTTAACTTTTCCAAAATCAGGTCCTTCAAGAGTTGGTTGAACTAGCTTCCTTTTGGTTTGAGGCTAACTAGTAAAACTTACAATTTCAAAAGAGATATTTGTGAAATTTTAAAGGAAAGGGTGAGAGATACCATTTTGACAGAGTTTTCCATAAGTATAAAAGTTCTTCTCCTTGCAAACACTGAAAACTTGTTCTATAAACAGAAAATCAAGAGTAGGGGCAAAATGGTCAATTCTTGTTAAAAATTAATGTGTCTTTTAATTAAAAGAAAATTAAAATATTTTTCAAATTATGAATTAGGCAAATTGGAAAATTTGGTTCCTTAATTTATATAATTTTTGTGATTTCATCCCTATTTTACTTTTTTGTACCATTTCATCTCTTAACTTAATAATTTGATAAATTTCATCCCTTAACTTAATGATTTGGTAAATTTCATCCATTAACTTATATAATTTGGTAAATTTCATCCCTTAACTTATATAATTTGGTAAATTTCATCCTTTAACTTAAGAATTTAGTAATTTCATCCCTTAACTTAATAATTTGGTAAATTTCATCCTTAACTTATATAATTTTTGGGATATTATCCTTAATAATACATTTATTAAATATAAATTTATAAATGTATGATATATTATCTTTGGTAATATATAAATTTTTTTATTAAATGTATATTTACAATAGTAAATTAAAATATTTTGTATGAAAATTTACATTTTTATCCCTTTATTTTTTAGTATTATTATTTTAATTTTAAGTTAAGGATAAAATTTACCAAATTATTGAGTTAAGGGATGAAATTTACCAAATTATATAAGTTAAGGGATGAATTTACCAAATTATTAAGTTAAGGGATAAAATTTATCAAATTATTAAGTTAAAAGATGAAATAATACAAAAAAAAAAAAAAAAGATGAAATCACAAAAATTATATAAATTAAGGGGTAAATTTGCCAATTTGACAAAAATATATATATTATACATATATTATATGTATCCTGCCACTTTCAATTTATTATATATATTCTTTGATGATTCCGCCATGATTGTATGCCATGATTTTCAAGATGATTCCGTTTCATTTCATTTTCGTCTTGAAAATGGCAAATATATCCAAGGATCCCGAAAAGCATTATAGAAAGAGGCCAAAAAACATGTGTTACTTAAAGACAAAATACCAACCTAATTAAATATTAAATTTAAGATTATATATATATATATATATTTTTTTTATCCTACTAAATTATTATTTAATTAGCATACAATAGTAATTAAATAATAGAATAAATCCCGGCCATTAATGGAGGATTGATTGGATCCACGTATCATATTAAAGTTTAATATATATATATAAGTAATATTTCTATCAATTAAGGTTGCATAAAACAATTTCATAAAACAATTTTTGACAATTAAGGTTGCATAAAATTTTTATAAAATTTAATATTCATCACCTACATATATATATATATCATAAGAAAAATTAAAATTACATGTCTCCATCCCAAAGTTCTTCCAAAGATTTGATAGGTCCATCTGGATGAATAAGTTTAATTCCTGAATCACTTCTACTTTGAGGGATTTTTTTAATTTGATCGACTTCTTCTTTAGTAAGTTCAAACTCAAAAATGTCCATATTTTGAGCCATCCTTTCTTTATTAAAACTCTTCACGATCACAGATGTGCCTTGTTCATAGATCCATCTTAATGCAACCTATATTACACATGAATAATTTTAAAATCAATATGTATTACCTGCTCTCTCTATTAAATGAATTTCTTTATATATATATATATATATATTTGTGTGAAGATGAGCAAACCTGTGCCACAGTCTTATTTTTAGAAACTGCAATGTCTTGAAGGATTGGATTCTCCATTACTGCATTAGTCCCCCAAGCAGAACCATAAGTTCCTAATGGAGACCATGCGCTAACATGAATCCCTTTCTGCTTACAAAATGGTAGCAATTTTGTTTGTTGCCATCTAACATTCATCTCTACCTACAAAATACAACATTAATTTCAAGTTGACTCGATTTATTTTTTCTTGTATTTTAATATATAATTAAATAACTAAAATATCTTTCAACTTATGAGTTATAAAATAAATTTTTTTGGAACCAAACTTACCAATTATTCAGTTAAATAATGTAGATTGCGAGGAGTATTATGAACAATTCTTTATTACCCAAGAATATGGTGAATATACTTAAAGATTATCTTCTTAAATAAAGTATTGAGGTATAAGATTGTATAGATGTACCTAAAATCCTTTTCAATAAAGGAAAATAAAAGACGGTATATAAACTTATGAAGTCAATAAATAGACTGAAAAATACTACTAAATATTGGTACGATAATTAGGTAGAAACATCATTAAACGTATGTATTGAACAAATAATCAGAGGAAAAAAGTTTGTTTTTATATTTTCATATGCTCATTAATTTATCGAAGATCCAATCTATTAAAGGTAATGGATACTTAGATTTAACTAATGATGGACACAAAGATTAATTGAGGTCAATATTTGGTAATTTGTTTCTACTAATAAAGAAAAAATATATGGAAAATTTTCAAACAATTTTACACTCCCATGTCCATTATTATGAAAGAAAAATTTTATATATACCTTGTTTCAAAACCGAAATTCAAGCATCATGGCTATAAAATCTTATTTTGAAACTTTTTTTTTTCTTTTTTTAATTCGGTATTCTCATCGACTAATTTGGGAGAGATCTATAGAAGGAGACTCCCAAGACTACAACATAAAGCTGAAATTGCAACATAAAGTTGTCCCTAACATGTGTTGAACTCAGGTCTCTCACTTGGTAAGCCATGTGAAATACCTAAGTAAGGGAAGTGAAACCAACTATGTTATCACATTTTCACCTTATTTCGAGAATTTGGATTGTCGACACCATTACCAATCAGTAGAAAACTTATTGTGATGATTTTGTGGCAATTTTCTCCCCCAAGAGTGTACTATGATGGATCATATAATTGTTGACCCTTCAACTAAAGGATTACAACCAAGAATATTTAAGGAACATGTTCAATGAGCAGTGAATCTTAGTTGTATTTATGATTCATTATACGTTATCTAGACACTCTTGAGCCAATAAATATTTTTGACATATCTATAAATTTATTTTTATTTTTATTTTTTTAAAAATAATAATTGTGTAAACCTAATTGTTGTTAAACAAGAAATAAGTCTACGAGATATTAATGTAGATCTTTAATTATGGGTCATATCCCATTAAAGTAAAGATAATTATATTATTTTATCATATTATGTTACTATTTAGTTCGCCTAGAATAATAATTTAATAATAATTCAAGCATCATGACTATAAAATCTTATTTTGAAACTTTTTTTTTTTTTTTTAATTCGGTATTCTAATCGACTAACTGTGAGAGATTTATAGAAGGAGACTCCCAAGACTACAACAAAAAAACTGAAATTGTAACAAAAAGCTGTCTCTAACATATGTCGAACTCGGGTTTCTCACTTGGTAAGCCATGTGAAATACCTAAGTAAGGAAAGTAAAACCAACTAAATTATCACATTTTCACCTTATTTAGAGAATTTGGGTTGTCGACACCATTACCAATCAGTAGAAAACTTATTGAAATGATTTTGTGGCAATTTTCTCCCCCAAGAGTGTACTATGAATGGATCATATAATTGTTGATCCTTCAACTGAAGGATTACAACCAAGAATATTTAAGGAACATATGCTCAATGAGTGAATCTTAGTTGTATTTATGATTCATTATACGTTATCTAGGCACTCTTGAGTCAAGAAATATTTTTGACATAGCTATAAATTTATTTTTTAAAAAATGATTGTGTAAACCTAATTGTTGTTAAACAAGAAATAAGTCTACGAGACATTAATGTAGATCTTTAATTATGGATCATATCCCATTAAAGTAAAGATAATTATATTATTTTATCATATTATGTTACTATTTAATTCACCTAAAATAATAATTTAATAATAAAATAAATTTCAGTTATTGATTAGATATTTGATTAAAGTTTACTTATATAAATAGGTCATCTCTCTATCGGTTAAAATAATAGAGTATAATTAATGTCATCACATATGTCTAACGTAGTATAAAGAATTTTGTTTATAGGGTTCAACAAGTGCACGGGTCACAAGGATTAAGGAGTACAAGACTTCCATATTCGAGGTGTAATCTCACCTATTCTATTAGGGTTACGGTGATAGAGGGATTCCAATTGAATGATTGATAATTAATGAACTAATATTTAATTATTCATATTGTTGGGTTTGGGGTATCAACCCAAGTCCCACATTTGGAAATCATGCAAGAATTGCTTAGTATATAAGTATTTTATCTACTCTATTAGTATGAGGTCTTCCGGAAAGATGCCCGAATAATTGTCTAAATAAGTATTCGTAGAATAAAAAGTTCCATAAATTTTTATAAAATTCAATATTCAACATATATTATATAGCAACCCTTCCGGGTGTATAAGTGTACTTCCTCAATTACTCCTACTTTGAGGAATTTTTTTAATTTGATCATCTTCTTCCTTGGTAAGTTCAAACTGGATGGAGAATCGAAACCCATGCGTTTTCCGGTATAATGTGGACTGGCCCAAAGAAGAAGAGGTTTTGGGTTGGATGGTGGGGAGCTATAAGGTGAGCAGACTAAAGGTTGGTATTGGGTTATTCATGATGCATTGGGTCGGTCCAGAGAAATGGGAAATTGGGATTGGGCCGGATTAGGAAGGTTCGGTTCATCTAGGGTGAGGGGCGATTGATTTTTGGCTCATTGGGCGGGAATTTGAGAGCGGGAAATTTTTTTGGAGTCTAGGATGTTAGTGATAGTCGCTAGAGGTTTTCTGGCGGTGATGATGTCGGATGGGGAACCTTGGGAGTCGTGATGATGTCAAAGGACTCGTCGGCCTGAGAATCCATGGTGGTGTGAATTTGAGGGGCAATAACCACTACATTTTCCTTCTCTTTGGGACTGTAGGACGAAGGAGTAGAGTAATTACCTTGGGGCCTAATCGGTGAGTTGGTTGCCCTGAGCCAAAGACCGTAAGCAAATCTAGGGTCTAGAACACCAAGACTATCTATTTTCTCAAGCAATACATTGTAATTCACTATGCCCCAAGCATCCACACCGATAGCAGAAGTCCGAGAGGCGCTCGAATTTAAATTGAACCCAGAGGAATGAACTATCACCTCTCGGAAGGAAGAAATCAGACTTTAAGGGCTTCCGAATATCAATTGTCACCCGTATCTTGACGAATTTGTTTATCCTGGAGAATTGTGTGTCCTTTGGACTAGTATGGAGAAAGGTACCCGGGAATCCACCCATCTTCCTATCATTCTCGCTTTGTCATTCTATCCAAAGATAGATTGTGTTCTTGCACCCGGAACTCCGAGGTGGAGAAGTCTATTTCATCAAAGTTTGTGTCTGGTAGCCATTGTTTGAAGGAGATGAGCACCTTTGACACTTGATGTGTATTTGAGTTATATATATAATTAATATAAATAATCGAATAAATAATACTAAAAATAATAAGAATCTTCAAGATTAAAATAGGTTTGTCACTAATAAAATAACTCAATTAGGCAGAGCACCTATCGAAATAGTTTAGTAAATATAGTAGTATTCAGATTTTAAATTTATAAAAATCGTTTTTCCCTAGGACTTCTATTAAATGCTAGTGTGGAAAATATAATCAAACAAATTATGAATATGATTTGTGAATAAGGATCATTCAACAAGTAAACCAACCATTATCAAGAATGATAAGATTGATTTCTAAATCCTAGAAAGCAAATTAAAGAACAATGTAAGAAATAAAGCAAGTAAAAAGGTTGGGAGGAATTCTTAGTAAAATATAGGTGAGATAAGAGGATACAAAATACCAAGTATAGGATAATCTTGGATCTAGTATCATAGCTCCACCAAATTCAAGTCTAAAGTAGAATCTCTTCCATACGGATCGTGGCAAGAAATTCCTAGATTAAGAACACTTGAATGTTGACAAGATCAAATCTCCCATCAATCATCCTAGTCCGATCCATCAAAAGGAAACGAATCACATCAACTTGGCACTAATCGTATATCCCGGTCCCGGACTAACAATTAGTGTTAATCCGAAACCACAATCTCAAATCAAAGCTTGTACTAAAGATAAAATTCAGATCTAAAGTCATCAATGAAATTGCAATTCGAATTAATAAAACCACAATCATTCCATCCAAGAACATCACAATATCTCAAGTAATTTGTAAAATAAAACCAACCAAATCTACCTATAAGAAATGTAGAAATGAGAATTCCTAAGGTTGGTTAACTAATTACAAAGAATAACAAGGAATAATAGAAGAAAAGGGGAAAGTGAAACATAGACATTAAACCTTCTTCCTCTTCAACTCATTCTCTTGATTCTTCTTTGCTTCTTCAACTTGGATCTTCAATTTGTGTAGCCCAAATACCCTAGAATATATTCAATAGATTTCCTTACGGATCGAGGCAAACCCACCAAATTAATCCCAAGATACTCAATACAACAACAAGTAGAGAGTAATCTATAAGAAAATTGGAAAATCAAAGTATAGGTATCTCTCTAAGTTCTACCAAATCTTTACAATTACTTAGCTATTCAGCCTAATCAAACCTCTATCCAAACTCAAATAATGGTAAAAATCCCAATATTTATAGATAACCAAAACAGGGGTAAAATAGTAATTTTACACAAAATTCTCTAAAATCTCGGAACAGAGCACCAACACGGGCTCGGTGACAGGTTTATCACCGAGCGCATGTTCTTTTGGCCGTGTTCTTTCTTCTGTTTGGACGTGTTCATTCACCGAGCACGTGTTCAATAGCTTGGCAGGGCGTGTTCAGCCTTCTTCCTAGGCGTGTTCTTGGTCCGAGCACGTGTTTCTGGACTGGATTTGTATTTCTTTCCGGAAATTGCATATTTAGTCCCCGAACTTTACTCTTTTGATCAATTTGCTCCACAAACTTCCCGAAAACAGAATATTTGCAATTAAACCCAAAATCAATCAATTTATCTCAATTTAATATAATAATCCTCAACAATTATGCACAATTATCCTTCCAAAACATTATCAAATTTATCGTTATCAACACTCCAAGGGTTGCCTTTGAGTACGCGGTCAAGATCTTCTTGAGTCTTAAAAGAACAAGCAAAGGTATGACTGTCAAGAGGACGAATGTCGGTAATTTCCATGGAGTACCAAGCCGCTTGTAAAGTTGTCTTGACAGATCGTGGGTTAATGCTTTTGTCCGAGAGGACACGTGCAAGGATGGTGGGGTTGTTGTTGTGTATGTGGGGATCAATGGTGGGGGAAAGATCCAGAATGTTATCTTCTGGATTAGATTCGGACATGGTAGGTAGGAGTAGAAGCTGTGGAGTAAATGCACAAGGGTAGTAAATAAGAAAGAGAAAAGATGAAGGGAAAGAGGGAAAGAGAAAGCTAACGAACCTGGTTACGGGAAGAAGCAAAGATGCACCACTTTGAAGTAAACTAGTAGGAAAAGATGATCTACTCAGGAGAGAGACTAAAACCATCAAAGTTGCACCTACACTTTTCGGAGTTCATCAAAGTTGCACCCAAACGTTTCGGAGTTCTGGGGTTTTGCAGCTGAACTGTTTTTTTTCCGTACATTTTTCAAGGGTATTTTTTTCTTTTCACATTAGAAATAGTTAATTATGTTGGTATAGGAAAAAACTTTAATTTTTGCAATCATCAAGAGTCGAACCTGCATTCTCACACATAATAGACCCACAAATCACCGTTGAGCTAGACATCATTTATTGTTAATGTTTGAAGTAATTTAAATATATAGTTAACCTTCCCACTTCAAAATGGGTTTCCTATTTTTATTCTTCTCCTTCTTCTTCTTCTCCTCTTCCTCCTCCCCACCACCACCTCCGACCACCTCATCTCTATCTCTTTCCATCACTTTCTTCTCTCTCTCTCTCTCTCTCCATCACTTTCTTCTCTCTCTATCTATCTTTCCTTATCCAATCCAAATTTCTGTTCTTCCCCTTCTTCTTCTTCTCCTCTTCCTCGTCCTCACCACCACCTCCGACCACCTCTTCTCTCTCTCTCTCCATCACTTTCTTCTCTCTCCATCTATCTTTCCATCTCCAATCCAAATTTTTGTTCTTCCCCTTCTTCTTCTCCTCTTCCTCCTCCTCACCACCACCTCCGACAACCTCTGCTCTCACTCTCTCTCCATCACTTTCTACTCTCTCTATCTATCTTTCCATCTCCAAATTTCTGTGCATCAACGCCCAATTAGCCTCGCCGTCTCCAAATTTCTGCGCATCAACGCCCGATTGTGCATCTCCAAATCCCTTATTTTTTCCCCAATGCGTTCAATGGAGGTAAAGCCTAATTTTTTCCCCAAAGCGTTCAATCAAAAATTAGAGGGTTATTTTATAAGAATTGAAATGGTTATTTCCGGTAGTTGTTAATTTCACTACTGCAATTGAGTGGACATGATTTCTAGTTCACTTCAATTCATAAAAAATAAATATTTTGGGAGATAGTTGTTTATATTGTTTATAGATTAGTTGTTATATATATATATATATATATATATATATATATATATATATATATATATAGATAAACACAGGGAACAGGGAAACCGAGATGGAAGATCTAGTGAACAGAACCACCACCACTGCCGCCACCGGATTGATCGAACCAAGCATCAATAACGTCACCATCATCCAATCCTAGATCTTCCGCAATCTGTAAATCTTTGATCTTCGTCCCGTCGAAGGTGAAACAGATGGTTTCGTAATTCAGGCCTAGTTTATCGCAATAAGCATGTGCCGCCATCCGAAGAGGAACATTTTGTCTAATCCTCATCAACAGGTTACGTTGGTCTTCCCCCTGAATTGTTATAGTCACTCGACTTTTCTTCTCTATTGTTAATAATATTAGATAATTCTCCACAGGTCCTATTTGTAGTTGAGAAGAGATACAAAAGCATTAACTGTCGGACATGGTGGCGAACTTAATGGACTATAATAAACATGTGTACCTTGTGTGTATATATAACTTTTATATACGTATGACAATATATATTTATGAACTTTCATATTGTAATTACTAATCATCTATCATAATTGATGCACTAAAGTATTCGTAGAATCACATAAATTTTTATAATATTCAATATCCAACTTCATATATATATAATTGGCCCATTCGGATGAATAAAATTCACATATCTCTATCCCAAAGTCCTTCCAAAGATTTAATCGGCCCTTTCGGGTGAATAAGTGTACTTTCTGAATTACTCCTATATTGAGAGATTTTTTTAATTTGATCGTCTTCTTCTTTAGTAAGTTCAAACTGAAAAATGTCAAAATTTTGGGTCATCCTTTCTTCATTAAAACTCTTCACAAGCACAGACGTGCCTTGTTTATAAATCCATCTCAATGCAACCTATATTACACATTAATAATTTTAAATTGAACATATATTAATTGCTCCATATATATATATATATAAGAAAAATAACCGTATCTATGTTCTGCATATATTAAATGAATTTTTTTATATATATTTATATGAAGAGAAGCAAACCTGTGCAACAGTCTTTTTTTTTTTAGAAACTGCATGTCTTTAAGGATCGGATTCTCCATTATTGCATTAGTTCCCCAAGGGCAACCATATGTTCCTAATGGAGACCATGCACTAACATGAATCCCTTTCTGCTTACAAAATGGTAGCAATTTTCTTTGCTGCTATCTCACATTCATCTCTACCTAAAAAATACAACATTTCAACATTGTTTTAGACATAATATTTTAAAAAAAATACTTCAATTCGATTTTGACCTAAAAATACATCTCTTTGTAATATAAAATTTTTATAGAAAGATTAAAATTACATGTCTCCATCCCAAAGTTCTTCCAAAGATTTGATAGGTCCATCTGGATGAATAAGATTAATTCCTGAATCACTCCTATTTTGAGGGATTTTTTTAATTTGATCGACTTCTTCTTTAGTAAGTTCAAACTGAAAAATGTCCATATTTTGAGCCATCCTTTCTATATTAAAACTCTTCACGATCACAGATGTGCCTTGTTCATAGATCCATCTTAATGCAACCTATATTACACATGAATAATTTTAAAAAATCAATATGTATTACCTGCTCTCTCTATTAAATGAATTTCTTTTATATTTATATATATATATATATATATATATATATATATATATATATATATTTGTGTGAAGATGAGCAAACCTGTGCCACAGTCTTATTTTTAGAAACTGCAATGTCTTGAAGGATTGGATTCTCCATTACTGCATTAATCCCCCAAGCAGAACCATAAGTTCCTAATGGAGACCATGCGCTAACATGAATACCTTTCTGCTTACAAAATGGTAGCAATTTTCTTTGTTGCCATTTAACATTCATCTCTACCTACAAAAAACAACATTAATTTCAACATTGTTTCAGACATAATATTTATTATAGTATTTTAAAAAATACTTCGATTTGAATTTTTCTATTTTTAACAATAATATATGTAACTTTTAACTACACTTTTTATTTAATAAATTATGAATTTCAGTTATAAATGAATATGAAAAGTCACGTAATTAAACAAATAATATATATATATATACCTGATTAACTGCTGGGGGTATGCTGGCCTTTTCCAGGAGTTTTTGGAGCTTTTCACAGGTAAAATTACTTACACCAATGGACTTAACTAAACCCAATTTTTGGCAGTTTTCCATTGCCTTCCAAGTCCCATGTATGTCAAAAGGAAGGAAGTCTTCCTTTGAGTTGAAATTAAAGATGCTAGTATCTTTCTTGTATCTTATTGGCCAATGAATTAGATAAAGATCCAAATAATCTAACCCCAATTTCCTAAATAATTTGAAAAAAAAAAAAAAAAGTTAATATACAAAAAATACATTACTATAAATGGGTATTTTGTAGAGTTCAAAAACAGTTACCTAAGTGTATTCTTGAGTGCAGGAATAACGAGATCAGGAGCCGCATCAGTGCACCACAGTTTAGAAGTGATGAAAAATTCTTCCCTTCCATTCTTAACTAACCCACTTTCTATTGCCTGAGCCACAGCTTTACCCAGCGCCTCCTCCGACCCGTACAATGCCGCCGTGTCGAAGTGACGGTAACCCGTCTTAATGGCCTCCAACAAAATTGCAGTTAGTTCCTCTAATGGCGGAAGCGGAAATGTCCAGCATCCAAATCCCAACACTGGCATCTTGTGGCCTGAGTTCAACACCGTTTCCGGCATCTCCATTTTCTCCGACATTGCTCTCTGTCGCTCTGTTAGAACATAGAGATTAATATTGCTTTGGTTTGTCTATTCAATATTGACCACGCATGACGCATCCGTTTGAATTATTATTATTATTATCTTATAGGTGGAAATGTTTGAATTCTCACATTTTTTTTCTTTTTTTTTTTTTTTTCACATTTCACGTTCATATTTTATCTAAATTTTTTATTCATTTAATATATATATATATATACATTATCTAACAAAAATATTTTGAATAACTTAATTATTTTATTAAATTTTCCTTTTTTTTTAACAAAAAAATAGACATAAATTCAAAAGAAGCATTCACGAAGTCTGAAATATAATCCATTATTGCAAACATAATATATAATATATATATATATATATTATTTATAATTAATTATAATAATTTTGTATTGTTATTTTATATTTTTTAGATTCAAATTATTATACTTTTTAAGTTACTCTCCCGATCTAATAGTCTAAGAGTATCTCCAAGGTTGAGGGTTTAAACTCTCTTGATCATTGGTCTAGGAGTTTCTCCCTTACCTCCTAGTTTGTCAAGAGGTTAAGGGTTTAAACTTCACCCGAGATTCCACAGTTCGAGATATATTCGCAAGTGTGGGTATACCCGCACTGTTGGGCCTTCCTAGGTGGATTAGTCTGGGGCGGAAGGGTCTGGGATACCACCTCAAAAAAAAAAATTATTATATTTTATTGTGTTTAAATATTTAAATTTTCTAGACTAATTTTTTTTAAAAAAAAGAATTTAAAATATATATATATATATATATAAAAACACTATTAATTTTTCGAAATAAAAGAAATGGAAAGGGAACTAAACGTCAGTAGATCTTAAATATTAATTTTTGATCGGAAAAATCTGGAGTTCAATCTTATATATATATTTTGTAATTAAATATAAATATTAAACTTTTACCTATTAAATATTATATATTTTCTAAAAAAAACTATTTATTTATTTTACTTTTAGGATTTCGAAAGAGAAATTAAGTCTTTAGCTAACCTAACTCAAATCATAAATTATTTGTTTATTAAAATACTGAGCCAATGATTTCCAGTCTAATCCCATGATTTTCACGATTATTCTATTTTTTAAATATTATAAGTACGTATAGACACCAACTTTGTTTGATTTTTCTTTCTTCTCGTGGCTTTAATTATTTCTTCATGATTGAGTAGAGTCTAGAGTTGTACACAAACCAAATTATTTGTGAACAAAACTTATTTGAGTTCGTTTATATTCGGTTTGTGTTCATTCATTTATTAAACAAATCAAATTCAATTATTTTTTTAAGCTCAATTAATTTTCAAAATCTACTCAAATAATGTTCGCAAATATAATCAAGCATTCCTAAATAAATTATAAATATTTATATATATTATATGTATTGCTAAAAAAAAAAAAAAATCTAATATTTAAATTAGGATATATATACAAGTTTTTTTTCTCATTTTCACTAATTTGTAATGTGACTCCTCATTATTTACTTTCTCTAGAGTCCAAACTCAACTTTCCTTCTACCTCTTTGATAAACTTTAAAAAAAGTGACCGATCTCATTCTCTTACCTTCTCATAGAGCTGTAAACAATCCAAGTTATTCGCGAACAAAGCTTGTTCGAGATTTTTTTGCTCCGTTTAAGCTCATTCATTTATTAACAAACCAAAGTCAAAATTTTTTTTAAATTCCATTAATTTTCAAGTCTACTCAAATAATTATTTAAGCTCGACTTGACTAGTTTACAACTCTAATAGGGTACGAAAATATTGATCATGGAGAGGAATTAAATTGGTAGTCTGGTAGGTCTTATTGATAACAATTTTGATTATGTTGAATAAAGTTTCAAATTTGAATGGTGTGAATAAAGAAGAGTTTAGTTCAAAAAAAGAATATAGTTTGACTCTATTAAAATAATAGTGATAATGAATTTTGAGTACAAAAGCGCTATAAGGCATTTTTCCTTTGATGCATCTTATATAAACAGATTCAAGATTCTGAGTTTTGCACATAAATTTTTTTTCCAACTTTTGGGCTATAACTTTAAAAAGTCACTTATATTGCTCTTCCGGCTATTTTTAAGGGGTATTTTTTGCCGCAATCAAGAATCGAACCCGTATCGCTAAACTAAATGTCTTATATTGTCATTAGGGAAATAGATTATAATATATAGAGTCTTTTCCCAAAATGATCGTACTTTTTCAAATTACTCCGTGTTTGGCCCTGTTTATAAAACTATTTCTCAATCCGACTTTGACTCATTTATAACATGAGTCATCCGGGTCTCACTTGACAAAAAAATTTCTCTCTCATCCTTTTCTCTTTCCTCTTCTTCTCTCTCTTCCTTTCCGCTAGCTACAGACGATGTCTTTTTTTTTTCTTTTTTTTTTCTTTCCCTCTTCTTTCCAAGCTGTAATATATATATTATATTAATTCTAGGACTCATTCTAGGAATGAGTCATAGTTCGTAAATTTCAGATCCCTTTTAAACTCAAATGAACTTCAATTTCACTCAAATTTCATACTTCTCCAAAATTACTCTCTCCAAATTTGTTCTCTCGAGATTCGCCCAAGGGATTTCAATCATCTATTGTAAGTATAACTAACAAATCTTAACATTTTGCCTACTTACATAATATCTATCATCATTATATGCCTTATTCTTTATGTATTTCATTTATTTAAGGGTTGAAAATACAATTTTCTGGAAGATGGCTACGCCCTTAGAAGACTCCTCACGCCCGTAGCAAACAGCAAGGACAACTACGCCCGTAGCCCCTTGGTGCACTACGCCCGCAGAAGATAATGTCCTCACTACGCCCGTAGCAGTGGGTAGGGCTACGCCCGTAGTGAGGCCAGAATCACTGTTTTCTCTGTAAAATGACGATTTTACCCCTGTTTTCGGTTATCTATAAATAATAGGATTTTTAGCATTAGTTAGATTGACAACTGATTATGGCATTATTCTCTTCCCTTCTTCTATTACTTTTGTTGATTTTTCTTGTAATTTAGTTTACCAACCCAATAGGAACTCTCTTCTTCTACATTTCTTTAGGGTAGAAGTGGTTGGTTTCATGTTACATCTTCACTTTGAGATTGTTCTATTATGAGTTGATTGTTATGATTTTATTAACTTGAATTTCAACTTCAATTATGACTTTGATTTGAATTCTTATCTTGAGTTGAGCTTTAATTTGATTTTGTGGTTCGGATTAACACTAGTTGTTAGACCGGACCTTGGATATACGATTAGTGCTAGATTAGTTTGATTATTTTCCTATTAATGGACCGGAACTTGGATGATTAGTAGGGATCTAATCTTGCTAATATATCCGAGTTGTTCTTCATTTATGAATTTCTTGCAACGACACGTATTGGGGAAATTCATCCTTAGACTTGGATTTGGTGAAATTGTGGCAGTTGATTCATGGTAGTTGGTTCCAATGTGAAGTGTATCCTCCACTCTCTCTAATGTCTTTAGTGAGTTCTTTAATATTCAATATTACTTCATCCATCTCATTTACTTTGTTTTTCTTTACTTGCTTTCTAGGAAATTAGAATTCAATCCTATCACTCTTGATATTGGTTGAATTACTTGAGATTGATTCATAATTCCAAAACATTATCATAGTTGACCTAATTATATTTTCCACACTATTTCATAATAGACGTCTTGGGGAAAACGATTTTTATAAATATTAAAATCTTGATACTTACTTTTATTTACTAAACTATACGATAGGTTCTCAGCCTAGGTGAGTTTATTATATAAGTGACAAACCTATTTTATTCTTGAGATTTCTTATTATTTTTAGTACTATTTTATTAGATTATTTATACTACTTTTGTATATAAAAATAGCTCATCCTCTAAATTCGAGCCTAATTTAAAAATTAGAAAATTTCAAATTTGAAGTCATAACACAACTACATCCTCTAAGTTATTACCCAAAGAATGCAAAGTCTCAAAACAATATTAATAAAATTATACATAAAAAATTTCATAATACAAATACTTAACTCCAATATTTCGGATATATACATAATTCTCAAAAATAATATCTTACAACCATTACTATTCTAGCTACAACACATCAACTTAGATATCTAAAACTCACAACATCAACCCACCAGTTAGAAAGATCCAAAAGCATAAGATGATCCCTAATGTACATTTTGGTTACTATATTTTTAGCATAGATTATGATTAAGATTAATGTAAGGAAAACAAATAGGTTGTCACTTAAATAACCAAAACCTAAGGTAGAGTACCTATCGTATGCAGATAGTAACATGGAAGCATCAACGATTTTATATTTATAAATATCGTATGGACCCACGGACGTTGATAACAGTTATAAGCAATTATTAATTATGAAAAGAATTTATTAACGACAGTAACCCTAGGGTAAGAGTCAATTCTTGAGGTTGTTGCTAGAACATATATAGAATTGAAACAGATAAAGTTTAAGATTCTTACTTAGTTCGATGATTCAATTAGGATGACCTATATTCGAAGATATAGCTTATAAGCGAGATCTAAGGCAATTATGATTAAGATTAACTTTACTACCGTACCTGAGTTATCTAAAGTAATTATCACAGTATGGTCGCTACGAGTAATCCTAATATCTCTAAGATTAATATCAAATTCTGAATTTAATAATTAACCCTAAGATGTAAAATAAGTTCAAACTCAAGATTATTAGGCTGTCTAATCAGAGTACGGACACTACAAGTTATTAGACCTAATCCGACAATCTGTTAATTCTCCTACGGTCTGGTCTCCATAACAAACTGTCAAAGTAATAAATTATTCCAAATAAATACTCAACTAGATGCAACCCTAAGTTTCAAAGCATTATTTGAATAATAAATCAAGTTGAAATCATAAAGCAATAATAATCCTGAACAACATCCTTCCCGGGAAATTAAGATAATAATTCTAATTGTATCATTAATAATAAAAGAATCTCCAGAGACAGAGTTTAAACTGTTAAAGGATAAAGAATAATAAAACCGAGAAGAGGGAAAGAAAAAGTTGTCGTTTGGTTGTCACTACTTCAACGGCGGGACTTAACCTTCGATTCCTCACGAATTCTACTAGCCTCCTCCTTGTCTTGCCCACGAGATCTTCTAGAATCACACCAGTCAACTAAGCTATAGAGCTCTCCCTTATGGTTGAGGCTCAAACCCTAAAGCCTAAGAAGAAAAATATTCAAACTAGAAAATATTTAACTGCGAGGGAAATTTCCGAGAATCTACGGAAGTAGAAACTCAAAATTCCTCGAATTCTATGCAACTCTGTGCTTTGTGGTGAGTTGTGGTTGTGAAAAATAACCTGAATGTCGCCTCTATTTAAAGGAGTAAGAGGTAGAATTTGAGAAGACTTGAAAAATTGAAATTCCCGCCTCTAGAACCCTACTACGGCCGTACTGGCACTACAGCCGTAGTCCATATTTTCTAAAAATTGTAATTTAGTCTCCGATTTCTTCATTTCTTCAATTTCGATCCCTGAAACATCAAAAAGCGAAAACAAAACAAATTTGCGTAATTTCTAGTTAATTAAGTCCAATTAAACTCTAAATTAAACATAATTACCTTCCAAAAATGCGATATAAATCCGACATATCAATCTCATCGGTCTATCAAAACCTGCAAAAGCATTTAAAGATTGGTGGTATAAAACTTATAAAGCCTAATAAGCAGTTCGACCCTCTTCAAAAAAATATTTGGGCAATTAAAATCATATTCAAAAATTATAACAATATTAAAAAAACATTCAAACATAAAAGATAAAAACTTTTTAACAAATATCTTTTTCATCTTAAACTGAAAAATCAAAATTTTTCATATATACTTTTAAAACAGAACAAAAAGGATATACTTATTCTTTTTCAATGGGATCAAATAGCATAGTCATTCGTTACATATATTAAAATTTCACCATAATTTATTTTCAAACAACCAAAAAAAATTATTACATAAAGTTTTACATATAATTTGACAAATGTTATGATATATGTCTATGAACTTTCTTATTGTAATTACTAATCATCCAATAAGATAAATGGATTAAAACATTTATAGATAAAAAAGTACATAAGTTATAATAAAACTCAAAAATAGTAACTGAAATATTAAAATTCACAAGTCTTCATCCCAAAGTTCTTCTAACGACTTGATGAGTCCTTTTGGGTGGATAAGTTGACTTGCTGGATTGGACATGCTTTGAGGAAATATTTCAATTTGATTGAGTCTTCTTTAGTAAGTTCAAACTGAAAAATATCAAGATTTTGTGTCATTCGTTCCTTGTTGAAACTCTTCACAATCACAAATGCATCTTGTTCATAAATCCATCTCAATGCAACCTATATATTACACATAAATATTTTAGAACAAAATATTTGTTACTTGCTCCATATATATACATCACAGAAAAATAATAACATCTATGCTCTTCATCTATTAAATGAATTTCTTTTAGTATACATATATATATATATGTGTGTGTGTGTGTGTGTGTGAAGAAGAGTAAACCTGTGCCACACTCTTATTTTTAGAAACTACAATGCCTTTTAGGATTGGACTCTCCATTACTGCATTACTTCCCCATTCTCTACCATAAGCTCCCAAAGTCGACCATGCACTAAGATGAATTCCTTTCTGCTGACAAAATGGTATCAATTTTCTTTGTTGCCATCCAACATTCATCTCCAACTAAAATATACAATTGAATTATTTATTTTTTTCTTTTTTATTTTTCTTTTTTGTGATATATATTTATTATTAAATATATAAATATAAATATATAATTTTCTTGAACAAGAAATAGTTTTAGTTATTTAATAAGTTTATATATATACGTGATTAACAGCTGGTGGTATGGTGGCCTTTTTCCAAGAGTTTTTGAAGTTTTTCACAAGTGAAATTGCTTACAATAGACTTAGCTAAACCCAATTTTTTGCAATCTTCCATAGCCTTCCAAGTACCATGTATGTCAAAAGGAAGCATGTCTTCCTTTGCATTTAAAGTAATAATGCTAACATCTTTATTGAATCTTATTGGGAAATGAATTAGGTAAAGATCACTACAAGAAAAACTGAAATTTGCCCTTTTTTGTGACGGCCTCAAATCCGTCGCAAATTGCTACCAAATTTGCGACGGCCTCCTTGGCAGTCGCTAATTGCGACTAATTTTTGGTGACGGCCACAAATCCGTCGCAACTTGCAACCATTTTTTGCCCCGTTTTTAGCGGCCCAAATCCGTCGCAATTCGCGCTAATTTTTGCGACCAAATGCGGCCGCAAATTTGTGACCGATTTTTACTTTTTCGGCTTAGGTGGCGATCGCAATTTTACGACCAAATTTTGTGATTTAGCCGCAATTTTGCGTCGAATTTTGCGATGATTTTAGCCGTAATAGCCCAAATTTGTGGCCAATTTTGCGATGGCCACCTAAGGAAATTTGCGACAAAATTTTGTGACTGGATTTTAGCCGTCGCAAATTTGCGACTTTTTTTGTGACGGCCACCTAAGCCGTCGCAATTTGCTACCTAATTTTGCAACTGAATTTTTACCGTCGCATATTTGCGACCGATTTTGCGAGGTCCACTTAAGTCGTCGCAATTTGCGACCGAATTTTAGCCGTTGTAAATTTACGACCGATTTTTGCGACTGAATTTTAGACGTTGGAAATTTTGCGATCGATTTTGTGACAGCCACCTAAGCCGTCGCAATTTGTGATCGCTTTTGGATTGTTTTAATGTGATTATTGATAGCATTAGTGGGAAAGATATGATATAAATATTTGATATATTTTATTTGCAAATATAATATAATATAATTTATATTTTGACATTCTAATAATATAGCAAAGATAATATAATTTTAAAATGAGGTTTTAGTTTATTTTAAAAAAATTGTTGGAGGGAAAATTTTAATTTCTATTTATTTTAGTTTTGGCGGGAAAATTTTGGAAAATTTTGAACATTTTGTATTTGTTTGAAATTTTGACGGAGAATGACCAAGAGAAAATTTTAATATATAATATTATTTTAATATTAACTTAATATATATAAAAATAAATGAAATAGACGGAATCTTACTTAGCAGACATTCCACTTACAACAATTTAGAATAATAATCTTCATCAACATTAACACATTATTTAAAAACTAGCATATCTCTCTATGACATATAATTAATTACTTATCATCGTATTTATTATAGCAAAAATATATATATCGAATTAACTTTGAGTATCTTATATCATTCTTATATATTGATGTGACCTCCAATCTCCAATTACTCTAGTCTCGATCCTTCGAATCTTCGTTCCTGTAAAAAACAAAGCTAAAACGGAGATTGTTCCTGTAAAGCTGCTCCGATGCTTAAGTCAAAAACAAACCGGAGGGAAAAAACGAAAAGACTAGTGGTTTTAGAGAAGAATTCCACTTACTTGTTCTTATCGTTTTAACTTGTATTTATAATGATAATTTCCCAATAAAAAAATAGACTTCTAGGTGGTTAAGGAATGTATATCTATGGTTGATTAAATATTATGATATATATAAAGATAATATAAAAGATAAATATTATGATATTATGATATTATGATAAATATAATATATAAAATAAAATAAATGTTATAATATCCACCATATATCATATCACATTCCAACTAAACATAATTTTTTCGAGCCCGACATTAACTAGCGGATGTTTAGGACTCTAGATATATCTCTCATACATATGATATAACAGTTAGCTCTCATAGTGCTCTTATCCACTATAATATCAATTGTTATAGGCCAACTAACATGCACAATCAATTAATTGACATCATTCTTACTTAATACAACATATATTTTCATTCTTTATTTATAATTTTTGAGTATTAAAATTATATATGTAGTACAAAATATGTTATTAGTATATACATATTAATATATATATATATATATATATATATATATATATATATATATATATATATATATATATATATATATATATATATATATATATATATATATATATATATATATATATATATATGTAATATATATATATATATACATATATATATACAAATATATATATATATACACATATATATATATATCTATATACATATATAAAAGTCAAATATGTTCACCGAAACCATGGATTATTGAATAAAAGTCATATATATATATATATAAAAAAAAAAGATAAAACATAAAGTAAAAAGTTAGGGAAAAAGTAAAAATTACACAAACAAACCCTCCTCTCCTTTCTTTTCCCCATACCCGCAACTTTCTCTTCCCATACCCTGCAGGCTTCCTTCTTCTTCTTCTCTTCTCTTCTAGGATTAACCTACTTGCAGGGGAAATTAACAAATTGTGACACCTCTTCTCATTCTCTATACTTGCGGTAAGTGTTTTTTTTTTTATTTGTGTAAATATCTTCTTTTTTTTTGTGCGGCCCGGGAAAACCTATTCTTTGTTGGGAAACCTTAATATTAATTGGGTGGGTTATATTTCCTTCTAAGATAGGGATTATATTGCATAAAGATTCAGTAGGTTCTTTGTAATTCCATTTCTTTTATTTTTCCATTACAGTAGTGTAGATATAGATATATGTATGTATATTGCATTTTAATTTCAGTTTTGTGTAGTACAATATCTTTTTGCATACTATTTCTTTGTTGAAATTCCAATTCCGGTAGCTTTGATGTACACTGCTCTCTTTCCTTTTGAAAAATTCCAGTAGCCATGTTAGGTAGAATTTTGTATTTGCTCCTTTTTTAATAAAATTTCAATTGCTTACTAATGAAAGCAAATTGCTCTGTGTGAGTGCCTTCCAGAAAGCACAATAGGTAGATATATACATGCGAGAAGGTAGAATTTGATAAGCCATTAAATTATAAAGAAATCCCTTTTTTTGGGTTGAAAAAGCAATAATAGCCAAGTTGTTGCTTTGTTGATTATCATGATAATCTATATCAATCGTTTTCTCAAGTGGGCGAATTGAATTAAATTTTGCATGCTTTTCATTTTTAATTCTTCAATCCTCCATTTTTTATTCTTTAAATTCCTTCACTGCAGCTTCTTTAATTTATTTCTTCACTTCATTCATTTGCATGCATTTTCATTTCTTCCTTTATTTCATTTTTCTTTCATACTTATCTTTTGTTTTTTTTTTTCTTTGGCAATTTTGGCAAAGGGAAGTTGCAAGCTTGAGGCAGCAATTGCAGTTCTTGCACGAAAGCCACAGGTAAGCCACAATTTTCCCAAAGTACCCTGCAATAAAACTTTTTATATATCCAACTCTATAATATTGGAAGACATACACCCATTGAATGCATCCAAGGGAAGACATACACCCAACTTTTTTTATGGCATTATGGTGTTATGCATGATAGTTAGGTGTTTCTTTGATATTTGGGCAGTTTGTTGAATTGCATGGAATTAGTATAAGATAGTGTACTGTATTTATATTGCATGAATTGTACGTATGCTATGTAATTCTAATTTGCATTGTGTAATTTTCAACTTTGTATGATTTGCATGGTGTGCATATAGATATATTAGTTGTCTTCCATTATTAATGTAGATTGCATATAGTTGCATATAGGTGGCTTCCAAGGGAATGTGTTATTTAGAGATAAACTACAAGAGCTTGTGCATGAATTCATGATCACATTTTGCCTAAGTTTTGTTGTATTTCTTTGTTGGATTTCGAACCTCCTTTTTTTTCCTTTTCTTTCCAATTGTAGGAATCATTTTAGTTATCATTTATTGTGATATTTTTAAATTATTATTAATGGAGGATCGTAGTTGGATGAATAGAAGATATGTTGCCGGAATAAAGGGAATTACTATTGAATTCGAAAGAGGAGTTAATGCTTTCATCTCTTTTGTTGTATCTAATTCAATATCGGGTAAAATTAGATGTACTTGTGCAAAGTGTAAGAACATGAAATTTGAAGAACCGGATATGGTTAAGGTTCACTTGTATAGGAAGGGGTTTGTTAGTAATTATTATGAATGGATATCTCATGGTGAAGGATATAGGTCATCAACACATACTTCTTCAATATCAGTGCCATCGAGGGAATCATTGCGGAACATGCTAGATCATCATCATTACCACTAGTTCCGTCGACTCTATTTGCTGATGATGGTAATGAGCATACTCTAGCTGACAATCCGTCCCGATCCACAAGTCTTTCTTATATCACTATTTCATAGTCGACTCTATTTTGAGAATGACATTTTAGGATGTTTGTTGTATGAAATTGATATATTATTACTACAATGACATTTTGGAATGTTTTTTGTATGGAATTTATATATGATTAATGTAATGGCATTTTAGAATGTTTTATTTTTTGGGGTTTTTATATATGTTTTAATTTAATTAGAGTTAAATGGTTTTTTTATATATATATTTAAATAAATTTCTAGATTTTTAATAAATAAATTTATACAATTATTAAATAAAAAATAAAATAATTTAAATTTGTAAAAAAAATTGCGACGGCCAAATCGGTCGCAATTTCTGACGGCCAAATCGGTTGCAAATCGGTGCAAATTCTGACGGTTAAATCGATCGCAAATTCTGACGGCCAAATCGGTCGCAAATCGGTCGCAAATTGCGACGGCCAAAATGGCCGCAAATCGGTCGCTATCAGCGACGGGGTTTTTTGCGACGGATTTGGCCGTCGCAAATCTTGAAATTTCTGGTAGTGGATCCAAATAATCTAACCCCAACTTCCTAAATAATTTGAAGAAAGAAAGAAAAAAAAAAAAAAAAGAAGTTAATTTACTAAAAATAGATTACTAAATCATAATCATATTAAACTAGATTTTTATTTTACAGTATTGTTAGATTTCGACTAATTCTAAATATTTTATAAAATTTTGACACGATTATCTTTTTTATATTAAAATACTATTATAAATGTTAAATGGTATTTTTGACAATTCAAAAGCAGTTACCAAAGTGTATTCTTGAGTGCAGGAAGGACAAGATCAGGAGCCGCATCATTGCACCACAGTTTAGAAGTGATGAAAAAATCATCCCTTCCATTAATTCTTAACGAACCCACTCTCTATAGCTTGAGCCACAGCTTTTCCCAGCTCTTCTTCTGACCCGTACAATGCTGCCGTGTCAAAGTGCCGGTAACCGGTCTTAATGGCCTCCATCAAAATTGCCGTTAGTTCCTCTAATGGTGGAAGCGGAAGGCACAGCATCCGAATCCTAATACTGGCATCTTGTGGCCTGAGTTCAGCATCTGTTTCTCTGTCTGTATATTGACCTTTAGTAATATACATACATAATATATATATATATATATATATATATATATATATACACATATATTTAAGTGTAATAATATTTTTTGACCTTTTTAAAATTTTAGATTTTTTTTTTTAAGAAAAAGGAAAAAATATAAAAAAAAAAAAAAAAAGTGAAAAAGAGGGAGCTTTTTAGTACAATCATTTCATTTTCCTCTTGAAAAGATAAAATATAGCGTTAGATTCCGTTAAGCTTTATAAAAACGTGTGTTAGGACAAAATTCCCATAAATGAGATTTGGAAACTCTTATGTTCATTAAGGTTGCCCTTAATTATCCATCATATTCCATTACATTTTTTAAGATTATAAGGTTCTAGAGTTACAAAAATCTTATTATTTTAAACGTATATATCTATGACTTTTCTTATTGTAATTACTAATCATCCATTGAGACAAACAATTAAAGCATTCATCGAATAAAAAAGCACATAAGTTGTAATAAAACTTATAAATAGTAATTGAAATATTAAAATTCACATGTCTCCATTCCAAAGTTCTTGGAAAGACTTGATTAGTCCCTCTGGGTGGATAAATTGACTTGCTGGATTGCATCTGCTTTGAGAAGTTTTTTCAATTTCATCAACTTCTTCTTTAGTAAGTTCAAATTGAAAAATATCGAGATTTTGGGTCATCCTTTCCTTGTTGAAACTCTTCACGATCACTGATGCACCTTGTTTATAAGTCCATCTCAAGGCAACCTATATTTGTTTACACAAAATATCTATAACATGCTCCATATATATATATATATATATATATAAATATATATATTTGTTTGAAGATGAGAAACCTGTGCCACACTCTTATTTTTGGAAACTGCAATGTCTTTTAGAATTGGACTCTCCATTACTGCATTAGTTCCCAATTTACTACCATAAGCTCCCAAAGGAGACCATGCACTAACATGAATCCCTTTTTGCTGACAAAATGGTAGCAATTTTCTTTGTTGCCATCCAACATTCATCTCTACCTAAAATATATAAACGACATTTCAAATTTTTTTGTGACATATAATTATATAAAAATAATAATAATAATAAAAAAAACATTATTTTCTAAAACAAGAAATAGTTTTGTAAAATAGTTCAAATTACAAATATAAATGGTAACATTTGCTATTTATTCTAAGTTTTTCTTTAAAATAAAAGATAATGCAATAAATTTAGTTCCTATTTCCATATTGGCCTACTAATTTTTTTTTTTTTTTTTTTGGTTGTTGGTCAACAAGGTTTATTAACAATAATAGGTGATCATATGCACATCTAAAGAAAAGGGACCTTTATTATTATTTTTTTGGTACCCATTTGGGGCGCCCAGTGTCCCACTTTATTTGGTGAGACTAATTCGGACTCGGCCTGCGGAGCGCTCGCAGAGTTCAACTCTTACTCGAGGGTTAGGGCCTAGCCCAAAGTTTTTAACATGACGCTAACCACCCCAGGGGATTCGAACCCTCGATCATCCGCCCTGGAGGAAGCATTAGGAATCCGCTTACCAACTCTCCCAAGCTACCGGGTTAAAAGAGACCTTTATTAACTAAATAAAAAAAAAAAACTTAAATTCTAATTTCGCCCTTCATTTTTACTATTTTTTACAAAAACATAACGAACTTTTAATTGTACAAATTAAATTTATGAACTTAAAAAAAAAAAAATTTGATAATTGTACTTATCATGACATAATAAAATTAACGAAAATAGGTATACAAAATCAATAAATTATAATCAAATAAATAATGTAAGCATATCAATGGTATCAAATAGATAACAGAAGTATAAAATATATACATACCTGATTAACAGCCGGTGGTATGGTGGCTTTTTCCAAGAGTTTTTGGAGCTTTTCACAAGTGAAATTGCTTACACCAATAGACTTAACTAAACCCAATTTTTTGCACTCTTCCATGGCCTTCCAAGTCCCATGTATGTCAAAAGGAAGGTGGTCTTCCTTTGGGTTGAAATTAACCCAGCTAACATCTTTATTGTATCTTATTGGCCAATGAATTAGATAAAGATCCAAATAATCTAATCCTAACTTCCTAAATAATTTGAAGAGAAAAAGGAAACGTAATTAGTTTAGATTTGACTCTTTATGTATTAAACAATATTATTATACTACAATGTTATTAAATTTCGATTAATTCTAAGCACCATATAAAAATTCGGCACGATTGTCATAAATTGTCATATTTATATTAAAATATTATTGTAAATGTTAAAAGGGGGATTTTGGAGAATTCAAAAATAGTTACCCAAGTGTATTCTTGAGGGCAGGGAGGACGAGGTCAGGATCAGCATCGTTGCACCACAGCTTAGAAGTGATGAAAAATTCTTCTCTTCCATTCTTAACCAACCCACTTTCTATTGCCTCAGCCACAGCTTTTCCCAGAGCTTCTTCCGACCCGTACACTGCTGCTGTGTCGAAGTGACGGTAACCGGTCTTAATGGCCTCCAACAAAATTGCAGTTAGTTCCCCTAATGGCGGAAGCGGAATTGCAAAGCATCCGAATCCCAACAGTGGCATCTTGTGGCCGGAGTTCAACACCGTTTCCGGGATTATTTGTATGCTTTTCTCCATTTTCTCTGCCGTCGCTATCTCTCGCTCTGTTGGAAGATTTATAAGATTAATATATATATATATATATATATATATATATATATATATACACTAGCAGTCTCTCCACAAGGTGTTCCAAATTCTCCTCGGTTACAGAGAGCCATTGTCAGAACATCATGTGCTGAATTGACTGTAAATTGTAAAATCCCCTCACATGGAGGGACCTAAATCAACGGATCTTGCTCCCAATTAATTATAAGAGTATTAAGAATTTGGCTTCTAATGTTAATATATATATATATATATATATATATATTAAAAGAGGTATAACTCAGTTGGTAATAGTCTCACTTATTACATGAAGTTCACTTAGATATTAGGATTCTAAAAAAAATAAAAATCATAATTAATAGGATTTGATTAGAGTCAAATTATAATTAATATATTGTTGATTGTGATCAATTCCAACCCTAGACCTAATCCTCCTACCAAAACATAATTATTGTGACAATTTTTTCATTTTTTAAATAAATGTCAATTTTTTAAACATAATTATATAACACTAAAATAAGAAAATAAATGTCAATTTTCTAGAAGTGTTATGGAAAATGATTTTTTTTTATTTAATATCATATCTTTAGTCTTTAAAGACAATTTGTCCTTAATAACAAGAAATAAAACTATAAATAAAAATTTAGTTTTTTTTTTTCTTCACATCTTTATTTTTCAGGGGTTACTAGATTTTTCAAAATTGCAAGTAATTTCAAATTGTGGTATCCAATCCAAAAGAAAAAGGAAATGCATACATTTTTTTTTATATATATATATATATATATATATATATATATATATATATATATATATATATATAGTATAACAAGCCAAATCTTTAATTTGAAAATAAGAGTTGATATCATAACTAAATCAATAAGGAAATTAACTCTACCAAGTGAGAAAGCATATGTTTTAAGAAAACTATTAGTTCTAGGTATATAGCTTATGTAGTTTTCTATATTTCCAATAATAATAATAATTAAGTCTTCAAAGAAAATTGTTCAAAAGATTCAATATTTATTTATATGATACAAAAGTATCCTCAAAGAATTATATTCGAGTGTTTTAATAGTAAATCATAAATCTAAAAGAAAAAAAAATATTATTTTAAAAAAAAAACTTAGTGATTACACATGTTTTATCTTTTATATTTTTATAAAATATAGCTATTTTATTAATATTTTTTTATTGATTGATATTCATAATTTGTCTTCCTTTAGTTTCTATTTTTTTTCCCTTGTTTTTTAAGAGTGTCCTAATAGAATTCAAATTTACATACTTTTAATCCCTTATACTTAATATTTATTACATATAATTTTATTATTATTAGGTTTTTATAGGTTAGATTATTATAATAAATTTGGATTTATTATATTATTAAGCTAATTGGGTTCATTATTACTTATTTTTCAAACCCAATATCTTGAAGTCTTACCTTAATTAATTGAGCTGGCAATTTACAAAGTTCATAATAACGGGTGAAGAAAATAAGGTTAATTAGGATTAAAAGAGGAAGCCACCATTAATTCATTCTAAGCAAATTTTCGAGATTCAAAAAGAGAAGAGATATGGAGATCGCGATGTCCGCCTAAGTTTCGATTCAGTCCGGGATGACTTTAAATCAAATTTTGAGTTCATGATCAAAACAAATTCCTAGTTTTAAGCTAATTTCTACTTTTGAATTCAATACTTTAAACAATTCAATTTTTTGATTGAATGACTAAATATTGAAAAGATGTTTTTACTTGATTCTTTTTATGATTGTTGATTGGATTAAGTTGAGATTTTATTATTTACAATTGATTTCAATTTTTGACATTTTTGTTTGACAAATTGTTTTGATATTATCACGGATCTTAGATTAAACTTGTTGATTGATTGAGCGATCGTCTATGATATCTTTTTGTTGTTTAATTGAATTCTAGTTGATTGTTAGTATGTGATACGAATGCTAATTAGGATCCTATTTAATATTCAATCAAGGAATTGGTTTATTAATTTGGAAATTTATTAATGAACGATAAAGAATTTGGATTGAATCAATACCCTGGATTGAAATTCTTAATCCGATATTTGTGTATTTTTATTAATTAATTGTTTTCTAAAATTTCCCAATCTAAAAATCCTCTTTTACTGTTTTCTATTCTCTTATTAATTGATTTCAATTAGGTTTCTTATGGAAACAACTCGGTGAACACCCTTGAATTAATCTTGACCGATTTGACGACAATTATGTAATTCTAAACCCTACCATCCTTAGTTAAAATTTTAATTGTTTAGTTTTTATCTATAATTTGTTCTAAAAAAATATCAAATAAAAAATATTGTGAAAATTAATTAACTAAAAGACTTGAAAAAAAATTTCTCCTTAGGCTCCGAAACCTTCTACAGGGCTCTGTTTTCTTGCCGAAACTGGTACAAACCAAGTCACCTGTAAAAGTGACCAAGTTTTCTACAAAAGAAATCGTGTTTATTTTTTTATCGGGAATTTGACTTGGCTAGCACAAGTATTGTTTCCTCCCATTGTAACTTTTAGACTGTAGTTGGGCAGAGATTTAAATAGAAAAAATTAGTCTTATTGTTATTTATTTATTTATTTTTAAGTTGAATATTGTATTTGTCAACAGAAAATTAATAAATTTGTCGAGAAAATTTATAGGTGGTCAAATAATGTTACTTATAAAAATCATATAGTCAATTTTTTTTTTTTGGTAAACTACCGAGATGACACCTGAACTTTTGTGGGCATGACCGTTTTGCACCTGAGATACTTTTGTCAACAAAATGACACCTCAACAATTAAAACTCAACTTTTTTGCCCTTCCATCAAAAAATTCCGCCAGTCTTTGATAAACATTAGTAATATTTTTATAATTCTGTTATGATTCTTTTTGTAATTTTCTACATATGTACTGCATGAACCACTTTGGTGTGCCACGTCCCTCTCCTTTTTTATAGGCCTTTTTCTGATGACTCATGTATTCTAGAATATGTTGTTGCACTATAAAAGCACAGCTCTTATCTCTATCACATTTAATGAGAAGGAATATACAACAGTTTTCTCTCTATATTTTATTTTCAATTTGGTATCAGAGCATCAACGACGTCAAGGATAATGTCGCCGGAAAACTCATATGGGTTCTCCGATGGATCCTCTTCACATATCTCTCTTCTTAATCTACCATCTGTCAGTCAACCGTTGTCGGTGAAGCTTGACGACAACAATCTGGCAAAATCGGCTATTGAACATTATCATTGCCAATGGTTTGGAAGATTTTATTGATGGTTCTAGACCATGCCCACCAAAACACACTGATTCTCATTCAACCCAACTTAATCTAGACTATGTTATTTGGCAAAGATACAATCGTCTTCTTATGAGTTGGATATATGCCTCTATCAATGAATCAATGCTGGGACAAATCGTTGGGTACTCTACCGCTCACGAGATCTGGCAAGCTTTGGCACGGATGTTTGTTGCATCCTCCTTCGCTCGTCTCTCCGATCTGCGTACTCAACTTTAGAACACAAAAAAGGATGGTTTAACTACTCTTGCTTATATTCATAAATTTTGATCTCTGTGTAATAATCTGGCTGCTGCTAGAGATCCAGTTAGCTATAATGATCGGATAATCTATTTTTTGAATGGACTTGGCAGGGATTATAATGCTTTTGTTTCTCCTAATCAAGCTCGTTTGGACAGACCACCAATAGAAGAGGTTTTTAGTCTACTTCTTGCATATGATGCTCGTATTGATCGCCAAGTTTTTGTTGAATCATTGAGCTCCCTTCAAGCGAATATAGCCAATGTTAACCCATCTTATTCGCCTCACCAAAAACACAAACAGAATAATCGCCCTCCTGTTTCCTCTCCTTATCCTTCAAAACAGTCTTTCAGACCCCCATCACCAAATCCTCGTCCAATTTTTTCCAACAATTCGACAGGAAATCAGCCTCCTACTCGTCCCCGGTGTAAAATCTGCAACAAACTTGGGCATACTGCCACCATTTGCTATCACCGAACTAATCTCTAGTATCAACCATCTTCCTCGTTTCGACCCTTTCAAGCTCATTTCACACAACATCAACCATACTCCTCCATTCCTTCTTCATCACCTACTTTTGTTGCTAATCCCCATACCGTTTCGGACCCACATTGGTATTTGGATTTCGGAGTTTCGCACCATTTCACACCGGATCTGAATATGCTTGAATCTCCTCAACCCTTCTCTGGCATTGATCGGGTTATTGTGGGTAACGGTAAGAGTATTCTCATCTCTCATGTTGATTCTGCGTCTATTCGTTCTTCCCCTTTTCCTCTAAAACTTTCTCATATCTTTCATTCTCCTCTGTTATGATAATCAAGCTTATGTTGAATTCTATCCTTCTTATTTTTTTGTCAAACGTCGGGTTCACAAACGGATCCTACTCTGTGGCATCCTTGATCATGGAATTTATCGAGTCTGCTCTCCTTCTTCACTTCAATCGTCTTCATCTTTCCAGATTTGCTTTGCCTCTGCTCCCGACCCTCTGTTATGGCATTCAAGATTAGGCCATCCTTCTATGGATACTGTCCAGTCTGTTTTATATAGTTGTAATTTGTCCCCTCCTAAGAAGTTATCTTTTTCTGTTTGTTCCTCGTGTCAATTAGCTAAGTCTCATCGCCTCCCTTTCCCCCTTTCTGTTTCCCGTGCTTCTTGTCCATTTGAATTAATTCATACAGATGTTTGGGGTCCTTCCCCTTCCTTGGCTGTAACTGGTGATCGCTATTTCTTATTACTTGTAAACGATTTCTCGCGTTTTTCATGGATTTATTTTCTCAAATCTAAAGATGAAGTGTTTAATACCTTTGTCCGTTTTCACCAAATGGTTCACACACAATTTTCTGCTTCTATTAAACGCGTTCGCTCCGATTGGGCGGAGAATTTCGATCTCTGTCTTCTTTTTTTTCAAAATTTGCATAATTCATGAATTATCCTGTCCTTACACGTCTCAACAGAATGGTCGTATGGAAAGAAAGCACCGCCACGTGGTGGAATCCGGTTTGGCTCTTTTAGCCCATGCCGCCATGCCACTCTCTTATTGGCCTTATGCATTTGCAACGGCTGTTTATCTCATTAATCGTCTACCCACTCGCGTTTTGTCTTCTTCTTCTCTGTATCATACTCTTTATCAAAAACCTCCCACATATACACACCTTCGTGTTTTTGGTACTGCTTGTTTCCCTTTCCTCCGACCTTACAATCATCATAAGCTTGATTTCCGTTCGTACCCTTGTGTTTTTCTTGGCTACAGCAGTCGTCGTAAAGGGTATTTGTGTCTTCGCAGAGACACTGGTCATATCTATATTACCCGTCATGTGATTTTTAATGAGTCTCTTATTTCCATTTAAATCCTCTCTTCCTGATTCTCCTCCTCCTTTTTCTATTCCCTTTGTTACTTCTCTTCCTTTTCCCTCTTTAATTTCTGTTCCTCTTTCTAATTCCTCTCCCACTCTGTCTCCTACTCAATCTTCTCCACCTCCAGTTTCTCCTTCTGATTCTCGTCTCTCTCCTTCCCCGATCATACCCTCTCCTCCTATTTCGTCTTCCCCTCTCTCTTCTGTTCCTCCCCCACCTTCCACTAATGTTCATCCCATGATTACAAGGGCGAAAGCTGGTATTTTCAAACCCCGCGTCTTTTTTGGTGTGGCTCCTAGCATACCTGTTGAACCCTCTGGTTTTCATGAAGCTTCCAAAAATCCTCAATGACGTTCTGCTACGCAGGCATAATTTCAAGCCTTACAGTCTCAGGGCACTTGGGTTCTTGTCCCGCGACCTTCTCATACTAAAATTATTGGGTGTAAATGGGTTTATCGGGTTAAGCTCCATTCTGATGGGTCTATCGATAGATACAAGGCTCGGTTAGTTGCCAAGGGTTTCCACCAAACGGCTGGCATCGACTTTCATGAAACGTTCTCTCCAGTCATCAAGCCTGCTACAATTCGGTTGATATTAGACATCGTTGTTTCTTCTTATTGGCCCATTATCCAATTGGATGTTCAGAATGCTTTCTTGCATGGTGATCTTCACGAAGATGTCTATATGTCTCAACCACCTGGCTTCATCGATTCCAACATTCCTTCTCATGTGTGTAAGCTACGTAAATCCCTTTATGGTTTGAAACAGTCTCCAAGAGCTTGGTTTTTTAAGCTTAGCAATGCTTTAATCTCCTGGGGTTTTGTTGCTTCTCGTGCTGATACCTCTTTATTTATTTATCGGAAGTCTACTGTTACTTTTTTTTTGTTGGTATACGTTGACGACATTATTTTAACCGACTCTGCTCCCTCTGCTATCGACAGTTTGATGACTTATCTTCACTCTCGGTTTGCTGTCAAAAACTTGGGAGATTTACATTATTTTCTGGGACTTGAGGTACACAGAACACCAACTGGTATTCATCTCGGTCAGTCCAAATATATTCGTGATTTGCTCTCCAAATCGGCATGCTTGACTCCAAGCCTCTTCCTACTCCTATGGCTGTCGGATCTCTGTCTCTTCACGATGGTGCAACTTTGTCCGATGTCACTGCATATCATAGTCTAGTTGGTGCTTTACAGTATTGCACTTTTACTCGTCCCAATATCTCTTTCTCTGTCAACAAATTGTGTCAATTCCTCTATGCCCCTACCACTTGTTCATATGTAGGCTGCCAAGCGGGTTCTCTGCTACCTCAAGGGCACTGGCCACCTTGGTATCTTGCTTCGGGCTCATCGTGATCATGCTCTATACTGCTATACTGAACCGACTGGGCATCTTGTCCCGATGATCGCCGGAGCATTGGTGCTTATTGCACCTTCCTTGGCCCCAATCTCATTTCATTATCTTCTTCCAAGCAGCGGGTGGTTTCTCGATCTAGCACAGAGTCCAAATATCGTGCCTTGGCTAATGGAGCAGTGGAGCTTTCTTGGTTGCAGACTTTATTGGCTGAATTGCATTTGCCTCTCTCTGCTCCACCCACATTGTACTGCGATAACATCAGCACTATTCAACTCGCTTCTAATCCCGTTTTTCATGCTCACACCAAACATGTGGAGATTGACTATCACTTTGTTCGTAAACGTGTTTTACGTCGCACTCTTGATGTGGTTCATGCTCCCTCACAGTCGCAGCTCGCGAACTGTCTCACCAAACCTCTGGCCGCTTCTGTTTTTCAACAATTTAGAACCAAACTCACTGTTCTTCCTAGACCTGTGAGTTTGCAGGGGGTGATAAACATTAGTAATATTTTTATAATTTTGTTTCGATTCTTTCTGTAATTTTCTACATATGTACTGCATGAACCACTTTGGTGTGCCATGTCCCTCTCCTTTTTTATAGGCCTTTTTTCCGATGACTCATGTATTCTATAATATGTTGTTGCACTATAAAAGCACAACTCTTATCTCTATCACATTTAATGAGAAGGAATATACAACAGTTTTCTCTCTATATTTTATTTTCAATTGTCTTCGGATTCCATCTAATTTTTAGGGGTATTTTCGTCTTTTTATAGAAATATTTTTTTAATTTTTATTTTTAAAATTAATTTTAATAACTTTTTTTAAGTTTAATTTTAAAAAATCTTAAAATTTTTTGTTGTCGCTGGGAATCGAACCCGGGACAACAAGGTTTGCAGGTTACTTACCACTAGACCATAATAATTTATATTAAATTTTTTGTAAAATAAAATATTCATAGTATATATAAGTCAACCCCAACCCACCACTGCAAAAACAATATTCCTCATTCTACCTCAAACATTTCTGCAATTTCTCTCTCTATCTCTGCAAATTCTTCCTCAAATTCTCAATTCTTCCTCAAATTCTCCAGTTTCTCTCTCTACTTCAATAGTCTTAATTGGACCCCAAAAAATACCTCTTTTGAAAACGGCGATTGCCTCCTCTTCAGCATGTCCTCGGCAACCTTGCTGATCTAATGGATTACTATAGATTTTTCATTTTTTTAAAAAAAATGATTAAAAAAAAAATTAACTTTTCTTTGAATGAGCTCTCAAAATTTTCCAATTGCTTGAGATGATTCCTAACAATTCCCCGAGACTTTATCTATGGAATTTCACTTATATAAAGAAGCATTTTTTCCTCGGTCCTGAGTTGAAGTTTCGGAGGATATATATATATAGCTTAGGGCTGCCTGAGGTTTCTTCGATTTGAGGAAGAATTTGCAGAGATAGAGAGAGAAATTGGAGAAACGTTTGGGGTAGAATGAGGAATATATATATACTATAAATATTTTATTTTACAAAAAAATTAATATAAATTGTTATGGTCTAGTGGTAAGTGAACTGTCGCGGGTTCGATTCCCAGCGACACAAAAAAAAATTTTTTAAAAAAAATTAAAGAAATATTTCTATAAAAAGACAAAAATACCCATAAAAGTTAGACGGAATTTGAAGACTGGCGGAATTTTTTGATGGAAGGGCAAAAAAGTTGAGTTTTAATTGTTGAGGTGTCAGTTTGTTGACAAAAGTATCTCAGGTGCAAAACGGAGAATTTTGAAAAGTTCAAGTGTCATCTCGGTAGTTTACCTTTTTTTTTTTTAATAATTTACAATATAAAAATATTTTTTATTTGGAAACAACTCTCTAGATTAATCCGGACTCGGCCTGCGGAGCGTTCGTAAACTTTAACTCTTACCTTTTAATATAGCGCTAACCACTCCAGGGGGATTCGAAATCTCGACTATCCGCCTTGGAGGAACCATTAGGAGTTCGCGCACCAACTCCCCCAAGCTACCGGGTTGGAAACAACTCTCTACCAACATATATTCTTATTTGTTAAACATAAAACTCAACATAAAAAAATAAAAGAATAATTCGGAGTTTAATCTCACACAAATTAACTTTTGACAAATTTAATACAAATTTTTTTTTTTACGGATTCAATTAAAAAACTTAAAAATTTAATTATTTAAATTGTTTAGTTAATTAAAAAAAATGTAAAAATATCATTACAAGTAAAAAGAAAGACATAAAAAAAGAATTAATTAACAACTGAGATGTCAAATTCTTAATGGCTACATTTCGCACACATTGTCTCCCTTCTTTAACATAGAGTCACTCACCCATCTTTGCCAAATTAAATTTAAACAAAATTAAAAGAGAAGAAAACAATAAATAATAATAATAATAATAAAAACCACCGGTCATCATGAAATTTCTTCTTTTATCTCCGGCTCCCTCAGTTAAAAACAAATCGAACAATGGCGACAGTGGTAGGATTCTCATTTTTATCCTTTTAAATTAATTATTTTTTATATAATTTTTTATTTTTATAAACTCCGACCGTTAGTTCATAGTTAATTTAATGATAGAGGGATGAAATTTACTAAAATTATAAAGATAAAGGATGATATAATATAAAAATTTTAAAAAAGATGAAATGACAAAAATTATATAATTTAAGGATAAAATTTGCCAATTTGCATACTTTTCACCTGTAATAACATTTTTACTTTTTAAAATTAACTAAACAATATAAATAGTTAAATTTTAAGTTTTTTAACGGAATCTCTAGAAAAGACCTTATTTCTTTTCTAATAAAAGAGTTTGAGACTTTAAAAGTTTAAAAAAATATTTTCGAACTGAATTTGTCAAAAGTAAATTTATTTGAAACTAAAGACACTAATTATTCAAAATAAAATTTCATTTTTTTTAAACTCAATTTTTTTTTTTCCCCAAAAATAAAGCCTTATCCAAATACACCATTAATTTCTAATTAAATCACATCTATAGTATATATATACACACATATTCAAGGGAGGTTCAAGGGACCAATGAGGGGTTCTATGCTGTTGTGGCATTTATCACTCAATAGGCTGAAAGTTAATCTGTTCTTATGGGAAAGGAGGATCATAGAGGAACCGAGATGTAGCTTATGTGGTGAGGTTTATGAGTCCATAATTCACGCAATTAGGGATTGCTGGTTGGCAGGATCACAAATTTGGGAGCTGCTAGTGCCATTGGGCAGCTGGCATTCTTTCTAGGGGTCGACTGATATCCAAGAATAGGTATCTTGGAATCTTCAGAACAGAGGAGGAGAACTCTTGGGGAAGGATAAATGGTGGTATATCTTTAGGCAAGGTATTCTTGATGTGTGGCATTGGAGGAATTTGATCATTTACCAGAATAGAGACCCTACTGATGCCACTTGATTATCGGGTATGATACTTAAAAAAGCCTTTGAATATTTTTGTATTATGGGTAGATAGTTAGCTGATCTGGTTTTTTGCCATTTTTTTTTTTGCTACTGAGGTAGCAGTGTATATTTTGTTTAAAGTATTAATACAATACCCCTTTACGAAATATATATATATATATATTGTCATTGTGTCGATAACGTCTATTGTATCCATTGTCTTCAAAGTATATTTTGCGTCGATAACGTCTATTGTATCTATTGTGTCTATTGGGAGAGCTAGTATGCTCCTTCGACTTCTGGGAGCTGATTAGTTTATCTACTATTTTAGGTAAGATAGAATGGGATTTTTTAAAGTTTTATAAATATGATACATATATTAAAATTTTATCAAAATTTAATGTTTAAAACATAAAAGTTATTACATAAACTATTATAGATAATTTGACAATGAATGTCATTATATATATATATATATCTATGAACCTTCTTTCTTATTGTAGTTACTAATCATCCATTAAGATAAATGGATTAAAGCATTCGTAGATTCAGAAAGCACATAAGTTGTAATAAAACTAATACATAGTAAAATTCACAAGTCTCCATCCCAAAGTTCTTCCAAAGACTTGATTAACCCCTCTGGATGGATAAGCGGACTTGCTGGATTGCATCTGCTTTGAGGAATTTTTTCAATTTGATCGACTTCTTCTTTAGTAAGTTCAAATTGAAAAATATCAAAATTTTGAGTCATCCTTTCCTTATTGAAGCTCTTCACGATCACAGATGCACCTTGTTCATATATCCATCTCAGTGCAACCTATATTACACACATATATATATATATATATATATTGGAGGAAAGTAATCACATCAATGTTCTTCGCCTATCAAATAAATTTCTTTTATAAATATTTATGTGAAGAGGAACAAACCTGTGCCACGCTCTTATTTTTAGAAACTGCAATATCTTTTAGGATTGGACTCTCCATCACTGCATTAGTTCCCCATTTGCTACCATAAGCTCCCAAAGGAGACCATGCACTAACATGAATTCCTTTCAGCTTACAAAATGGTAGCAATTTTCTTTGTTGCCATCCAACATTCATCTCTACCTACAAAATATACACAAAGACAATAACATATCAAACTACAAATATGAATTAGCTTCGATATATAATCTAATTTTTTCTTGAAATAAAAGATGATGCAATAAATTTTGGTTCTTAAATTGTATACTTTAACCAAATATATATATTTTCACTAAACCAGATTTCTTAACATTACCAGGTGCTCATATGTGCATGTAAAAGAAAGGAATTGGGCTATTTCGTTTTTAGAACTAGTGAAATAGCAATTAAGACCATTATAAATCTTGTCCTGGTTATATCACTTAGATCATTAAATTCTTCTTCCAAAAGAAACTATGTATCCCGATTATAGCAAGAAGAGGCTACTATTACTATTTCAGAATGGTCTTAGTTGTTATTTCACCAGTTCTAAAAATGAATAGCCCAATTTGGACCTTTATTGACAAAAAATATTTAATTTAAAAAACATTATTGACTAAAAACAAAAATACTTAAATTCCAATTTGACCATTCAATTTTACTGTTTTTTACCAGAACATAATGAACTTTTAATTATACAAATTAAATCCATGAACGGAAAGAAATGGTGACAATTTGTACTTACAAACGACATTAAACATTATTTATCACATGCGGAATGTCATATAATAAAATTAATCAAAATATAGATACCAAATTAACAAATTATCATTAAATAAATACTTTAAGTATATAAGTAATTAAGAAAATATATATACAGTACATACCTGATTAACAGCCGGTGGTATGGTGGCTTTTTCCAAGAGTTTTTGGAGCTTTTCACAAGTGAAATTGCTTACACCAATAGATTTAACTAAACCCAATTTTTTGCACTCTTCCATGGCCTTCCAAGTCCCATGTATGTCAAAAGGAAGGTGATCTTCCTTTGGGTTGAAATTAACCATGGTTACATGTTTCTTCAATCTTATTGGCCAATGAATTAGATAAAGATCCAAATAATCTAACCCCAACTTCCTAAATAATTGGAAGAGACAGAAAAAAAACAAAAAAGTTAGATTCCCCAAGTGTATTTTTTTAGAAAAATTACCAAAGGGGTATTTTCGAGAATCCATAAACAATTACCCAAGTGTATTTTTCAGAGCAGGAAGGACGAATCAGCATCGATGCACCACAGCTTAGAAGTGAGGAAAAATTCTTCCCTTCCGTTCTTTACCAACCCACCGTCTATTGCCCGAGCCACGGCTTTCCCCAGCGCTTCCTCCGACCCGTACTGTGCTGCCGTGTCGAAGTGTCGGTAACCGGTCTTGATTGCCTCCAATAAAATTGCGGTCAGTTCATCTAACGGGGGAAGCGGAACTGCTCCACATCCGAATCCCATCAATGGCATATTGTGGCCGGAATTCAACACCGTTTCTGGGATTTCTGTTATTTTCTCCATATTTTCCGGCGTCTCTCTGATTAGTTCGAGGATGGATGGAGTGGTGTGGTGTGGTGTGTGGAGCTTAATTTTAAGACGGAGGAACAGGAAGTTTTGTTTAATTATTGGTGCATCTGTTATCTCTTACGGGTCCCATTTTGAATTTGAGTATCTAACAAACGTGTGGAGTGACGAACTTTTCCACCGAGAAAGTTTTTAGCGACGAGAAATATTGACCTTATTAGATATATACATATCCGTGAATATAGACTTCCTCAATCATGAAGTATTTTTTAGGTTAAACGATTTAGTATTCGGAGTTATCACGCCTTAAAATAATTTAGATTTTATCTGAATTATACCTGTAGAGTAGAGTTCAACTCATATTCAAGAAAAGTTATTATTTTGACTCTTAAATTACGCTCACAGTATCATTTAAGAATTAAATCTAAATTAGTTAAAATAATAATTTGAATATTAAATGATTTAACCCAAAAAATTATAGCATATAATCTTGTAATATTTTCTACCTAAATTTAAAATTTTTTAAAAAAAAAAAAAAAAAAAAAAACATGATAATTGGAAGATAACCAAAAATAATTATAAAATCAAAAAAAATGGGTTTTTTTTTATATATGACATTGTTTACCTATTTATAAATAATTTGAGAGTAAACTATCAATTATATATAGAGAGAAAATATATCAATTTATTCCTTCTTTATATTATTAAAGTTTTTATTTTTTTATTAATAGAGTCTCACATAAAAATAAATAAATTATAAATAAAGTTGGCTTAAATGTGTAGAAGGTGAAAGAGAATATAACATATTGAACATTACATTTTATTATCCCAAAAAATAGATAGTTCCAAAAATAAAACGAAAAAAGGGTCTCCTTGATGAAAACATACTTGAAAAGAAATCAAATCCATTAATATTTTAGATAACAATTATATTTTTTAAAAAAATATTCAGATTTCTTTGCTTAAAATGTAACTTTTTTTGAGGTGGTATTCAAGTCCTTCCGACCAACCTGTGTGTGGAAACTTGAAAAAAGGGAGAACTCTTAGACCATTAGGTCGGGAGAAACACTTCGTTTAAAATGTAACTTGAATTAATAATCTTTTTAATTATAAATAAAAATATCACTAATTAAAATATTACACCACATTTTTTATAAAATACTTATTTCATAGAATTTTAAATTGTAAAAAGAAAAATAAGAAAACCATATACATACATATATATATGTTTGTGAATATATATATCATTTCCTAATATGATAATAAATTACTGCTCGAATACAAAATATAGACACAACTTTCCATTTTAATACCAAATTTACAGGAAAAATTATTTAATAATTTATGTATATATTTTAAGAGTAAATTCATTTTTTATTGTAAGGATATCGTTTTGATATATATATTTATCATATTATAACAAATTATAACTATATTTATAACACTAATTAATGTATTTATAAGAAATTATTAATGACTTCATGCTCAAGTTTCCATTTTGAGCAGCCTTTGTCCATTTTGCTACAAAGTTGACTCAAATACGAGAATATAACATTCAGCTGCCAAAGTGGAAAGGAAGTTTGATTAGGAAAAAGGTGGGAGGGAGTAGAATTTAACATTATATGGAAGCATGAAGGAGAAAAAAAAAAAGTTGGACTCTACTGGTGCAATTTCGTCCGAATTCATATTAGTAAGAGTCGTGATAACTCCGAATACCGGATGATATAACCAAAAAAAAAAAAAAAAAAAAGAGAGAGAGAGAGAGAAAAGAGTATAAATGAATAAAAATTGATCGAATATGAAAATCTATAGAAACTTCTATCCACTTTTTATGCCTTTTTTTATTATATTAAACTAAGCATATATCTTTATTTGGGAGGCAAATTGGTATAAATAGTCCCCAAACTATGAAGTTTTGGTGACATTGGTCCCTAAATCATTTTTTTGGTGGGATTGGTCCCCAAATTATAAAAAAATTGTGACATTGGTCCTTTTAAAAATTCGATAAAAAATTGTAAAAAAAAAAAAACTCCATGGACATATATTTTATTACACTATTTAAAAATAAGGCAAAAATTGTATAAATAGTCCCCAAACTATAGACTTTTGGTGACATTGGTCCCCAAAATTAATTTTTTGGTGGGATTGGTCCCCAAACTATGAAAAAATTGTGATATTGGTCCTTCCATTAAAAATTATATTAAATCACAAGTTAAGTTTAAAAAAAAAATTAATAACATATATCATTTTAAAAAAAAAAATTAATAACAATATAATTTAAAAAAAAAATAACATAATCTTTAAAAATAAAACAATTAATATATTATTTTTATGCCCAAAATATTAATGCGTAAATCATTGATAATTATTAAAAATCATTTTTATAACTCAAAATATCAACAAAAGAAAAAAAAGAAGAAATACACAAAATAAACATTATTTTACCTTTTTTAAAACTTTATTGCAGATTACTGGAATAAATTATATATTTTATATTTTATATTTTTTATCAATTTTTCTTATTTTATTTCTTATTATTTTGTGCTTTGTAAAAGTATATTCTCCTTTTTCATTTTTTTTTTAGATTTTTAAATGAAATTATAGTAGAAAAAATAGTCAAAAATTTTATATGATCACAATAACATTTTACAGTAAAAAAAAATTCTTATTCAAAGAAAAAATCTGGAAGAATGTCAATAAATTAAAGTTTACAAACTCTACTATTATTTAAATTTTTTTTTTTAAACTTAACTTGTGATTTAATATAATTTTTAATGGAAGGACCAATATCACAATTTTTTCATAGTTTGGGGACCAATCCCACCAAAAAATTAATTTGGGGACCAATGTCACCAAAAGTCTATAGTTTGGGGACTATTTATAGCAATTTGCCTTATATTTAAATAGTATAATGACATAAATGCCCATGAAGTATTTTTTTTTTTTTTAAATTTAAGGGTGATTTAACGGAATTTTTAACAAGGAGACCAATGTCACAATTTTTTTTAATAGTTTGGGGACCAATCCCACCAAAAAAATAGTTTGGGGACCAATGTCACCAAACCTTCATAGTTTGGGAACTATTTATACTAATTTGCCTTATTTGGGATAATTTTTTAATTTAAAATTATAACATTTTGGTTATAAGTAAATAGATTTAACCAATTGAGGTATACATTATTGTCAATGAGTTGTAATCCTTTTCTCTATCCAAACGTCAACAAAAATGGTAAGTTTATTAGAATTATTAGAAATGTAATAAATATATAAAATGGACCAACTAAGATTTTGTTTATAGTTACTAAGCAGGTAAAATTTAGGAAAGCTGAGATTCTTACAATTGGCAAATATATATGTATATAAATATATTTAATATTTAGTAAAAATAGTGTAACACTTTTTTTTTTTTTTAAACACGAGGTGTCCTAGATGGCAGGTCTCAAACTATGGGAGGACACCTTTAAGCCAAATCCACATCTAGACTAATCCCCATTCGAGCCGGGTTGGTCCCTTGCTCGAACAGGATTAGTCTAGATATGAATCTGGCTTAAAAGTGTCCTCCCATAATTTGGGACCCATCTAAGGACACCCCGTGCCTAAGCAAACACTTTTTTATTTGTTCCTTAATGTACTTTTCTATAAATAGTAGATATGTTACACATTAAAATTTTATCATTATTTTATTTTATTTTTAAAAAATTAAAATATTACATAAAGTGTGGTAGATAATTTGACATTGAATGTCATTATATATTTATGAACTTTTTTATTGTAATTACTAATCATTTATTAAGATAAATAAATTAAAATATTCATAAAATTAGAAACCTAAGTTGTAATAAAACTCATATATAGTAATAGAAATATTAAAATTCACAAGTCTCCATCCCAAAATTCTTCCAAAGACTTGATTAGCCCCTCAGGGTGGATAAGCTCACTTGCCGGATTGCATCTGCTTTGAGGGACTTTTTCAACTTGATCGACTTCTTCTTTAGTAAGTTCGAATTGAAAAATGTCAAAATTTTGTGTCATTCGACCCTTGTTGAAACTCTTTACGATCACAGATGCACCTTGTTCATGTATCCATCTCAGTGCAATCTACATTACACATTAATATTTATATATATATACATTAGAGGAATGTAATCAAATATATATCTTTCACATGTTAACTGAATTTCTTATATATTTGTGTCAAGAGCAGAAACCTGTGCCACATTCTTATTTTTAGAAACTGCAATGTCTTCAAGGATTGGACTCTCCATTACTGCATTAGTTCCCCATTTGCTACCATAAGCTCCCAAAGGAGACCATGCACTAACATGAATCCCTTTCTGCTTACAAAATGGTAGCAATTTTCTTTGTTGCCATCCAACATTCATCTCTACCTAAAATATACAACATTTCAAAATATTTGTGACATAATATTTTTATTTTTAAAAAAAAAAAAACATAATTTTCTAAAACAAGAAATAGTTTTAGTTAGTTAATAATTTTATAGGATATGATGGTGTTTTATATTGATTTTCAATTGAATTTATTCTTGAATAATTTTCGATCAAACTAAAATGGTCTTTTCTCTGTTAAATAATTAAGTTTTTAACGATATTTTTATTAACTTAAAATATTATTAGTCATAAATATCTTTTATATGTTATGAAATATAAAATAATTTAAACTAATTTAAAATATCTTTTATATACCATGACATAACATATAAAATAATTTTATCAAATATGAAATATCGTATAATAAAATTAATCAAGAAATATATAACAAATTAACAATAAATAAATAATTTAAGCATAACAATGTTATCAAATAAATGACAGAAGTAGAATATATATATATATATATATACCTGATTAACAGCTGGTAGTATGGTGGCCTTTTCCAAGAGTTTTTGGAGCTTTTCACAAGTGAAATTGCATACACCAAGAGACTTAACTAAACCCAATTTTTTGCACTCTTCCATGGCCTTCCAAGTCCCATGCATGTCAAAAGGAAGGTGGTCTTCCTTTGGGTTGAAATTCAAAATGCTAGCATTTTTCTTGAGCCTTATTGGCCAATGTATTAGATAAAGATCCAAATAATCTAGCCCCAACTTCCTAAATAATTTGAAGGGAAAAAAAAAGAGTTCATTTACTAAAAATATATTAGTTTACCAATCAAACTAATCAAAACTAGCTACCATCTAGTTAGTGATTAGATAATTTATTAAGTAATTGAAATGATCAGTGAAACGTTTCAAGTATTAAACAAAATTAATTTTATATCGTCTTGTTAGATTTTTCAGAGGAGAAATCCCATAAAAGTCCACGTAGGTCGGACTATTTGAGGAAGACTCCACAAAGGACTGATTGGATCCCGGATAGAAGTCCCCCGAAGTACAACCAGCGACTAGAGCCATCACATGGAGGGCATGATCTCTAACAAAGGAGATTCTTTGTTGAGTTCAACATTAAATGAACCTGACAGACACTATTTGGGGCCACTATTTTAGACCACCAGGAAAAGTATCTAATCCATGTGTCACCTTTCGACTTGCTATCCCTCTCCATAAAAAAGGTAACACGTACTGACACGCACATGTGAAAGCCATATATACAAAATACATTTCAAGTGTTCAGTTTGCTTTTTGATACACTTTCAACTAAGCGAGAATCGTCGGGAATATATCTTTCAAGCGATCCCCGGAGAATTCATCTCATATTAGTGACTGACTTAACCGTCGGAGTCAATACTAGGAACACACCCCCAGCACTTGGTCCTTCTTGAAAGACACATCGATGGGAATAGGACTCCACCAATCACGCATGGCAAGATCGGAAATTTGCGTCCCCTATCAATTTCGATTAATTTAAACATCTTATAAAAATTTGACACCATTGTAATTTTTACAGTAAAATATTATTATAAATATTAAGAGGGGTATTTTGGAGAATTAAATAGTTACCCAAGAGTATTCTTTAGTGCAGGAAGGACGAGGTCAGGATCGGCATCAGTGCCCCACAACTTAGAAGTGATGAAAAAATCTTCCCTTCCATTCTTAACCAACCCACCGTCTATAGCCTGAGCCACAGCTTTCCCCAGCGCTTCCTCCGACCCGTACAATGCCGCCGTGTCGAAGTGGCGGTAACCGGTCTTGATGCCCTCCAACAAAATTGCTTGTTGTGTTTTACCCAAATCCGAATTTATAGATTTAGACTTAAAGGAAAAATACAGCAAGAAAAATAAGAACACCGAGAATTACCGTGGTTCCCAATATACACCGAAACAAGTGTATACTAGTACATCCACGTTGAGCCTCAAACACAGAGAGTTCTCACTGCACTATCGATCAAATTTACAAATTACAGATCGGAGATTCAAGATCTCAAAAACGAACACAAAAATTGCTACCGACTAAACACGACTCACAAACAGAGAATCGAAAAACAGTACCATACAAGGTACAAAGACAGATAAAAAATAACACTATACAGACAGAAATATACAGATGAAAAGAAACTCGACTATCACCGAATATTTCAATATAGTAAACAAGGATGAACCCTAATTTCTGATCTAAACTATCCCTCTTCAAAGAAGAGAGAAAAATCTTGTCGGCAGCCACAAGAGAAAACTCAAAAATTTGTGTTAACCCTAATTCCCTCAACATGTAGTATATATAAGAGAGATAAGATTAGGGTTTGCAGGGCAGTTGTCGGATTGGATCGGTGAAAGGCTCGGATTGAATCTGGTTGAGGGGTCAAAACGACGTCGTTTCAGTAAAGGACACGGTTGCACTTTGTTGTGCCTTCTTGTGTCGTTTTGGGCAGATAGCTGTCGTTTTGATTCACTCCAACAACCTCCACCTTGAATCCAAACACAGCATAAAATGGTAAGTTTATTAGAATTATTAGAAATGTAATAAATATATAAAATGGACCAACTAAGATTTTGTTTATAGGTACTAAGCAGGTAAAATTTAGGAAAGCTGAGATTCTTACAATTGGCAAATATATATGTATATAAATATTTTTAATAATTAGTAAAAATAGTGTAACAAATTTTTTTTTTAAGCACGAGGTGTCCTAGATGGCGGATCTCAAACTATGAGAGGACACCTTTAAGCCAAATCCACATTTAGACTAATCCTCATTCGAGCTGGGTTGGTCCCTTGCTCGAACAAGATTAGTCTAGATATGAATTTGGCTTAAAGGTGTCCTCTCATAGTTTAGGACCCATCTAGGACACCTCATGCCTAGGCAAACACTTTTTTATTTGTTCCTTAATGTACTTTTCTATAAATAGTAGATATGCTACACATTAAAATTTTATCATTATTTTATTTTATTTTAAAAAAAATTAAAAAATTACATAAAGTGTGGTAGATAATTTGACATTGAATGTCATTATATATTTATGAACTTTTTTATTGTAATTACTAATCATTCATTAAGATAAATAAATTAAAACATTCATAAAATTAGAAACCACATAAGTTGTAATAAACCTTAGAAATATTAAAATTCACAAGTCTTCATCCCAAAATTCTTCCAAAGACTTGATTAGCCCCTCAGGGTGGATAAGCTCACTTGCCGGATTGCACTTGCGTTGAAGGATTTTTTCAACTTGATCGACTTCTTCTTTAGTAAGTTCGAATTGAAAAATGTCAAAATTTTGTGTCATTCGACCCTTGTTGAAACTTTTCACGATCACAGATGCACCTTGTTCATGTATCCATCTCAGTGCAATCTACATTACACATTAATATTTTTATATATATATTCATTAGAGGAATGTAATCACATATATATTTTTCACATGTTAACTGAATTTCTTATTTATTTGTGTCAAATGGAGAAACCTGTGCCACATTCTTATTTTTAGAAACTGCAATGTCTTCAAGGATTGGACTCTCCATTACTGCATTAGTTCCCCATTTGCTACCATAAGCTCCCAAAGGAGACCATGCACTAACATGAATCCCTTTCTGCTTACAAAATGGTAGCAATTTTCTTTGTTGCCATCCAACATTCATCTCTACCTAAAATATACAACATTTCAAAATATTTGTGACATAATATTTATTTAAAAAAAAAAAAAACATAATTTTCTAAAACAAGAAATAGTTTTAGTTAGTTATATTGATTTTCAATTGAATTTATTCTTGAATAATTTTTGATCAAACTAAAATGGTCTTTTCTCTGTTAAATAACTAAGTTTTTAACGATATTTTTATTAACTTAAAATATTATTAGTCATAAATATCTTTTATATGTTATGAAATATAAAATAATTTAAACTAATTTAAAATATCTTTTATATACCATGACATAACATATAAAATAATTTTATCAGATATGAAATATCGTATAATAAAATTAATCAAGAAATATATAACAAATTAACAATAAATAAATAATTTAAGCATAACAATGTTATCAAATAAATGACAGAAGTAGAATATATATATATATATATATATATATATATATATATATATACCTGATTAACAGCTGGTAGTATGGTGGCCTTTTCCAAGAGTTTTTGGAGCTTTTCACAAGTGAAATTGCATACACCAAGAGACTTAACTAAACCCAATTTTTTGCACTCTTCCATGGCCTTCCAAGTCCCATGCATGTCAAAAGGAAGGTGGTCTTCCTTTGGGTTGAAATTCAAAATGCTAGCATTTTTCTTGAGCCTTATTGGCCAATGTATTAGATAAAGATCCAAATAATCTAGCCCCAACTTCCTAAATAATTTGAAGGGAAAAAGGGAAAGAAAAAAAAAAGAGTTCATTTACTAAAAATATATTAGTTTACCAATCAAACTAATCAAAACTAGCTACCATCTAGTTAGTGATTAGATAATTTATTAAGTAATTGAAATGATCAGTGAAACGTTTCAAGTATTAAACAAAATTAATTTTATACCGTCTTGTTAGATTTTTCAGAGGAGAAATCCCATAAAAGTCCACGTAAGTCGGACTATTTGAGGAAGACTCCACAAAGGACTGATTGGATCCCGGATAGAAGTCCCCCGAAGTACAACCAGCGACTAGAGCCATCACATGGAGGGCATGATCTCTAACAAAGGAGATTCTTTGTTGAGTTCAACATTAAATGAACCTGACAGACACTATTTGGGGCTACTATTTTAGACCACCAAGAAAAGTATCTAATCCATGTGTCACCTTTCGACTTGCTATCCCTCTCCATAAAAAAGGTAACACGCACTGACACGCACATGTGAAAGCCGGATATACAAAATACATTTCAAGTGTTCAGTTTGTTTTGTGATACACTTTCAACTCAGCGAGAATCGTCGGGAATATATCTTTCAAGCGATCCCCGGAGAATTCATCTCATATTAGTGACTGACTTAACCGTCGGAGTCAATACTAGGAACACACCCCCAGCACTTGGTCCTTCTTGAAAGACACATCGATGGGAAGAGGACCCCACCAATCACGCATGGTAGGATCGGAAATTTGCGTCCCCTATCAATTTCGATTAATTTAAACATCTTATAAAAATTTGACACCATTGTAATTTTTACAGTAAAATATTATTATAAATATTAAGAGGGGTATTTTGGAGAATTAAATAGTTACCCAAGAGTATTCCTTAGTGCAGGAAGGACGAGGCCGGGATCGGCATCGGTGCCCCACAGCTTAGAAGTGATGAAAAAATCTTCCCTTCCATTCTTAACCAACCCACCGTCTATAGCCTGAGCCACAGCTTTCCCCAGCGCATCCTCCGACCCGTACAATGCCGCCGTGTCGAAGTGGCGGTAATCGGTCTTGATGCCCTCCAACAAAATTGCTTGTTGTGTTTTACCCAGATCCGAATTTATAGATTTAGACTTAAAGAAAAAATACAGCAAAAAAAATAAGAACACCGAGAATTATCGTGGTTCCCAGTATACATCGAAACAAGTGTATACTAGTACATCCACGTTGAGCCTCAAACACAGAGAGCTCTCACTGCACTATTGATCAAATTTACAAATTACGGATCGAAGATTCAAGATCTCAAAAACGAACACAAAAATTGCTACCGACTAAACACGACTCACAAACAGAGAATCGAAAAACAGTACCATACAAGGTACAAAGACAGATAAAAAATAACACTATACATATGAAAAGAAACTCGACTATCACCGAATATTTCAATATAGTAAACAGGGATGAACCCTAATTTCGGATCTAAACTATCCCTCTTCCAAGAAGAGAGAAAAATCTCGTCGGCAGCCACAAGAGAAAACTCAAAAATTTGTGTTAACCCTAATTCCCTCAACATGTAGTATATATAAGAGAGATAAGATTAGGGTTTACAAGGCAGCCGTCGGATTGGATCGGTGAAAGGCTCAGATTGAATCCGGTTGAGGGGTCAAAACGACGTCGTTTCAGTAAAGGACACGGTTGCACTTTGTTGTGCCTTCCTGTGTCGTTTTGGGCAGATAGCTGTGGTTTTGATTCACTCCAACAACCTCCACCTTGAATCCAAACACAGCATACCCTTCAGTGCGGTGAAAGACTCTCTATTTAAATCTATCATTGGCTCAGCTTACCTGTAGATTGAAGAAGAACACAAAATCAGTTCACATTAAGCAAATTCAAACAGAGTTTGAATTTACTTCCTGTTACAATCTTTGTACCGAAATCAGCAACATTAATTTCTGTTTTTATCTTTTGCAAATCCACAGTTTTATCCATAACCTTATTTCTCACAAAATGATACTTAACATCAATATGTTTTGTTCTATCATGAAATACTGGATTTTTACTCAAGTGGATAGCACTTTGACTATCACACAACATTGTAACACGGGAATCAAGCAATTTAATTTTAGTTAATAAACCTTGAAGCCAAATTGCTTCCTTAAAAGCATCACATAAAGCAACATATTCAGCTTCCGTTGAAGACAAAGTAATAATAGGTTGTATTTGAGATTTCCAACTAACACAACAATTTCCAAACATAAAGTAGTAGGCAGTAGTAGATTTCTTAGAATCTATATCCCCAACAAAATCCGAATCAACATATCCATACAATTTAAATTTTGCATCATCACATTTACTGTAGCAAAGACCAATATTAACAGTACCATTAATATATCTCAAAGTCCATTTTAGTGCATTCCAATGTTCAATTCCAGGATTAGACATAAACCTACTATGTAAAGATATAGCATAAGACAAATCAGGTCTTGTACTAATCATAGCATACATTATAGAACCAATTCCATTAGCATAAGGCACATGTTCCATTTTCACATAATCGGATGCAACTTTAGGACATTGTTCTTTGCTCAAATTAAAATGTAAGGCAAGAGGCATACTCACAGTTTTACAATTAGATAAGTTGAATTTATTTATTATATTTAACAGATAGGGCTGTTGATGAAGTTTCAAACTTCCATTTAGTCTATCTCTTTCTATATACATGCCAAGAATTCTTTTAGCACTACCTAGGTCTTTCATATCAAATTCGGAGTTCAACTCCTTTTTCAGTTTGTTGATTTTACTTATAGAGTTACTTATGAGCAGCATATCATCAACATACAATAACAGATATACATAATCTTTACCATCAAATTTGAAATATAAGCATGTATCAAAATTGCTTCTATTAAAGCCAATACCACAAATAAAAGTGTCAAATCTTTTATTCCACTGTCTAGGAGATTGTTTCAAGCCATATAAAGATTTATTTAATAAACACACATGATCAGGCTGCAATTTATCAATAAAACCAGGTGGTTGTTTCATATAAATCTTTTCCTCTAGTTCTCCATGTAAGAAAGCAGTTTTCACATCTAGTTGTTCAAGTTCCAAGTTATATTGAGTAACAACAGCAAGCATAAGTCTTATAGTTTTGAACTTAACTACTGGTGAGAATATCTCATTGAAGTCTATTCCTTCACGTTGTGTGAAGCCTTTAGCAACTAGACGAGCCTTATACCTAGGAGGGTCACTAGGCTTGTCACCTTCTTTTATCTTAAACAACCATTTACAATCTACTAGCTTTTGGTCCGATGGTTTGGGTACTAAAGACCAGGTATTATTAAATTTAAGAGAATTCATCTCATCTAGCATTGCTTCTAGCCATTTGTCACTATCCTTAGACTTACATGCAGTCTCATAACAAGTTGACTCCATGGTTTTAGTGTCTTGGGCAGCAATAAGAGCAGTATAAACTAAATCGGCATATGAATATCTAGAAGGTGGCTTTATTTCTCTTCTAGGTCTATCTCTTGTGAGTTGATAAGATCTAAGTGCCTCTTCTTGGGATTGTTCTAAGTGTTCTACTTGTTCCTCTTCTACTTCTATGTTGGACTCAGTTTGAGTGTCTATGTTTTCATCAACTTGGGGCTAAGGCTCCACCTCAATGTGTGTGGTGATGACATTTTCACTACCGGTATTGCCCTCACTAAGTGTGGGATCCTGTTGGTTAGGTATAGTGCTGGTTTTACATGGAAAGGAAGACTCATCAAATATAACATCTCTTGAGATTATGACTTTAATACCGGATGACTGCCTATCCCAAAGTCTATACCCTTTAGTTCCCGGTTCATACCCCAGAAAGACACATTTAATGGATCTAGGGTCAAGTTTGCCATCCCTTGTGTGTGCATATGCAGAACACCCAAATATTCTAAGGTGATTTAAGCTAGGAATTCTACTTGTCCAAACTTCTTGGGGTGATTTAAGTTCTAAGGCAGTAGATGGACTCCTATTTATGAGGTATACAGCAGTGTTTAGGGCTTCCCCCCAAAAAGGTTTATTTAACCCGGAGGTGAAAAGTAGACATCTAAACTTTTATAGGATAGTTCTATTCATTCTTTCAGCTACCCCGTTCTGTTGAGGAGTCATTCTAACTGTCCTATGTCTTAGTATTCCATGGTCACTACAGTACTTATCAAATTCTTCATTACAGAATTCTAACCCCCTATCGGTTCTTAATACTTTTACAGTATTTCCTGATTGGTTTTCTACAAGGATCTTCCAGTCCTTAAATTTTTCTAGGGTTTCATCTTTGGTTCTAAGTAAGTAGACCCAAACTTTTCTACTATAGTCATCTACTATATACAAGAAGTACCTACAATTTCCATGTGTACTAATTCTTTCCGGACCCCATAAATCTGCATGCACATATTCAATTTTCTGTTTTGCTAAGTGTGTTCCAGATTTAAAACTAAGCCTATGTTGTTTACCTAACACACAAGTTTCACAGAAATTGAGTGAAGTTAAAGCATCCTTACCGAGTTGTCCTTTTTGTTCAAGGACATTCATGCCTTTTTGACTCATATGTCCGAGTCTCAAATGCCATTTCTTGACATTTTCTTGTAAATCAATTATTGGTGTTGCAAGGTTAGTTAAACCAGAATACATACCACAAAGTACATATAAGCTATTTTTCTTTTTAGCATAAGCAAGTACTTTGTTATTTCTAACTATTTCAAGGCGGCCTGTTTTAATTCTGTTTTCACATCCTAAATCATCAAGTACTCCTACGGAAATTAAATTTCTCTTAAGATCGGGAATATATCTAACATTAGTTAACAAAATTGAATTTTCATTATCTAATGTCAAAGGTATACTGCCTATTCCATATATCATGCAAGTGTTATCATTTCCCATAAACACAGTTTCAGGTTGAATTGATTTAAAATCGGTGAATCATTCCTTAATAGGGCACATATGAAATGAACATCCGGAATCAATTATCCAGTCATTACTATTTCTATAGCATGAAGAAACAAGGACCTCGGGATATATTATTTTCATTTGCGGTAGAATTAAGTTCAGTATTATTGTGCTTATGTTTTCTTAACCATGAATAGCAATTTTTCTTAAGTGTCCGGGTTTATTACAATAATAACACTTTCCGATTTCTTTTGATTTATGAACATATTTTCCTTTTCTTTTATCCTTTGCACCATTCTGGTTTTTATTATTATTATTATTAGCAAATTTTGATTTCACAAATAATCCAGTACTTGAATGTCTTTTCTGTTTAAGTTCAAATTCTCTAGCCTTAAGTCCGGATACAATCAAATCAAAAGAAGGAGTTATTCCAAAGTATATTGTACAGAATTTTTAACTACGGAATATTCATCCGGTAATGCATTTAACGGAATTACAGCAAGGCTAGTTGAATCAACTTCATGCTCAGTTCCTTTTAGTAATAGATTCAATTTTAACAAATTATCAATATTATCATCGATTGATTTACTTAAGTCCAGTTTAAAAGCAAACAATGAGCATTTAACAAAGGCAATATTTGTGACAGAGGGTAAGGAGTATAATTGTTCCAACCTGTTCCATAGATCAAGTGCAAGAATCGTCTCATCTACTTTACGCAAGACAGGGTCTGCTAGATTCGGAATCAACAAGTTATATGCCTCATCATTAATCTCTTCGTTTCTTGCAATTAAGTCCTTCGGCCATCTTTCAATATCTGGTTCAAGTGCATACACTACTTTATAATGTGAGAGTAAGGCTCTCATTTTCTTTTTCCAACTTTGGAAGTCAATTTTCCCATCGAATTGGGAAATTTCTATCCGGTTAGAACCCATGACGTTATATCGTGAAAAGACCAGTATTATAGGAATACGGATCTTAACAAAAAATAGCTAACAATTACTAGATCGGCTGGTTCGACTAAGAGTATTTATAAAAAATACACTCAATCTAATTCACATAAAATAAAACAAAAAACCAGCAGTAGTAAACAAGTTATCGGATTCCGATATATAAATGAGTTTTATAAACCAAAATCAAATCTGAAAAACAACAAAAAATGAGCTCAACAAAACAATTTAGGAAACAATAAAAAAATTTCAGATTTTAAAAAACATTTTCCGTGGAGTTGACAAATTTCAAAAAAATTCAGATTTAAAGAAAAAGTTTCCGTGCAGTTGACAAATTTCCAAATTTCAGATTTTAAAAGAAAAACAGTTTCCGTAGATTTTGACAAATTTCCAAAATTTTTTTTAAAATAAAACTTTAATCAAGAACTAATACAACCAGATCTTGAAAGAATAACAAGAAAAAATATAACCAAGCTCTGAAACCACTGTTGTGTTTTACCCAGATCCGAATTTATAGATTTAGACTTAAAGAAAAAATACAGCAAAAAAAATAAGAACACCGAGAATTACCGTGGTTCCCAGTATACACCGAAACAAGTGTATACTAGTACATCCACGATGAGCCTCAAACACAGAGAGCTCTCACTGCACTATCGATCAAATTTACAAATTACGGATCGAAGATTCAAGATCTCAAAAACGAACACAAAAATTGCTACCGACTAAACACGACTCACAAATAGAGAATCGAAAAACAAGTACCATACAAGGTACAAAGACAGATAAAAAATAACACTATACAGACAAAAATATACAGATGAAAAGAAACTCGACTATCACCGAATATTTCAATATAGTAAATAGGGATGAACCCTAATTTCTGATCTAAACTATCCCTCTTCCAAGAAGAGAGAAAAATCTCGTCGGCAGCCACAAGAGAAAACTCAAAAATTTGTGTTAACCCTAATTCCCTCAACATGTAGTATATATAAGAGAGATAAGATTAGGGTTTGCAGGGCAGCCGTCGGATTGGATCGGTGAAAGGCTCAGATTGAATCTGGTTGAGGGGTCAAAACGACGTCGTTTCACTAAAGGACACGGTTGCACTGTTGTGCCTTCCTGTGTCGTTTTGGGCAGATAGCTGTCGTTTTGATTCACTCCAACATTGCCGTTAGTTCCTCTAATGGCGGAAGCAGAATTGCTCCGCATCCGAATCCAATCAGTGGCATCTTATGGCCTGAGTTCAACACCGTTTCCGGAATTTCTATTGTTTTCTCCATTTTTTCCGCCGATGGATGGAGTGGTGCATGGAGCTTAATTTTAAGACAGTTGACGAGGAACAGGAACAAGTGAGAATAATTTTTAAGAATACTTTTATTTATTATTAAATTATTGGTGCATCTCTTACGGGTTCCATTTTGATTTTAAATATCTAACAAAGGTGTCGATTGACGAACTGTTGAATCGAGAATTTTCTTTTCTTTTCTTTTTCTTACAAATTGCGGCGAAATTTCCAGCCAGAAATATTGACCTTATTAGATATACATATACATGAATATAGATGTCCTCAATGACGTCAAGTTCGTACTTTACTAGAGATACTGGTGTAAGGAGAATTCTCTCAATTTGAATTTGATGCAACTTGATTTTGAATAAATGAGAATTCAAAGTAGTTATCAAATACGGGAAAAAAAATATCCTGAATGATGAAGTATGCAAGTGAATATAAAAGTGGATAATAAATATTACGTACATAAGGGTTGTTAGATTTTATAAATACAAATTTCAATTGAATTTATGTTTTTGAGGCAATAGTTTAAACATACAATGGTTTAACCAAATATATATATATATATATATATATATATGACATTGTTTCCGTAATTAAAAATCATTTGGGAGTAAACTACCAATTATATATAAACAGAAAAACTTATCACAATTTGTTCCTTCTTTATTAGATATTAAAGTTTTTTTTTATTATTAATAGAATCCCTCTATTTTTAAAAAAAAAAAAAATTTATAAATAAAGTTCATTAAATGTATAGAAGGTGAAAGAGAATATATAAGATATTCAACTTAACATTTTACTATCCCAAAAAATAAAACTAAAAACGGTCTTGTTGATGAAAACTTACTTGAAAAGAAGTCAAATCCATTAATTTTTCTTTCAAATGTAACTTGAATTAATAATTTTTTTAATCATAAATATAACTATTAATAATTAAAATACATCATATTATTATAAAATACTTATAGAATTCGAAATTGTAAAAAATGAAAAAATTTGAGAGTTACTCAAGTGAGGAAAAAAGTCCATGTTGGTGAAAGAATCCGAGGTGGATGCCACACGACGGGCTAACTGGTTCCTAGATAGGCTCTACCCAGCATCGAGCTGACAATTACAAATATCACGCGGATGGTATGATCTTTGACAAAAAAAGATACCCTTAGTACACGATCCAAGTTGAATTCCCTTGTTGGCCAAGAATCCAAATATAACGGTAACTCGGACATGACACACATAGAATGAAAGATAGATATATCATAAATTATTCTAAGTGTTCTGCTACCTTCCCCGAGAGATAATGAAGAGGAAATCTTTTTTCCCTTGGTTCTTGGAATTCTTTAGATTCAGTTACTAACTTAATCATCAAAGAACTAACGTCGGGAACACACCCCAATACGTGGAAGGAAGTGTATCCCTCTCATCTCCTGTGGCAGGACCAAAGAGTCATTCACCGATCAAAATCACCACATATATATATATATAATATATATATATATATATATATTCATAGTCAAGTTTTCATCTTGAGCAACCTTTGACCATTTTGACTCAACTACTAGAATATGACATTCGGCTGCCAAAGTTGAATGAAAGATTGATTAGATTTAAAAAAATTCCTTCGTAGAAAAATTGTGTGGTGGGGGTGGGAGGGTGTATATTTTAGTTATGAATTGATTAGATTTAAAACAAAGATTTCTTTGTAGAAAAATTGTGTGGTGGGGGTGGGAGAGGGTGTACAATTCTACATTATCTGGAAACATGAAGAAAACACAAAGTATATAAATGAATAAAAATTGACGGAAGGTGAAAACTTAATAGAAACTCCTAACAAGTGTTTATATATGCACACACGGAATATATATATATATATATATATAAGGTCAATATTTCAGGTTGGAAAAGTTAGACCATTCAACAACTTCGTACCTAAATGATAAACACAAATACATAAATACAAGTAAGCAGTATTATTATTATAT